>VDFB02047230.1:165174666-165285908 GCA_007258455.2 Sequoia sempervirens
GTGAGAGGGTGGGAGAGAGTGGGAGAGGGTGGGAGAGAGTCAGAGAGAGTGGGAGAGGGTGGGAGAGTATGGGAGAGGGTAGGAGAGACTAGGAGAGAGAGGGAGGAAGAGAGTGGTAGAGAGTGAGAGAGGTTGGGAGAGAGTGGGAGAGAGTGGGAGAGAGTGTGTGAGATTGGGATAGAGTGGGAGATAGGGAGGAGATAATGGGAGAGAGCGGGAGAGAGGAGGGAGGAAGGAAGAGAGGTGGGAGAGGTTGGGAGAGTGGGAGAGAGTGGGAGAGAGTTGGGAAGAGTGGGGGATGTTGGGGGAGGGTGGGAGAGAGTGGGAGAGAGTGGGTAGGGTGTGAGAGAGTGGGAGAGGGTGGGAGAGAGTGGGAGAGGGTGTGAGAGGGTGTGGGAGAGATTGGGAGAGGGTGAGAGAGAGTGGGAGAGGCTGGGAGAGAGGCTGGGAGAGGGTGGGGAAGATTACATGCAAACATGCATACAATTTTTTGATCATCCAGATCGCTCAAAGGGTAGGAGAGATCCAATTTTGTGGGATACTAATGACTAAACACAAATCAATGAAACTAGAAAAAATATTATTATTTATTGCAAACTTTTAGATTACATGCAAGCATGCATACATATTTCTGATCATCTAGATTGCTCGAACTATAGGATAGAGCATATGTATAATATGCAAAACTTGGGACTCTTCAACTAGACTCAAGAATCCAACCTAGACAACCTGTGCCAAGAATGAGGCGTCCCTAGTAATTTTTAGAAGGGGCAGAGCTTATAACCTCATGACATATTACAATAATTTTTGCAGTCTATCCATACAAATATGACACACATCCCACCACCTACCACACTATGGAGTAGACAACTATTAAGTAGTCTATTGTGAGCACTAACGTAGTGGAAGAATAAAGACAATCACTTTTAGGACACCCATTAGTGAGAAGGGCCCACTTAACACTCGTAAGTGGATATGAGGATTTTTATTTTTATGACAAGGTTGCATCCTATTGTCACATCTTAATGTGGGTGACATCACGACATATACAAGCCCTTATGCTAGCCTAGAATGGTACTAGATCTAATAATTCATGAGGTAACTCATGGTAAATCAAATTCCAATCTTTTGATTGAGGGTTGAAAGCATATTCTATTTGGATCACATAATATTCAGAGTAAGCATGATCCATTTCAATCCTTCATGTAAGTGATGTTGGCTTTAGCCTGATCTCCATGTCTTCAATCTTTACTTTAGCTCTCCATCTGGCTTCAAGAGGGTATAACTCAATTGTTGGAAAATCATACCTTGTCCAGGGGTAATGCGTTAGATATTGTACCATGGAATTGCACATTCTTCTCCAATGTTGAGGATGTATAAGATTTAAAAATTCTACCATATCTGGATTGAACCTTGCTCTGATCAGATCAGTATATTCTTCAAAGATGTCTTGGTCAAAGTTGATTCTAGTGATGAATCCATATTTCATATTTTTAAGCAAATTCATTTTGCTCTACTTAGACCAATTCATGTCGAATAGTCCTTTGATATGGATATGAAGACTATTATTTCCACACCAGTATCTTATTGGAGTTGCATCCAGTCCTAGTAGTGCTTTGAATTCCTCTTCTTCATCTGAATCTAATAGATCTTGTCCATGATAATATCTAATTTGACGTTTTATGTCAAGAAGCCATTTGTTGAGGAAGTAGGATTCTAATAATAAGTGAACGATTTATTGAGGAAGATATGGAAGAATCATCCTTATGCCATTACCATAGTCTACCATATACATGGGTGTTCCATCTAGCCTGTACCAATCAGGGGCATTGAATTCTAAGTCATGATAAATAGATCCTACAAGTTCCCTTGTTAAAGTATCATATAGGGGATTGTTTTCACCCTTGATCCATTCTATTTCAAAATCATAACTAAGGAATTCAAAATACCATCTAGCTATTCTGCCTTGGGCTATATCCTTGTTAGGCTTCTTTTTAAGTAGGCTTCTCATAGCTTGGCTATCTATGTGAAATGTGATCTTAACTGGATTAAGGAAGATCTTAAATTTTCCAATACCTTTTTTGACAGTCATAATCTCTTTTTCATAAATATGATATCTTCTTTCTATCTCTGTGAAAGTTCCAAACCTATAACCACAAATATTCTATTTTCCATTTCCTTCTTCATGTATTAACACAACATACCACGTGTTATTAGAAGCATCAATGTATAAATAGAGGGGAAAATCAGGAGGAGTTTGTAGAGAGGGAGAATTTTGAAATTTTTATTTTATTCTCTATAGTGCCTCTACTGCCACTAGAGACCATCCTTCCTTTCCTTCCTTTAGGCATGATTGGATTGCTTTGTGATCCTCCACCAAAACCTTGTAGAATGGAGACACATAGTTCAAACATCCAAGAAATCTCTGAATTTTTTTTTCATCCTAACGTATATCAATAAATTCCTAAATGCGCTCGAGGATGTGTGGTTGAAGTTGAACCTTTCCATTGTTCAGATGTAAACCAAGGAAATCAATTTGATTTTTCCCAATCACCATCTTCTTTGTTGTTAAGCTTATTCCATGATTTTTGATGGCTGCATACAATTCTTCTAAATGCTGCAAATGGTCAGTGACAAAATTAGAAAATACAAGGATGTCATCTATATATACAGCACAAAATTCTTTCAAATTCCTTAAAACTTGGTCCATCCTCCTCTAGAAAGAGGTTGGAGTTGTGCATAAACCAAAAGGCATAACATTCCATTCGTAAAGTCCTTGAGGGACTGAAAATGTTTTCTTATACCTTTTTGATTTGCCAGAATCCCGATTTGCAATCAAACTTCAAAAATACCTTTTTAGTAGTAGCCCTTCTAATTAAATCAACACTGAAGGGAATTGGATAATTGAAAGGAAGAATTATATCATTTAGAGGCTTATACTTGATACAAAATCTCTTTTTTCCTCTCTTTTTCCTGCTCGCTTGTTTACCAGGAATGTTGGGCAAGAAAATGGACTCTTACTGGGGAAAATGAAATTCCCTTCAAGTAATTCATTTAGATGCTCATCCATCTCCTTCATTTTTGTATGACTCATTAGGTAAGCAGGCTCATGAGGTATCACAGACTCGCATTCTAGTCGTATCTATATTTTGCATTCTTCATGATCCTAGGACTAGAACTATAAGGGGTTCATGCTGCAACATTTTGTTTCAAATATTTTCCTAATTTCCTCAAACATATCAAATGTTTCTTCTATTATATTTTTTACCGATTCTTTCATACCCTTTTTCCCACTATTCTCAAATTTGTGATTGACTATTTTGAGAGCAGGGATTTCAATCTATCCATCTTCATGTCTTAGTGAGATCTTATGTTTCCAAAATTGAAGAGGCTCATATTTTGTAAGAAAGAAAAATCCTAACAGAACATCATATTCTAAATCATTGTATTCAATAAAATATGTTACAAACATCTTTCCCATTATCTCAATGTGAACATCCTGAGCATACCTTCCCATATGAATTCTTTCTCCATTGATCACATAACTATGTGGAAGATCAGGTCGTGGCTTCCAGAATTTAGGAGGAATAACATTAGTCTTGGCCAAATATTTGGAAGAACCTGTATTCACAAATGCATCCATTAGAATTTTCTTGTATCCTTGGAAACAAAAATTAAGTCTGATATAATTTCCATTATTAGCTAGCAATAGTGAGCAAGATTGGTCTCTAGTTTTTTGTACTATGCTATTGCCACTGCTGCTTTCTTCTGCTTCTTCTTCTTGGGAGGAGAGTTTTCCAGAGTTTGATTGCTATTGGTTCACTTTAAACAATAAATCTTTAATTTATCCCACTGTGGTAGAAAGATTTCTAATTTCTTTTTGCTAAGTTTTGAGTAGTCTTCTGAGATCTGCTACATCAATCATTAAAAGATCAAACTTTTTGAAAATTGTAATTACATCAATATCTACATCTGATGTTTTATGTTTTGAAGAAGGTTTGTCCTTCTACCATGGAGGAATCTTATATCCATGGTCTACTTCTTTCCCAAAGCCTTTCATAGGATTTTTTTGTAATTTGAGCTATTTTTCAATTTTTACCTTGTCTGACTCTAATATTTTGAGGCGATTCAGATGCTAATGAACAACTTTATTTCTTTCTTCCTTTGATCCTTCCATTTTATAAGGATCCTTAGATTTCTCAATCTATAATTTTACTTGAATATCTTTCAGAGTATCTTTGAGAAGTGTAGTGAGAAAATCTTCACCAGGATCAGAAGTAGAGCTATTTGATTCAGAACTAGAATATCTTTGCATCTTCTATTTCTGTCCTTGAGATCTTTAAATTTCATCATAAAACTTGAGTCAGGAACAATCTCAACTAATTCATACAAATTTTCCAAATTATCAGAAACATTTCTGCTATCAATAATTTCCCATCCTGGATTTTCATACTATTTTTTCATAGCATATATTTTGGTTCCAGGATTTAGCTTCTTGGGGAGATTAGTAGTATAATGAGGTCCTTTTCAAATAAAGCATTTTATTCCTTCAGGGACCTTTCTATCTCTTTTCTTTAACAAGTATGGCGGTGCTTATCTGGAGAACTTTCTTCTCTTGTAAGGGACTACCTTATATATTTTCTTATTGCCATACTTTCCATTGTTGCTGCATCGGAAGGTGTATTCTCCTTCATGATATTTGGGTTTAGAACACTTCTTGCATGTGCATTTCCTTCCACAGCCTCCTTTCTTAAATTGTCTTAATTGTTGAAAATATTTTAATTGATTTATGGGAGGAAGATCAAAAAATTCTTTAAGATTGCAAGTGTAATTATATTCCTCCTTATTGAGCTGAAGATCTCCTAACAAGCATTGTTTTTCCAACTTATACTGAATCAGTCTTTTGATGGTTGGAAAACTGACATCATCAAGTTGTTTATGTTATTTTCTAATGATATAATCTTGTGCCGAAGCTCCTAATTCACATGGCAGTGAATTAAGGTAATACTACTTTGTTGTCACATCATGCATCTTGTTTGTTGGAACCATGTATGATTCAAACATACAATTATACTCATCAATTTTTTCCAATTATTTTAGTTTCATTGATTTAAGTATTTTATTTTCTTCAAGGGCTTGGTTAGAAATATCATCATAGAACAAATCAATGAGTAACCATTTAAATTCATCAAACCTACTTGAAAAATATCATCTTTTCCCAAATTTCTCCGGTCTACCAATAAAGGATTTGAGGATTGCTCTTGGGTTACTCGCGGAACTTTTCCTTGATCTGGAAGATTATTCCACCAATTTATTAGTTTACTTGACATTAGTCTTACAACATACAAAACCTTAGCCCGCTCTTTCCATGAACCACTTCTTTCAAACATATTTTCAAGAGCATCTGTCCATGTATAGATAGCATCATAGGGATTCACTAATTTGTCAATATTCAAAATATAACCACTAGAAGCATATTGTCTCATTTTTTCTGGCTTAAGGTTTTCTATAACCATTTCATGCATTTCTATGTACACTATGAGCTTCTTTAGTGATTCCCAAGGTTCTTTCTCTTCAATTTGCTTATAGCCAGAAAAATATAAATCTATTTCTTCAAAATCATTATCTACAAAAGTTTCAAATTCACTAGAACTATCAGAAAGAACTAAAGTATTTACATTAGAGGTTTTAGCTTCAGATTCTTTGTTAGCAAAACCAGGCTCATCCATGTACATTGGTTTTTCTTGTTCTTCATCAACTCCCAATTCTTCAAGCCAATCTCTCAAATGGTCTTCTTTATTTGCTAAGATATGTTCCTTAATTTTAAGCATAGGAACATGGGGTGTTGGTTTATGAGAAGGTTTCTTAGAGGATGAAGCTACTATTTCTTTTTTCTTTGTACTTTTCCTTCTCTAAATAAGTACCTTTTTTGGCTTGGGAGGAGCTAATTGTTCAATAGTTTTACCCTTCTTATCTTTGTCATCTTTTTCAGAGCTATCTCGACCAGTTTTTGAGACTCTTATCTTTTTTTTAAGCATGCTGACCTTTTCTAATTTCTTTGCAACAAAATCTAATGGGGTCTTATTTTTGAGGTCATTTACTTTCCTGGCAATCTCAAAGTTTTGTTGGTCATCATAAATGTGAGTGAGATAGCTATCCTAGTGTTGTTGGCTAGAAATAACAATTTTAACACTTTGATGGACCTCATTTAAATCATAGCTAATACCGGCTATATCATTTGATATGGTAGAAATGTAATGTTTGAAATTAAGAGCAAAAGTATATATTTTTTTATTGATTAGCTGAAACATTGCCTAATTTATTTACAACTCCTAAACACAAATCACTAGAAAATATAACATCAATTGACATGTCATCTATATTCTCCTGAGCTACGATGATCCATTGAGGCATCCAATTCCTTTGGGCTTCAAAATTATTTTGCTTCCTGTATACACCTAAAAATGGTCACATTATAATAAGTCCGATAATTAACTAAATACAAGTTATTTAGTTAAATCTCTAATAAAATCTACATATAAATAAATTTAATTATCTATTTATATTGTTCATTTTCTAATTCTTCTATCTTAATTAAATAAGTTTAATTACTTATTTAATTTAATCACTTTTCTAATTCTTCTTAATTAAATTAAATAAGCTTTACAATTTATTTAATTTAATTATCACATTGCTTTATTTTGGATAAAGTAAATATTCTTCCTTTTTCCAAAATCATGAAATCATCTTTAAATCTTCTAAAAAATTGCATTGCTTTATTTTAAATAAAGTAAATATTCTTCTTTTTTCCAAAATCATAAAATCATCCTTAAATCTTCTAAATATTCTTTTTTTTTCAAAATCATAAAATCGTCCTTAAATGTTCTAAATATTCTTCTTTTTTCCAAAATCATCAAATCATCTTTAAAATATTCTAAAAAGCCATCTCACATATAATTAAATATTTTTCAATATTTAATTAGAAACTTCTTATCCACATTTCACACATAATTAAATATTTTTCAATATTTAATTAGAAACTTCCAAAACCACATGTCACGTGAAATTAAATAATTTTATTATTTACTTATTGAATTATCTTCAACTACAAAACCAACTGATAACTAAACTTGACAAATGGCAAGTTGCCTTCATTTTTGAGTGAAAGGTTTTGTGGGAAGGAAACATCTTCCTTCTTTTTCTCTAGCTTCCATCTTTTTCTCCAACTTCTCCATCTCTTACCATTCATCTTACTAGACTGAATCTCAACCATTGATCTTTGCCAACTAAGCTTTTGTCTTCAAAAAATCTATAAATCTAACCTTTCGCAGGCCATTTGAATAGAATTCTTCAGACATCCTTATGTTGTCAAAATCATTTTTCTATCTTCCATCCATCACCATCTATCATCTTCATTAGGTCGTTATGCTACAGAATTGAGCAACCAACATTCCTTCAACAATCAACCTTCAAAATCTCGCATTCTTATGTAGGTGGAGAAGAACCATGGAGATCAATAAAGTCTAGTTTGAAAATTGGTTTGCATATATTTTATTTATTTTTATTTTCATTTTCATTCTAGTTTGTGCTTCATGGTGCATGATAGGATTTAATTAGTTTATTGTTTTCAACAGATTTAAACCTTTTGATTTTCTCTATCTAAGTTTTGGCACCCACCGTGAATAATTTGATCTAGCTTGTTATTTTGCAGGTTTTATTGACATTTTGTTGCAAATCTGCCAGTTTTTGGACAAAACTACATGTTTTACATATTGCTTCATATCTTTTACATAGCTACGAATTTTTCCACAATATTTACACAAAGTCTTGTACATCATATCAAGAGGATATAATAAAAAAATTGAGGGTTTATCATCATTTTTGTAGGATTTATCATGATTTTATGTTTTTTCATAAAATTGGTTTTTTGGATGCAAATCAGTGAATTTTTAAGACATTTTTACATTTTTGGAAATCCCTTTAAATTCCAATGGGGTCTATGTTTTATATATGTAATTTTGAGGTCAAATACAATGTGAACAAATCCAATCTTCATTTTCTATATGGTTTTCACAAATCCACGTTTCTAAGAACAGAACAAGGAATTTTTTTGACTTCTTTACATTTATGAAAATCTCTCATAAAATTAATAGGGATCTCTTCTTTAATTTTTCATTTTTCAGATCAATAAAATTATCAAATAATAAAATCTAATTCGGCTGTGTCAAAAACATGATTGCAATTTTCTGATGAGTTATATAAAGAGTCTACTCCCAAGCATGTGGAAACATCAAGCCCTAGTCCTAATCAAGATCAAATAATTTTCATCCAACCTCTCCATAATCTATATCATTTTTATGATCAAGATGATATCCGTAATGATGAAGAGTCTATCCATGAGCAACTTGATCCTATACCCATCCATGAAAAAGATATTCCAAATTCACCTCCACCTAGTCCTATCCATGATACACAAACATCCACTTCCCATGATGAGACAATTGCCTCCCAATCTAGCATAGAAGATCAAATAAATACCTTGGATCAAAGTGAACACAATGCTAATCAAGATCCTAATAATCCTCCATCACCCACTATCGACCCCATTGCAAGTCCTCCATCATATCCTATTGGTCTTTCCACTCTCATTCATGAATGTTCCTCCTTAGAACAACAACAACCATTATCTTCCCTTGCTTCATTTTCTCCATCCAATAAGGAACTTGTGTCTAGTGTTCCACCTACACCTAGTCCCATTATCCATTGCACACTCCAAAGTATGAACCACCAAGGTAAAGGTCTAGACCTTCATGAACAAGGTATTTTGGAGCCCATCCATGTCAAAGTCCCTCCACGCTCTTATGGCCTTGGACATACACCCCAAGGACAACAACCTAAATATGTTGGTATTTCCTCCATGCCTCCTAAGTCCACTTTCCATCATAAAGCCTATCGTATCCCTAAAACATATGTTACCATCCCTCCTCCATCATCCTACAAATGTCAAAAGCATGTGACCGTACACCTTCCACCATCAACTTTTCCACCATTGCTTCCAACTCCTAATATCCCTCCATCCACTTTACCACCATTACTCCCAACACCTAATATCCCTACCATTCAATCCTCTTATCCATTTATCCATAAATCCTCTAAACATCTTAATCATGACCAATTAATGCACACATTTTCTAAACATAAAGCTTCCACCCATTCCACCATACCCATGGGATTCAAAAGAAAGGATTTCAATGCCTCTACCTATAAAATAAAAAATACTAAGGGTTCTCATTCCTTAGGACATCAATACAAAAATTCAAAGAAAAATACATCTAAAAAGCTATATAAGCCCATACCTCCAAAAGAAAATTCTAAAAACAAAATGGTTTGGGTACCTAAGAAAAATGAAAGCAAGTCAAATGAGGCATCTACATCACAAAAATCCCAACCCTCCACTTACACCCCACATTTTCATTCCATTCAAAAGTCTCAAATTCCTAAGTCCTACAAGCCAAATAAAAGTCATAAAAATACTAAGTCTATGTGGGTACCTAAAGCACTTCATCCACCACCTCCTAAGCAAACATCTCCATTGCTTCCTACACCTCATCCACATCAAAAGCTTCAATGTTTATCATAGTGTGTGTAACAATTGGTCATGGTTCCCTTCAATTTCACAACAATTCCACATACCTCCATCCCCTCATCCTTCACTCATTATCCTACATATCTCCCCCACCATCTTCCTATGGTCCATGCTTTTGGCTAAGCCTCCCCATTCATATTTTGCATAAGTCCCATATAACCCTTGTCATCTTCCCTACATAATCTGTATCATAATCCATTATTTACCTCCATAATCCACATCATAATCTATTATCTACCTACTCCATTTTCCTTTCATGCAATTCCTTACCAACATCTATGAGCACTTGACATGGTCCATGCAATGACATCCATATCTAGTGGGACTATCACCTTTCATGGAACTAGACACTTGAGTCCCTCCTATCCATATTTCCCTTCTCCTATCCAAAAAAGCCAAAAAAAATAAAAAATGAAAGAAAAAAAGATAAAGAGAAATCCCTTTGTCCAATGGTGAAAACCTGGCAAACAGGTGCCTTGGATAAGTAACATGATGAAAACCTAGGAAATATGCATCATGTGTAGGTTGATCTTCTATGTCACTTACACTTGGGGGCACAATGTCTTATCTATCCAACCTATCATTCATGTCATATCATTTCCATCCTACCTACCATCTTTAGCTATCATACATACCTTTCATATTGAGTCCAGTTATCCACCCTTCTCCTTTTGATCTTGATGAAGATATAGGGGAAAAATGTTGAAACATGCTTTGGATATCTTTTGACATACCTCATCCTATCTAAACCAATCATATCATTATCCTATTGTCATAAGCTTTGTAATGAAATATCCCAAGTCTTGTACCTAGAATGAGACATGTTATTCCTATGTGACATAGTCTTTGGAAATCACATCATTTCTCTCTTATGATGCATACATCCATTTGGTTCACTATGACTTATCCTTTTCATCCATCAATCCCATCTATCTCCTTGCACCTAGACTTGGTTTTCCCCTTGTCATTGGTCTCTAGCACAAAGGATACTCAAATTTTCATTCTTTGACACATCAAAACATTTCAAAAATCCAAAAAAAATAAAATCAAAACATCTCAAATATCCCCAAAAATACAAAACAAAAAAGGAAAAAGATCCTGAAAAAAGACAAAAAAATCAAATAGCCAACAAAAATCCAAGCAATAAAATCAATCCATCCAATTAATTCTTCAAATTTCATCTACTTAATCCATCACCTCAATCTAATCATCCAACCAGTCAACCAAATCAATCATCTTCATCAAATCCATGCATCCATACATCAAATAATCTTCAATCATTCCGAGCAATAATCCAAATGCAAGTCAATCCTTATTCCATTCCAATCAAGTTGATCAATCTTGTCAAATTATCCAATCACATCCTTTGGTCTTGATCCTAATCTTGTCGTAAACCAAATCAACCAGTCAATCAATCAATTATCATCATCCTTGTGTTGCTCTAGGGATATGTCGCTCCCCACAATGACAACACTATCATCATCATCAATCAATCAATCAATCAACAGTTTACAACTTGACAGGGGCAATTCCTTGTTTTTTTTTTTTGAATCATCTGTGCATGCTTGCTTGCTTACTTGTGTGTGTTATCATTTTATCTTGCATTTGTATCAAATCCATATCATTCCAGCTAATATTCATATCTTGTGTATGTTGGAGTAGCTTTTTGAACTATCCTTTGCATCGAAGGTCACATCATACCTTTTGTGCATTAGGAATTTAATGCTCTAATTTTACTTCCTCATATGCCTCGACAAGATTGTATTACACTGGGGCACGAGACACATCGTCACCTTGGTCCTTATATCTTGGTGCATAACGTCTAGTGCTATATCAAACATCATGGTTGCTCACCTTCATTGTAGCATAGCGCATACTTTCCCCTCCTTTATCCATTTTCTATCTTGCATCATTCATCTTATCCCTCCCTTTATCATTTCATTTCGAGAGCCTACCTGTGTTTGTTCTACCCGCCTATCCTCTCGAGGGGGCATCATCATTCCATCACCCTATCTTTCTATCATTAACCATTTTCTTCTATCCATACCTTAACTTCTTTGAAATGATGTTATTCGACACAAATCTCATCATCTCAAACATCATCTCAAAGAGGGCAAAAATGTATACACCTAAAAATGGTCACATTATAATAAGTTTGGTAATTAACTAAATACAAGTTATTTAGTTAAATCTCTAATAAAATCTACATATAAATAAATTTAATTATTTATTTATATTGTTCATTTTCTAATTCTTCTATCTTAATTAAATAAGTTTAATTACTTATTTAATTTAATCACTTTTTTGATTCTTCTTAATTAGATTAAATAAGCTTTACAATTTATTTAATTTAATCATCACATTGCTTTATTTTGGATAAAGTAAATATTCTTCCTTTTCCAAAATCATGAAATCATCTTTAAATCTTCTAAAAAATCGCATTGCTTTATTTTAAATAAAGTAAATATTCTTCTTTTTTGCAAAATCGTAAAATCATCCTTAAATCTTCTAATTTATATTCTTTTTTCTAAAATCATAAAATCATCCTTAAATCCTCTAAATATTCTTCTTTTTTCCAAAATCATGAAATCATCTTTAAAATCTTCTAAAAAGCCATCTCACACATAATTAAATATTTTTCAATATTTAATTAGAAACTTCTTATCCACATTTCACACATAATTAAATATTTTTCAATATTTAATTAGAAACTTCCAAAACCATGTCACATGAAATTAAATAATTTTATTATTTAATTATTGAATTATCTTCAACTACAAAACCAACTCATAACTAAACTTGACAAATGGAAAGTTGCCTTCATTTTTGAGTGAAGGGTTTTGTGGGAAGGAAACATCTTCCTTCTTTTTCTCTAGCTTCCATCTTTCTCTCCAACTTCTCCATCTCTTACTGTTCATCTTACCAGATTAAATCTCAACTATTGATCTTTGCCAACTAAGCTTTTGTCTTCAAAAAATCTATAAATCTAACCTTTCACAAGCCATTTGAATGGAATTCTTCAGACATCCTTATGTTGTCAAAATCATTTTTCTATCTTCCATCCATCGCCATGTATCATCTTCATCAGGTCATTATGCTGTAGAATTGAGCAACCAACATTCCTTCAACAATCAACCTTCAAAATATCACATTCTTATGCAGGTGGAGAAGATCCATGGAGATAAATAAAGTCTAGTTTGAAAATTGGTTTGCATATCTTTTATTTATTTTTGGGTATGTGTAGGATCATCATGGAAAAATAGGCCCTTAAGTGGCAAAAAATTTAGAAAAATCAGAGTTAGGCAACTTGACGTAAAAATTTGAATAAGTTATCTATATTATTTAAAAAATATTTAAGAATAGAATTTGTAGCAAATAGAATGTAGTTTCTAGTTACTAGGTTTATTTTTTTTAAAAAAATCTATTTGGTAAAAATTTGAAATTTCAATGCAGTAGTACTTAAATTTCAGGGAAAGAATAAGTAGGTGTCTGTCTGACCACCCTAACCACAATAAAATGATAATATTTTTTAATAATATTATAGATATAAGTAGAGGACTCATGTCCCGATGTGATGCCTTTTTTTTGTAATTTTTTTCCAAGTAAATAATTAATTATGAATTTTTTATTACAACTTTTAAAAAATAAAAAAACTTGTATGTCTAACCACCTTAACTTGGTAAAAACTTCATGAAATTCATTTCTTTTTTTTAATCCTATAGTACGTGAAGCATAGAATGTGAGGCATGTTTCAAATTCAAAAAAATTGATACCATTTGAAAGCTATAGATGTTTTTCAGTAAGCCTATCAATCAGGACTTTAGTTGTAATTCAAATAGAAAATAAATAATAATTATTTATTAAATTCAAAGTAAGGCATAATTTATATTGGTGGAAAGCTGAGAATCTCCTTTAAAAACCCTTTTCGTTTCATCAATTTTTTGCAAAAAAAAATTCATCAGCTACATACCCTACAAAAACCCATCATATCGCCACTTTTTGGCCCATAATGATCCTGCACATACCCTTTTATTTTCATTTTCATTCTAGTTTATGCTTCATGGTGCTTGATATGATTTAATTAGTTTATTTTTTTCAACACATTTAAACCTTTAGATTTTCCCTATCTACACTTCCTACCCAGATCTGTATGAAGTCTCGCCTCATATCGTCCCCATAACCTTTTATCAAGGTTGATGATGGTGAATGTCTCAAGAGTCAGCCATCTACTAGGCTCATAGCCAATTATGTATTTCTCCTAATCATTCATCTCCATTTTGTAAATGGTTTTCTTTTCAGATCCAACTCATGGGATCTTTTCCTTGGGAATTCTTTCCCTCATCATACATCCCTTTAAACCCATATTTGTGAGTTTTATCCATTTTCCCTTATGATTAGGCTTTTAATCTTCTTTGGGGGTCAAGGAAATTGGTTGGCTGACTTGTCAGGCCAATCGATCCATAAGTTTAGGATTACTACTTAAATCAGAAAATCTATCTATAGTAGCTCTAATGGATAGGGATATACATAGGGTTGCTTATACATGGAGAAATGACTAGATGATCATAATGATTCTTTAGGATTCCAATCAATAAATAGCTTGTTGGATGTGCTAGGAAAAGTGTGATAGGGAGTAATATCGTATGGATAAAATAGGTCGACCACTAGTTGAGGCTTTAGGCTACTCAAATAAGGTTTCATTGAGAAGAGATTTTAAGACTATACTAGCTAACCTGTGGATGTGGATTTGCATGTGGGTTTTCTCAAAATGAAGACTCTTCGAAGGAATCGGTAGCTCCTATAAATGAGGATGAGATTGGTTAATGAGTTTTTCAATCATAGGGAAACCAATATCAAACCTGATTGCATCTATATGTCTGCCAAATTCATCCACATTTGAGTTGTCTTTTGGATAACTTACTCTTGTTGGAAATTTAGAGGGAGTAAACATAATATTTCATAGTCTATATATACATCTACCACCAATTATAGCATATACTTAATCATGTTATAGGATGACACCTTTTACTTGTAAAAGAAAATGAAAGGGTGATTGCACATATTTGTCTTCAAGGCTGATAGTAAAATTTGGTCGGACTGACATCCGTGCATCACCTCCTTTACTTTCATCAGATGTTTTGGTGAGGTGACCTATAAACTGACCAATAACTGCTTGATCCCAAATTCTACAATGGGTGTCTATTAAACTAGCAAAGTATTCAACACCATTGCCATAGTTGAAGTGAGGGTGTAAGATAATCTCTACGAAAGAGAAATGTACATGAATGAAACCTTTTTCTTACCATCTTTTGATATCATTAGGTAGCAAGAAAGGAAGATACATAGGGAAAATTCCTACACCAGACACTAAGATTTATTTCAGACTAACACACAGTGTTCATCATTTTAGCCTTGATGCATTTTTTAGGGTATAAATCAGAAATGTTTACATCAGGGAATTTAAAATTTCCACTCTCATCCACATATTCTTCTTTGTCCTAGAAATGATTATGGATTACAGAAGAGAGAGAGCTAATTTCATTCATAGATCTTTGACTAGCCATGAAGAAGAAATCAGAACTTACTTGGAATTACAGATCCTTTTGTTGCTACATTTTCTGACTGACTGCTCACCCTTCAATCGCCCATCCTTCGTCTTCACCACAAGATTTACGGTCTTACTGAGCGTCCACAACTACTCACGATCACAACTTCATTTAGATCTGAATCTTCAAGGAATGACTATAAGGAGCTAGTGAAACAATAGTCTCTCAAATGCCCACATCAAACCCATAACAATAACAATGAATACACAAACTACTTTGATAAATGTTCCAAACCTAGATGAACAATAAACACTGTTACAAGTATCATGAACTTGTTGCTCAATATCAAGCATTATCACAGTTCATACCAAGGCTCTGATACCAATTTTGCAGAATACTAATGACTGAACAACTCTAATTGTTTGAGGTGAGTCAGATGTTGATGAATAGCTTTCTTTCTTTCTTCCTTTGTTCCTACCATTTTATAAGGATCCTTAGATTTCTCAATCTATAATTTTACTTGAATATCTTTCAGAGTATCTTTGAGAAGTGTAGTGAGAAAATCTTCATCAGGATCAGAAGTAGAGCTATATGATTTAAAACTAGAATGTCTTTGCATCTTTCTATTTCTGTCCTTGAGATCTGTAAATTTCATTATAAAAATTGAGTTAGGAACAATCTCAACTAATTCATACAAATTTTCCAAATTATCAGAAACATTTCTACTATCAATAATTTCCCATCCTGTATTTTCATACTCAAACATAGCATATATTTTAGTTCCAATATTTAGCTTCTTGGGGAAATTAGTAGCATAATGAGGTCCTTTGCAAATAAATCTTTTCATTCCTTTAGGAACGTTTCTATCTCTTTTCTTTAACAAGTATGGCGGTGCTTGTTTGGAGAACTTTCTTCTCTTGTAAGGGAATGCATTATATCTTTTCTTATTGACATAATTTCCATGTTTGATGCATCAAAAGGTGTATTCTCCTTCATGATATTTGGTTTTAGAACACTTCTAGCATCTGCATTTCCTTCCTCAACTTTTCTTTCTTAAATTGTCTTAATTGATGAAAATCTTTTAATTCATTTACGAGAGGAAGATCAAAAAATTCTTTAAGATTGCAAGTGTAATTATATTCCTCCTTATTGAGTTGAAGAGCTCCTAAAAAACATTGTTTTTCCAAATTATAATGAATCAGTCTTTTGATGGTTGAAAAATATAAATAATCAAGTTGTTTATGTTCTTTTTTGATGATATGATCTTTTTCCCAATCTCCTAATCCAAAGGGCAGTGAATTAAGGTAATTCTTCTGTGTTGTTAGAGCATGCATCTTGTTTGTTGCAAACATGTATATTCAAACATACAATTATACTCGTCAAATTTTGTCAAATTTTTAAATTTTATTGATTATAGTATTTTATGTGCCTCAAGGGCTTGGTTAGAAATATCATCATAGAAAAAATCAGTGAGCAACCATTTAAATTCATCAAACCCTACTTGAAAAATATCATCTTTTACCAAATTTCTTTGGTCTACCAATAAAGGATCTAAGGATTGCTCTTCGGTTACTCATGGACCTTTTCCTTGATCTAGTAGATTATTCCACCAATTTCTTAGTTTACCTGACATTAGTCTTAGAGCATACATAACCTTAGCCTGCTCTGTCCATGAACCACTTCTTTCAAACATATTTTCAAGAGTATATGTCCATGTATAGATAGCAACATAGGGATTCACTAATTTGTCAATATTTAGAATATAACCACTAGAAGTATATGGTCTCATTTGTTCTGGCTTAAGGTTTTTTGTAACTAGTTCTTGCATTTCTATGTCCATTGTGAGGTTATTTAGTGATTCCCAAGTTTCTTAAATTTCTTCAATTTGCTTATAGCCAGAAAAATCTAAATCTATTCCTTCAAAATCATTATCTACAGAAGTTTCAGATTCACCAGAACTATCAAAAATAACTAAAGTATTTATATCAGAGGTTTCAACTTTAGATTCTTTGTTACCAAAACCAGGCTCATCCATGTATACTAGTTTTTCTTTTTCTTCTTCAACTCCCAATTCTTTAAGCCAATCTCTCAAATGTTCTTCTTTATTTGCTAAGCTATGTTCCTTAGTTGTAGGCATAGGAACATGAGGTGTTGGCTTATGAGAAGGTTTCTTAGAGGATGAAGCTACTATTTCCTCTTTCTTTGCACTTTTCCTTCTCTAAATAAGTACCTTTGTTGGCTTGGGAGGAGATGATTGTTCAAAAATTTTACCCTTCTTATATTTTTCATCTTCTTCAGAGCTATCTTGACCAGTTTGTGAGAATCTTATCAGTTTTCTAAGCATTCTCACCTTTTTTAATTTCTTTGCAACAAAATATAATAGGGTCTTATTTTC
The DNA here is from genome assembly GCA_007258455.2 of Sequoia sempervirens. Taxonomy (NCBI): domain Eukaryota; kingdom Viridiplantae; phylum Streptophyta; class Pinopsida; order Cupressales; family Cupressaceae; genus Sequoia; species Sequoia sempervirens. The sequence continues at coordinate 165,192,254 of VDFB02047230.1, forward strand.
GTGGTCATTTACCTTCCTAGAAATCTCAAAGTTTTGTTGGTCATCATAAATGTGAGTGAGATAACTATCCTGGTATTGCTGGCTAGAAATAATAGCTTTAACACTTTTGTGGACCTCCTTTACATCATAGATAAAACCAACTATAAGATTTGATAGGGGAGAAATGTAATGTTCAAAATTAAGAGAAAAAGTATATTTTTTTGTTGATTAGCTGAAACTTTGTCTAATTTATTTACAACTTCTAAATAGAAATCTCTAGAAAATTTAACATAAATTGCCATGTCATCTATATTATCTTGAGCTGAGATCATCCATTGAGACATCCAATTCCTCTGGGCTTCATAATTCTTTTGCTTCCTACCCAGATCTGTATTAAGTCTCACCTCATATTGTCCCCATAACCTTTTATCAGGTTTGATGACAGTTAATGTCTCAGGCTCATAGCCATTTATGTCTTGCTCCTAATCATTCATCTCCATTTTGTAAATGGTTTTCTTTTCAGATCTAGCTCATGGGAGCTTTCCTTTGGGAATTATTTCCCTCATCATACATCCCTTTTCACCTATCTTTATGTTTTTTTTATCCCTTTTACCTTATGATCAGAATTTTCATCTTCTTTTGGGGTCAAGGCAAGTTGTTGGTTGACTTGTCGGGCCAATCGATCCATAAGTTTAGTATTACTACTTAAATTAGACAATGTTGCCAGAGCAGCTCTTGATGGATAAGGATTTGCAAAGGGTTTCTTATACATGGGGAAATGACTAGATGGTCCTAATGATTCTTTAGGATTATAATCAATAAATAGCTTGTTGGATGTGCCTGGAAAATTGTGTGACAGGGATTAAGATCTTGTGGATAAACTAGGTCGACCACTAGTTGAGGCTTTAGGTTGCTCAAATAAGGTTTCATTGGGAAGAGCTTTTAAGTCTATTCTAGCTAGCATGTGGCTTTGCATGTGGGGTTTCTCAGAAAGTAGACTCCTAGAAGGAATTGGTAGCTCCTGGAATCGAGGCTGAGATTGGACAATGAGTTTTTCAATCACATGGAAACCAATATAAAACTTAGTTGCATCTATATGTCTACTGAATTCATCCACATTTGAGTTGGCTTCTAGATAACTTACTCTTGCTAGAAATTTAGAGGGAGAAAAAATAGTATTTAAAATTCTATATATTCATCTACCACAAATTGTGGCATATACTAAATCAGGTTGTAGGATGACACCTTTCACTTGTAAAAGAAAACAAAAGGCTAATTGCACATATTTGTCTTCAAGGATGATAGTAAAATTTGGTCGGAATGAAATATTTGCATCACATCCTTTACTTTCATCAGATACTTTGGTGAGGCGACCTCTTAACTGACCAGTAACTGCTTGATCCCAAATTCTACAACAAGTGTCTATTAAACTAGTAAAGTATTTAGCACCAAAGTCATAGTTGAAGTGAGGGTGTAAGATAATCTATACTAAAGAGAAATGTACATGAATGAAACCTTTTTCTTTCCATCTTTTGATATCATTAGGTAGCAAGAAAGGAAGATACACAAGGAAAATTCCTACACTAGACACTCTAATATTTATTTTAGACTGATGCACAAAGTTCATCATTTTATCCTTGATGTCTTTTTTAGGGTATAAATCAGAAATTTTTACATCGGGGAATTTAAAATTGCCACTCCCATCCACATATTCTTTGTTGTCCTATAAATGATTATGGATGATAGAAGAGAGAGAGCTACTTGTATTCATAGATCTTTGACTAGCCATGATGAAGAAATCAAAACTTACTTGGAATTACAAATCCTTTCATTGCTACATTTTCTAACTTATTTCTCACCCTTCAATTTCCTATCCTTCAGCTTCACCACAGAATTTACGGTCTTACTAAGAGTCCACATCTACTCACAATTGCAACTTCATTCAGATTTTATTGGTCAGACTGACATCCGCACATCACCTCCTTTACTTTCATCAGATGCTTTGGTGAGGCGACCTCTGAACTAACCAATAACTACTTGATCCCAAATTCTACAACGAGTGTCTAATAAACTAGCAAAGTATTCAACACCAATGTCATAGTTGAAGTGAGGGTATAAGATAATCTCTACTAAAGAGAAATGTACATGAATGGAACCTTTTTCTCTCCATCTTTTGATATCATCAAGGAGCAAGAAAGGAAGATACACAAGGAAAATTCCTACACCAAAAACTCTAAGATTTATTTCAGATTGATGCACATAGTTCATTATTTTAGCCTTGATGTCTTTTTTAGGGTATAAATCAGAAATTTTTACATCAGGAAATTTAAAATTTCCACTCTCATCCACATATTTTTCTTTGTCCTGAAAATAATTATGGATGACAGGAGAGAGAGAGCTACTTGCATTCATAGATCTTTGACTGGCCATGATGAAGAAATGAAAAATTACTTGGAATTACAAATCCTTTTGTTTCTATGTTTTCTGACTTACTGCTCCCCCTTCAATCACCTATCCTTTTGTTTCACCACAATATTTATGGTCTTATTGTGAATCGATAGCTACTCACGATCGCAACTTTGTTAAGATTTTCTTGGTCAGACTGACATCCCCACATCACCTCCTTTACTTTCATCAGATTTTTTGGTGAGGCGACCTCTGAACTGACCAATAACTGCTTGATCCCAAATTCTACAATGGGTTTCTATTCAACTAGCAAAGTATTCAGCACCAATTTCATAGTTGAAGTGAGGGTGTAAGATAATCTCTACTAAAGACAAATGTACATGAATGAAACCTTTTTCTTTCCATCTTTTGATATCATCAGGCAACAAGAAATGATGATACACAAGGAAAATTCCTACACTACACACTCTAATATTTATTTCAGATTGATGCACAAAGTTCACCATTTTAGCCTTGATGCCTTTCTTAGGGTATAAATCAGAAATTTTTACATCAGGGAATTTAAAATTGCCACTCTCATCCACATATTCTTCTTTTTCCTAGAAATTATTATGGATGACAAAAGAGAGAGAGATACTCACATTCATAGATCTTTGATTAGCCATGATGAAGAAATCATAAATTACTGTAATTATAGATCCTTTTGCTACTATGTTTTCTGACTTACTGCTCACTCTTCAATAGCCTATCCTTCGACTTCACCATAGGATTTACGGTCTTACTGTGGGTCCACAGCTAATCACAATCACAACTTTTTTTAGATCTGAATCTTCAAGGAATGAATATAAAGAGCTAGTGAAACAATAGTCTCCCAAATGCCCACATCAAACCAAGAACAATAACAATGAATACATAGACTACTTTTACAAATGTTCCAAACCCTGATGAACAATAAACATTGTTATAAGTATCATGAACTTGCTGCTCAATATTAGGCATTATCACATATCATACCAAGGATTTGATACCAATTTTATGGAATACTATGGACTGAACAACTCTAATTGTTTGAGGTGATTCAGATGTTGATGAACAACTTTCTTTCTTTCTTCCTTTATTCCTACCATTTTATAAGGATCCTTAGATTTCTCAATCTGTAATTTTACTTGAATACATTTCAGAGTATCTTTGATAAATGTAGTAAGAAAATATTCATCAGGATCATAAGTAGAGCTATCTGATACAAAACTAGAATTTATTTGCATCTTTCTATTTCTATCCTTGAGATCCTTAAATTTCATCATAAAACTTGAGTCAGGAACAATCTCAACTAATTCATACAAATTTTCCAAATTATCAAAAACATTTCTACTATCAATAATTTCCCATCTTGGATTTTCATACTCAAACATAGCATATATTTTAGTTCCAGGATTTACCTTCTTGGGGAAATTAGTAGCATAATGAGGTCCTGTGCAAATAAAGTATTTTATTCCTTTAGGGACCTTTCTATCTCTTTTCTTTAACAAGTATGGCGGTGCTTGTCTGGAGAACTTTCTTCTCTTGTAAGGGACTTCCTTATATCTTTTCTTATTGCCATACTTTCCATGTTTTTTGCGTCGGAAGGTGTATTCTCCTTCATTATATTTGGTTTTAGAACACTTCTTGCATCTCCATTTCCTTCCACAACCTCCTTTCTTAAATTGTCTTAATTGCTGAAAATATTTTAATTCATTTATGGAAGGAGGATCACAAAATTCTTTAAGAATAAAAGTGTAATTATATTCCTCCTTATTGAGTTGAAGAGCTCATAACAAGCATTGTTTTCCAAATTATACTGAATCATTCTTTTGATGGTTAGAAAAATGACATCATCAAGTTGTTTATATTCTTTTCTAATGATATAATCTTGTGCCCAAGCTCCTAATCCACAAAGCAGTGAATTAAGGTAATACTGCTTTATTGTCAAGTCATGCATCTTGTTTTTTGCAACCATGTATGATTCAAACATACAATTATACTCATCAAATTTTTCCAAATTTTTTAATCTCATTGATTTAAGTATTTTATTTGCTTCAAGGGATTGGTTAGAAATATCATCACTGAACAAATTAGTGAGTAACCATTTAAATTCATCAAACCTCGCTTGAAAAATATCATCTTTGCCCAAATTTCTCTAGTCTACCAATAAAGGATCTAAGGATTTCTCTTGGGTTATTCGTGGACCTTTTCCTTGGTCTAGAAGATTATTCCACCAATTTCTCAGTTTACCTAACATTAGTCTTACAATATATAGAACCTTAGCCTACTCTATCCATGAACCACTTCTTTTAAACATATTTTCAAGAGTATTTTTCCATGTGCAGATAGCATCATAGTGATTCACTAATTTGTAAATATTTAGAATATAACCACTAGAAGCATATGGTCTCATTTTGTTTGGCTTAAGGGTTTTTTGTAATGGGTTCTTGCTTTTCTATGTCCATTGTGAGCTTCTTTAGTGATTCCAAAAGTTCTTTTTCTTCAATTTTCTTATAGCCAGAAAAATCTAAATCTATTTCTTCAAAATTATTATATACAGAAGTTTTAGATTCACTAGAACTATCAGAAAGAACTAAAGTATTTAGATAAGAGGTTTCAGCTTTAGATTCTTTGTTAGCAAAACCAGGCTCATCCATGTATATTGGTTCTACTTTTTATTCTTCAACTCCCAATTCTTCAAGCCAATCTCTCAAATGTTCTTCTTTATTTGCTAAGCTATGTTCCTTAATTTTAGGCATAGGAACATGAGGTGTTGGCTTATGAGAATATTTCTTAGAGGATGAAGCTAATATTTCTTCTTTCTTTGCACTTTTCCTTCTCTAAATAAGTACCCCTTTTGGCTTGGGAGTAGTTGATTGTTCAATAGTTTTACCCTTCTTATCTCTGTCATTTTCTTCAGATATATCTCAACCAGTTTGTGAGACTCTTATCCTTTTTGTAAGCATTCTGACCTTTTTTAATTTCTTTGCAAGAAAATCTAATAGGGTCTTAATTTCGAGGTCATTTACTTTCCTAGAAGTCTCAAAGTTTTGTTGGTCATCATAAATGTGAGTGAGATAGTGATCCTAGTGTTGTTGGCTAGAAATAATAGCTTTAACACTTTTGTGGACCTCCTTTACATCATAGATAACACCAGCTATAAGATTTGATAGGGTAGAAATGCAATGTTCAGAATTAAGAGAAAAATTATAAATTTTTTGTTGATCAGCTGAAACATTGTCTAATTTATTTATAGCTTCTAAACACAAATTGCCAGAAAATCTAACATCAATTGCCATGTCATCTATATTCTCTTGAGCTGAGATCATCCATTGAGACATCCAATTCCTCTAGGCTTTAGAATTATTTTTCTTCCTACCCAGATCTATATGAAGTCTCACCTCATATTGTCCCCATAACCTTTTATCAGGGTTTATGATAGTTAATGTCTTAGGAGTTGGCCATCTACCAAGCTCATAACGATTTATTTCTTGCTCCTAATCATTCATCTCCATTTTGTAAATGGTTTTCTTTTCAGATCTAGCTCATGGGAGCTTTCCTTTGGGAATTATTTCCCTCATCATACATCCCTTTTCACCCATATTTATGTTTTTTTATCCCTTTTACCTTATGATCAAGCTTTTCATCTTCTTTGGGGGTCAAGGCAAGTCGTTGGCTGACTTGTCGAGCCAATCATTCCATAAGTTCAGGATTACTACTTAAATTAGACATTGTAACCAGAGAAGCTCTTGATGGATAGGGATTTATAGAGGGTTTCTTATACATTTGGAAATAACTAGATGATCCTAATGATTCTTCAAGATTATAATCAATAAATGGCTTGTTGGATGTGTTGGGAAAATTGTGTGACAGGGAGTAAGATCTTGTGGATAAACTAGGTCATCCACTAGTTGAGGCTTTAGGTTTCCTAAATAAGGTTTCATTGGGATGAGATTTTAAGTCTATACTAGCTATCCTATGGCTTAACATGCAAGGTTCCTCAAAAATCAGACTCCCAAAAGGAATTGGTAGCTCTTGGGATCGAGGTTGAGATTGGATATGAGTTTTTCAATCACACAAAAATAAATACTAAATTCGGTTGCATCTATATGTCTACCAAATTCATCCATATTTGAGTTGGCTTCTGGATAACTTACTCTTGCTAGAAATTTAGAGGGAGGAAACATAGTATTTAAAAGTCTATATATACATCTCCCACCAATTGTGGCATATACTAAATTAGGTTGTAGGATGACACCTTTGACTTGTAAAAGCAAACAAAAGGTTGATTGCACATATTTTTCTTCAAGGCTAATAGTAAAATTTGGTCGGACCGACATCTGTGCATCACCTCCTTTACTTTCATTAGATGCTTTTGTGAGGTGACCTCTGAACTGACCAATAACTGCTTGATCCCAAATTCTACAATGGGTGTCTATTAAACTAGCAAAGTATTTAGCACCAATGTCATAGGTGAGGTGAGGGTGTAAGATAATATCTAGTAAAGAGATGTGTACATGAATGAAACCTTTTTCTTTCCATCTTTCGATATCACCAAGTAGAAAGAAAGGAAGATACACAAGGAAAATTCCTACACCAGACACTCTAAGATTTATTTCAAACAGATGCACAAAGTTCATCATTTTAGCCTTGATGCCTTTTAAGGGTATAAATCAAAAAATTTTACATTAGGGAATTTAAAATTTCCACTCTCATCCACATATTCTTCTTTGTACTGTAAATGATTATGGATGACAGAAGAGAGAGAGCTACTTGTATTCATAGATCTTCAACTAGCCATGATGAAGAAATCAAAACTTACTTGGAATTAGAAATCCTTTTGTTGGTACATTTTATGACTTACTTCTCACCCTTCAATCACCTCTCCTTCAACTTCACCACTGGATTTACAGTCTTACTGTGAGTCCACAACCCATATCAAACCCAGAACAATAACAATGAATACATAGACTACTTTGACAAATGTTCCAATCCCACATCTACCAGGCTCATAGCTAATTATATATTGCTCCTAAGTATTCATCTCCATTTTGTAAATGGTTTTCTTTTCAAATCCAACTCGTGGGAGCTTTCCTTTGGGAATTATTTCCCTCATCACATATCCCTTTTCACCAATATTTGTGAGTTTTATCCCTTTTCCCTCATGATCAGGCTTTTCATCTTCTTTGGGGGTCAAGGAAAGTCATTGGCTGACTTGTCGGGCCAATCAATCTTGAAGTTTACGATTACTACTTAAATTAGACAATGTAGCTAGAGTAGCTCTTGATGGATAGGGATTTACAAAGGGTTGATTATTCATGGGGAAATTATTGGATGATCCTAATGATTCTTCAATATTATAATCAATAAATGGCTTGATGGATGTGCTGGGAAAATTGTGTGGTAGGGAGTAAGATCTTGTGGATAAACTAGTTCGGCCACTAGTTGAGGCTTTAGGCTGCTCAAATAAGGTTTCATCGGGAAGAGATTTTAAGTCTATACTAGCTAGCATGTCGCTTTGCATGCAGGGTTTCTTAGAAAGCAGACTCCTAGAAGGAATTGGTAGCTCTTGGAATCAAGGCTAAGATTGGTTAATGAGTTTTTCAATCACAAGGAACAAATATCAAACCCAGTTGCATCTATATGTATGTATGTATGTATATATATATATGTATACACACACACACATATATATATGTATGTATATATGTATGTATGTTTATATATGTATGTGTATATGTATATGTATGTATATATGTACATACATACATATATATATATATATGTATACATTTAGATATACATATGCATATATATACATATATATACACATCTATGTATATATGTTGTTTCGTAGAGAAAAGTAGCCTTTTCTTGGCATTGGATTAAGTCATGATAAAATGGACTTAATGAGGCCTTAATCTAGTGTTGTGAGGCATTTTATACATCCAAATTAGGTCTTGGACTCTTGCAAATTGAATAACATGCTTTTAATGATGTCTTGTAAAGGTGTTGTAAAGTATTGTAAGATACTTTCATGCTTTTCTAGACTTAATGAACCTATTTCTCCCTAATTCAACATTATAAAATGTATTTGATTGCATTATTACATTAATCTAGAAGGCTTGTAAAACAAATTTAATGATAAACTAGTGTTGTAATGTGTCTTTCACATTCACATTGGTTCTTGTTCCTTCTTAGGCTATGTGGACCTCATTTTAGTGTTGTAAAGTGTATTTAATCACACTTTAACATTTCTTTTTGTGTCTCAAGCCCTATTTGACATTTACATCATCACTAATAGGCCGCTATTACCCCATATTGTGCATCTTGAGGCTTAAATTGATCAAATACCTGACATAGTTATCATATAAACTTTATTTTCTTACTTCTTGACATTCTAGCTAGCAAAAATGGCCCTTGTGGGACCCATTCACAATTAGTGGTGAATGAGTCCCATTTGAGCCATTTTTAGGGGTTTGAGTGAGAAAAAATAGGTTTTAAGTTTAATTTTTCTCCATGTCGACATTAGGGATCCAATTAATGGGAAAATAGGGTGAATTTCCTATAAATAAAACCTTCTAAACCATAATTCATCATAAGTTAACTTCATTCATCATTTTTATTCCATCTCATGTCAAGCAAGCTACGGTTTTGTCATTCTAAGTCACCAAGGTAGCACTTTTCAGACTTTCAAGGGTAGAATCTTCATGTTTTGTTGTAGAAATTCAAGTTTAATCATCATGGCAAGGTAATAAATTTAATTTTTCTTGCTTCATTGCATATTTTCATCATTTTGGTTTAATTACCTAAAAAGGGGTTTGACCAAGGCAAACCCCTATGCCCTAACATTCACCATTTCTTTCTCTTTCATTGTGTGTTTGCAGATTTAGGTGCGTGGATGGATTGGACATTATTGAAGATTAGTTTAAAAACTTTTTGAAGTCATATCCACTTTTTCAAGGCCAAAACTTACACAAAAAGTCATTTACAGCTTCAAAAACCAGGGTTTCAGACTGAGACACTTGGAGGTGCAAATTAAGCAGACCGAAAGCTACAATTTCCATTTTTGAGTTTTCAAAAAAGCCAGAATGCACTAATTCTCCTAGAATGGAAAATGAGTGCCACTTTACCTATTTCCTAAAGATTTTTGGAGATTTGGACAACCATTTGGCTAAAACGAGCCCTAGAGTAGTTTTTTTGGAATTGGGACTGATTTGCCCAGAATGGCGAATGAGTCCCACTAGGCCTAAATTTTAGCATCAATAGCATTCAAAAAGTAATTTCCAGTCCTCATCCATGTCTCATGTGCACACTTCTAGTTTCATTCAATTTTGTTAGGTTTTGCATTAATTTCTAGTTCATTGTTGCATTACACAACGTGTTTTCAAACATCACTTGTTTCCTAGGTTTTGCATTCATATTCGATCAATTTCATAGTATATTTGTAGTTATATAATTTCATTTAGTCATCTAAAAATCACACAATCCTTAATTTGAATAAACCCTTCAATATTTTTGGCCTAAGGTCTCTCCTTTTAGTTGAAAAACCCTAGAAGCATTAGAGAGCGCATTGGAGCCAAAAATCTATGGTTTATTTTGGTGAACCTACTTTTTGAACATCTTATTTTCTGATTTGGAGTCCATTTTCATCCTAATGCTAGCTTTCATTGAAGTTGCATTAGAGTTGCATTGGTTAATTTACATCTAGGGTTTCAAATTTTTGCATTAGAAACAAGTGCATTTAGCTTGTATTTTTGCATACAATTTCCTTAAAAATATTTGAAATTATGCATCTCCATCTTAGCTTTGCATATTACAACATTAAAAACATCAAAAACACTTCAAATTTTCTAAATTTTTTGCAAAAATGTAGTACTGGGACTCATTCGCCATGTAGCGAATCAGTCCCTATCAAAATTTTTGACTGTCTATTCCTACATCAGAAACCTCATTTATGTGCTTCCTAAGCCTCCTAGTATCATATAACATAAGTATGGAAAGTTTTTGGAACATTTTTTATGCATTTAGCTCAAAAAAATCAGTTTAGATTACTGATTATTCAAATCACTTCATTTGCACACATCCTTACATCTGAAAATGCTTCCATTTCTATAATTTTGCATAACATTGATAAAGGTACTTTTCAATTTTGCATATAGAATATTTCTATTCATAAAACTTTGCATTATTTTGGTTAAAGTACTTTTCATTCTTGAATATACATTGTTTACATGTTAAGGTGTTTCATACATTGGATAAGAGTGTTTTGTATCTTTGCATATACATTGTTTATATTGCTAAAACATTGCATGAAATGGTTACACATTCTTTTCATTATTATTCAAGCAATTCTAGTACCTTGCATATGTATACATGTTAAGAAAAACTTCATATCCCCTCCCTATGAGAGTGTTTTAGTGAAAGAGACTACAACTTGGGCCATTCCTAACAATCATACTTGTTATTATCATAATGTCTCTCCTCTTGGTGATGAAGATATTTTAGTAGAAGAATCAATTAATGAGAGTTTTGAGAATTCTAGTTGTTTCTCTCCTTTTACCTCTCTTAGTGGACAACACATTCACAGCCAACATAACACAACCTTAGATGATCATGACAACAAAATTTTTTCTTTTTCTATTATTTCTCTTAGTTTTGAAGTAGATACTTTTGTGTTAGACAACACAATCAATGAAGGTCATGAATATCTTAGTTATCCTCCTTCACCTAGGGAAACCAATCTTGAAAAACAATCTTCAACCATTGATCATTTAGCTACTTGCAATGAAATCCTTTTAGAAGAACCAACCTATGAATTTCAAAAACACTTGGCTTGGTGTCCTCCTAAAAACTCTCCTCCTAGGGAGAATATCATGGTGCATAGACATATGAACATTGACACATCTTCTTCAACCACTAAACCTTCCCTTGGTGAGGATACTCAAGTGGCATTAGACTCCCCTTCACCAACATATCATGCCAATCAAGAATTTTTTTTTGAGGTTATGACAACACAAGTGGGATCTCCTTTAATTAGTGAGATTCCTAAGTCACCTTCCATTAGTGAAAAACATAAAAAAATTTGAGCTATCTTGAAATCCATGATGCAATCTACTCATAACAATGTTTTGTAGCCACTAAGTTGTAACTTAGTAACTCAAACATCTAGGAGACCGTACAACACTCCTACACCATTAACTTTTCCTCACAAAGTTCCTAGTGTTGAAGATCTTAAAAAGAATCCTGCTAATATATCCGTATGGGAATTCATTTAAATCTCACCAATAGTCAAACTTCTCTTTCATGCAATGTTGGAAATACAAAAAGAAGAGATACAATATTACATAAAACTGAATCATGTCACATCCTACTCTCGTCCCATGCAACCCACTCCATTGAATTACCTTCACTTGAGATTCAACACAAAAATGATCCCTTGATGATAAAGGTGATCATTAATGAAACTCTAGTTAGGAACATTCTCATTGATAATGGATCAGAAATTAATGTTTGTAGCATGGACCTCATACACAAACTTGGAATGGAAAAAATTCTCTTTCAACTTAATGATGTTCATATTCGTGGCTTTGACAATGTTCATAGGAAACCACTTGGGATAATCACATTACATATTGAGGTCGGACCTATAGTGTTGCCTACCTCTGTTCATATCATGTAAGAACCTCTTCCATACAATCTTATCCTAGGGAGACAATGGATTCATGATATGAAAGGATTCCCATCTACCCTTCACTGTATCATGAAATTTGAATACAACAACAAGATATACATGATTGATGTAGATGAGCAAAGCTATACATCGACTAATCGCAACACTTTCAACTCCCATAAACCTTTCATTCCTAGATCAAAACTTGAACCTATACAAGTTGGTCCTAACTCTTGAACTACAAATAAATTATTTTGTGATAATTGTGGGTCGTTAGATTCTACACCTCCTTTCCATAACATTTCTAAAATCTCACCCTCATTGTCCAAAGAGTCATATACAAACATTTCCTTTTCAGACACAAGTTCTAGTAGTTATTGGAGTTTTACACCTACCTTTAAGGGAGGGTGTGGAATATCTCAATCTCAACCAAAAAACCCTTGTGTTCCATTCACTCAAATTAGTTCTACCACATCACCCCATGGTGGTGGTTGGGGAAATATAACTCCCATTTCTCATGCAACAACTACACATAACGATAAAAAGGATTTGTGTTCTTATAAAGAAATCAATCCTTCTCACAAACACACACCCCCTTCATCTAACTTGGAAGATTGTTATGGTATTAGTTAAAAAATTCCTCCTACACATGGATGCAATGCACACATGAACAAATCAAACATATGACACTTATCTCAACTTTCATCAAAGAATTCACACAAAAATAGTATTCAACCTATCAAGGTGTGTGGTGCTCTTCCTTGTGTGGCAGCACCTTATTCTTCTACTTGATACTTCCTTTCATCCATTATAGGTTCACCTTTGTCCTACACTAAGTGGGGGAAAGGGGTTCGATAGCCTTGTTATTGTATGTCACTTTTTTGGTCTCTTTTGACTAATCATTAACTTTTCATGAATGTATAAGAGCAAGCTTGGGATGTGGATGACATGTATTAAGATTGACTTGCATGTTACATACTCATTTTCCTTATGAGGCAGCTTATAAAAAACATATGACTTGGCATAGGGCTTTCCGAATAATCTCTCATGTATTATTCTTTCTCTTCTACTTTAAAGCAATTGCTCATATTCATGGTGTTAACAACAACTGCTTTAAAGTGGGGGGCATGCATAGGAAACATATTTTTGAAAATTTCATTGCGTGATTTACTTTTTCTTGTGATGTGTCCTCTCCTTGGTGGTGTCATTAGGTTTGATTCCTTCCAAGAGTTTATGATCAACTAAAGTGGCCTGATGTGAATGAGGCATCCCATGGATAACAATCTAAAAACCCTAATTTTTCCTCTCTTGGAGACATTAGGCATAATTCTCCCTAATAAGAAGACCTTACATGAACAAAGAAAAATACCCTTTAACAAAATTCTTACATACATTCAAAACATTTACAAAAAGTATGCCTTATCAATGTTATCAAGAGCATAACTTTGATATGGTTAGTATGATGGGAAGCTGACACACTGGCATGACTTTCTCATTATATAGTGAGAAGCCGATACACTAACATGACTTTCTCACTAAACCACTTCTTTGGGACATCTCACCCCGTAGACGACCAAAAGTTATGTGGCCCCAGAGTGAGTATATTTTTTGGTTTTCTCACCTGGTGGATAGCTAAGAGTTCTATCACCCCAAAGTGAGTACACATTTCATTTCTGAATAAAGAAGCCTAGATCTGATCCACAACTAGTTGGAAAAATGATTGAAGCTTGATCCATCCCTTTTCATTTTAACTTTTCATCTTTTTCATTCTTTCCATTGCATGATTTTGTATCTTGATGGTTCTACTTACGATCTTCGATCCTGGGGGCTTGAACACCTCTTTGATTTTTGTCATTCCTTGTCATTTTAATCTATACATGAGGATCTCTCTTGAGTGTCTACTTTAGTGTGAGTTTGAAGCAAGTTCATCCTCTCACTAAAGTGGGGGCTAAATGTGTCATAGGAAAAATTACCCTTTGCTTGACATGGGATTAATTCATGATAAAATGGACTTAATGAGGCTTTAATCTAGTGTTGTGAGGCATTTTATTCATCCACATTAGGTCTTGGACCCTTGCAAATCAAATAACATGCTTTTATGACGTCTTGTAAAGGTGTTGTGAAGTGTTGTAAGATACTTTCATGCTTTTCTAGACTTAATGAACCTATTTTTCCCTAATTCAAAATTATAAAATGTATTTAATTGCATTATTACATTAATCTAGAAGGATTGTAAAATAAATTTAATGATAAACTAGTGTTTTAATGTGTCTTGCACATTTATATTGGTTCTTGTGCCTTCCTAGGCTATGTGGACCTAATTTTAGTGTTGTAAAGTATATTTAATCACACTTTCACATTGATTTTTGTGTCCCAAGACCTATTTGACATTTACATCATCACTAATAGGCCCCTATTAACCCATACTCAATATCCCAAGGCTTAAATTGATCAAATACCTAACATAGTCATCATATAAACTTGATTTTTTTACTTCTCGACATTCCAACTAGAAAAAATGGCCCTTGTGGGACCCATTCATCATTAGTGGTGAATTAGTCCCATCTATGTGGGACCCATTCACTATTGGTGGTGAATGAGTCCAATTTGAGCCATTTTCAGGGGGTTTGAGTGGGAAAAATTAGGTTCTAAGTTTAATTTTTATCCATGTCAGCCTTAGGGATCCAATTAATGGGAAAATAAGGTGAATTGACTATAAATAAAAGCTTCTAAACCCTAATTCATCAGAACTTAACTTCATTCATCATTTGTCTCCCATCTCAAGTCAAGCAATCTAGGGTTTTGCCATTTTAAGTCACCAAGGTAGCACTTTTCAGACATTCAAGGGAAAAATCTTCATGTTTTGTTGTAGACATTCAAGTTAAATCATCATGGAAAGGTAAAAGCTCCATTGTTTCATTATTCACTACATATTTTCATTATTTTTGTTTAATTACCTCAAAAGGGGTTTGACCAAGGAAAACCCCTATGCCCTAACATTCACCATTTCTTTCTTTTTCATGGTGTGTTTGCAGATTTAGGTGCTTGGATGGCTTGGAAATTATTGAAGATTATTTTGAAATTTTTTTGAAGTCATCTCCACTTTTTCAAGGAAAAAATTACACAAAAATTCATTTACATCTTTGAAAACCAGTGTTTCAGATTGGGACACCTAGAGGTGCAAATTGAGCATACCAAAAGATACAAATTCCATTTTTGACTTTTTAGAAAAGCCAAAATGGACTAATTCACCTAGAGTGGAAAATGAGTCCCAATGTACCTATTTGCTGAATATTTTTGTAGATTCAGACACCCATTTGGCTAAAACAGTCCCCAAAGCAGTTTTTGAGAACTGGGACTGATTAGCCCAGAATGGAAAATGAGTCCCACCAGGCCTAAATTTTAGCATCAACAATATTCTAGAAGTCATTTCCAGTCCTCATCCATGTCTCAAGTGTAGACTTCCCATTTCATTCATTTCTGTTAAGTTTTACATTCATTTCTAGTTCATATTTTGCATTACATAATGTGTTTTCAAAAATAATTGTTTCTTAGGTTTTGCATTCATATTCAATCAGTTTCATAGTATAGTTACACTTAGATCATTTCATTTAGTCATATAAAAATCATACAATACTTAATTTGAATGAACGCTTCAACATTTTTGGCCTAAGCTCTCTCCTTTTAGGTGAAAAACCCTAGAAGAGTTAGAGAGTACATTGGAGCCAAAAATCTATGGTTCATATGTATATATATGTATATTTATGTATATATATACATATATATATATACATGTATATATATGTATATATATATACATATATATATATACATATATATACACATACATATATATGTATATTTACATATATATATATGTACATTCACATACATATATATGTATATATATTACATATATATATATGTACATATATATATATATATATATATATATATATATATATATATATATATATATATATATATATCAAAGTTTTGTGTAAAATTCATCAATATATACAATGCTAATGAGGTCTATGACTACTATATCCTCAGGATCTGTTGCTTGCATCTGTCTAAGGCGGTCCATTGAGATATAGTGGTATATGATCATGATTGCGAGCTGCCAAGTGCACTAAGAGCAACCTATAAACCCTGTACTTGTCCAAGGGCTTCCCAATGCTCCCTTGCTAGTTGATCTCTCTCTGCTTGTAGTCTAGCTACCTCTGACTATAGTATCTCAAAATTTGCTGGGGTTTGAGATGACTGTGCATCCTAGGCAGCCTTGGGTTGGTGGACGTGCCTCTTAAGACTCTCATACGTTGCCCGTAATCTTACGTATGACTTGAACAACTTTGGATCTCTCTCCACAATGGGAAAGGGCACATAGTTTGTATCAATGGCCTCCTTGTAGACTAATGGGGGAAATATCCCTATAGCCACCTGATGATACAGATCATGAAGATCTCTCACAACTCCTGTAAGATAGAAACCATAAATATAATCAATACACATCATGATATATATATACATAAAACTAAAACATAAGCATAAGCATAAAGCATGGCAATATAAATAAAATATCATCACCTAACTCTCTGGTAGCCTATGTGAAGATAGCCTCATCATGTGCATGGGACATGGAGGACGTGCTAGCCTCTCCATGACTGTGAGAATTGGTGCTTGTTGTAGTTGTTGATTGTGATCTAGTAACATGAATGGGAGATGGCTCTTCCCACTCATCATCCACTGGATCCTCATCTATTGCCTCACTACCGTCAATCATAGGTTGCTCCTCCTCCTTGTCTTCCCCTTCATCCTTCTCCTCATGGTCATCATAGTCAAGATCTGCATTCTCATCATACTCCTCATCTATCACATCTGTAAATATGTATGCAACCCTTAATCATGTCTCCTTAGCCCTGTTCTCCTCCTCATCTCCCTGATCTAGGAGTGGCGCTGCATCACCTATCAACTTGTCCATCAGGAATATGGGAGTCAACCTTGATACTTCCCACCACTCCTCATAGGAATCTATGGTACTGACATCATCAATGTCAGAGACTAGAGGCATATCATGATCCGAGTACTCGAAGTCACTATAGGTAACATCCTCAATAGTGAACCATATAGAATCACTGAGTCTCCAGGAACTCTATACTAATCTCATAAAAAAGGGTCATGCGGTGGGCACTATCTAAACCTGTCCAAACTATCACATGACACGATCATAGTAGAAAGGTTGTACTATGCAATCGTGTCTGCCTATCAAGAACCTATCCATTTTCAACCTCCTCATTTGATGAGTCTCATCCTGCCATTATAGAACAAGCTGGTAAGGTATCCATAGGATATCATCCTCATCTAGTTAGTTGAATCAAACTCTCCAAAAATGTAAGTCACCATATTGTCATAGTTGCCACAATGGATAGCTGAAGGCTTACTAGTAGAATTTGACAAATAAATGACTACATGACTAGAACTTTTAGTCACAACTAAAGATGACTAAATTCTATTCATTTTTTGTAACACAACTACAAATGACTAATAAATGACTAATTTGATCATTGAGTAAAAAATTCAACTAAATATTTAGTCACACAAATCAAAATGACTAAATAATTAGTCACACAAACAAAAATTAGACAATATGATATTAAAGTGGATAATTAAAAAAATATTTTGAATTGAGGGAGTGGGTTATATTATAATATATTATATTACAATACAATATATTATATTATAATATATTATAATATAATATGATATTATATAATATAATATATATAATATAATATTATATTATTATTATATAATATTATATAATATTATAATATTATAATGTGAAATTATAATATTAGAATATAATATTGTAATATTATAATATAGTATTGTAATATTATAATATAGTATTGTAATATTATAATGTAATATTATAATGTAATATTATAATATTATAATATTATAAAATAATATTATATTATATTATATTTAATAATAAGCGATAGATTGAAATCCATTTTGAAATCTTTCTGTGGGAAACATCAAGATTGAAATCCATTTTAAAATATTTTAGCAGGAAGCATTAACATGAATTTAATTCATGAGTAAAGCTACAATAAAATATTGACTTGTATGTCACTCACCCGCTAAAACCCTAAGGAGCCAAATACCTAAGTTACAATCTTTTTTGTGGAAGCCAATATGAGGAAATGGAATGGAGGTATTGACTGTGCAATGGATTCAAGGATGCCTGAAAGGGGAATGGTTTGTTATGGAATCCATAATGTTAAAACCTGAAAGTGCTCATCATTAAGATCTTGGCCCTCATTTTCATTTTAATAAGCATACTCTATAACACTCATCAAAACCTTATTTGTAGGTTGTAGCTTGCCAAATTGGAGAAGTGAAAGGTGAATACTAGCGAGGAAGAGTTTGGAGGAGTCAAAACCAATAGTGGTGGGGAAAGCTTTTATAGGTTAATGTTTATGTTTTTGAGGGTTAATAGACACTATTGGATATCCGTAGGTTTTAAGAAATAAGTTTCCTTTTGTAAAAATATGCAATTAAAATATTTATTTTATTTCTACAATGGCAACGATAAGATTTTCATGATGAACATACAATTTTTTTGTGGGCTTTCAAAAATCGTGAGAACCTAAATGTGCTCATTATCTGATCTTGGTTGTAATTTCATTTTAATAAACATAATCTAAAACCCTCATCAAAACCTTATTCTCAAGGTGCAACTCGCAATATTATAGATTTGAAAGGTGAATATCAGCCAGAGTTTGAAGGATCCAAAACTAATAGCAACGAGGAAAGTAGAAAAAAATGGTTGCATTGTCAGTTGCAAAAAATGGGTGAGGGATGCCATAATGTATAAACTTAAATGTGCTCATTATCAGATCTTGGCTATAATTTCATTTTAATAAGCATACTCTAAAACCCTCATCGAAATCTTATTTTTCAAGTTGCCAAATTAGAGAACCATGAATCACTTTCGAAATTCTAAGGAAATTTTTTGTTATTCTAAGGATGGAATCTTTGACAAATTTAGAAATGCAAGTGATGGTGAAGGAGGGAGATTTAGATGGCAATGAAGCTCTGAATGAGCACAAATTTTTTGTTCTCATGGTTTGACTCAGCTCTTCTTTCATGGAAGAGGCTAAAAATTGGCTCCAGGAAGCCCTGGTTCATGAATTGGAAGAAGCATTGGGGTATGTGCAGGATCATGGTATGCCAAAAAGTGGCAATATTTGTAGGGTATGTGGCTGATGACTTTTTTTTCACCCAAAATTAATGAAACGAAAAGGGTTTTTAGAGGAGATTCTCAGATTTCCAAAAATATAAATTATGATTTAATTTGAATTTAATAAATAATTATTATTCATTTTCTATTAGAATTACGACTAAAGTCCTAATCGATAGGCTGATTGAAAACATCTATAACTTTCAACGGTATCATATTTTTTGAATCAAAACATGCCACATTCTATGCTTTGCATACTATAGGATTAAAAAAATAAAAAATTAAATTTCATGAATTTCAACAAGTTGTGGTGAGACGAAGTTTTATATTTTCTAAAAGTTGTAATAAAAAAATTCATAATTAATTATTTACTTGGAAAAAATTACAAAAAATATGCATCACATCAGACATGAGTCCTCTACTTATATATAAAATCTTACAAAATATTATCATTTTATTATGGTTAGGGTGGTCAGACAGACCTACTTCTTTATTTTTTCCTGAAATTTAATACTACTGCATTGAAATTTCAAATTTTCACAAAATAGATTTTATTTATTTTAAATAAACCTAGTATTTTAGAAACTACATTCAATTTTCTACAAATTCTATTCTTACATATTTTTGAAATAATATAGATAACTTATTCAAATATTTACGTCAAGTTGCCTAACACTGATTTTTCTGAATTTTTTGCCACTTAAGGGCCTGTTTGGCATACCATGATCCTGCACATGCCCATTGAAAGATTGTAAAGCTTAGAATTTATAGAAATATTTATTCTCATTTATTTTGTTATAGATCCTAGTTTTCCTTTGATCCCTTTTTTAATGCGATGGGAATGTCAACTTTACATCTAAGCTGCATTAGGATTTTATCAACACTAAATACCTAGCATATGCAATGAAAATCCTCTATTTTATTTTGAGGGGAAATCTTTTGTTATTGTTTTTTTCAACCAACACTTGTTTTTTCTATAGTTTAATACTACAATATCTTTGTATTTTGCATATTATCAATACAAAAAAAAATAGTTACAAGTTAAATGAATACTTTTTAAAAAATAAGAGTTCTATTTTGATAGTTGTAAATTTGAAGTTGGTTTTGGAGGGAGGGAGTTTAAAATTTTTCTTAGCAATAAGGTTAAATTTGTGAGGATTAAGTTAGATTTGATTTGTAACTTGAATCAGTGATTCACCCAAATAAATGACTAAACCATGACTAGATAAATGAGTACTATGACTAAAATAAATGACTACCATGACTAAATAAATGACTACAATGAGTAAAATAAATGGCTACCATGACTAAATAAATGAGTACCATGAATAAATAAACAATTACCATGAATAAATAAATGACTACCATGACTAAACAAATGATTAGTTAACAACAATTTAAATGAATAAATTAACGAATAAATATACTACCAAACTAATGAATCAAAATAACCAATAAATGACTAAAAATGGTTTAGTCATGAATTTGGTCGCATTATAAATGACTAGAAATAGACTACTAATGGTCGCGTGACCAATTTTTAGTCATTTATTGTTGTTTTTCTACTAGTGGCTTGGGGATACCTTAGGGCTATCATGCATGGAAACCATGTTGGTCTAGTACATGTGATATGCTCTAGGCACCACACTTGTAGTAGTGTATATTGTACCATATTGTCAATCTCCCAAAATGAAAACCATCCAAGATCATAATATAGACGTGCAAGTATGTTGCACCCCCAGTCGTACATGGTCCTATGCTCATCCATCCCTTGAATCATGCATACTATCCCTCCCTATAAGTGTGCTCCTTGGCTGTCAGGGATGAGTACTAGTGTTACTATGAACATCATAATTTGTGCAACTAGTGGAGCCTGTGAGTATAACAGCATGGCTAGATCAATCTGTAGCCTCACCATACTATCGTGCACTGGACCTCCAAGGCAGTACTGCTTGTCATATTTCATCCCCCAAAATGACCAATCCACTTGGAAACATACCCTCTCACCCTGAATCGAAACTTAGAGTATGTGATGTACATCCTCTAGTGTAATAGTCATGTCACCTCTAGGACAATGAAATGTGCATGTGTTTATGTTCCATCGCTCTGCTAATGCCATCAACATAGGATAATGGTACCTCATGGGGGCATGAGGTGCACCTAGTATAAGCTTGTAGTCTATAGGATCTTTGTCTCCTCTATTGAAAGATTGGGGGCTAGGTTTTAGAGGTGGATGATCTATCTACTACCCAAAAAGCCGCCAATGGGTAGGAATCTAACAAAAAAGTAAAAATATGTCCTAAGAGCATTCTAAAATCTTAAATACTTATATCAAAAATAAAAAAAATGTACTAAAGTTATTCTAGTTTACTCTCCTAAACCTCCTAGACACTTTAGACCCCTTTAGGATACTTCGTGAAGAAATAAGACACTTTGTGAAAAAGTGAGACACTTCGCGAACAAAAGGGACACTTTACAAATAAAGGGACACTTTGTAAAAAATGAGTCACCTTGCAAAATTTTCTTCCAAGGCCCTAAATTAACTTAGAAATGTGTACAAATCATAAAATAAATGCATAAGGACAAAGCTAAGGTAGAAAAATCAACTCACTTGATGATAATGCTTGTCACGGGCCACCTAATCTCACAGTACATCCAGTCTTCTAGGCTCGTAGTCTTGTTGGCTCAACATCATCACTCACTCTTCACCACACTTAAGCTAAAAGAAGGTAAATGAAAAAATAGTTTGAATTTACTTTACTTTTTACTCTTATATAAGCTAAAATTAGGGTTTTTACTATATTAGGGTTAAAAAGTGTCTTTCAAATCAACATAACAGGTGCTAGAGAGCTTAGTTTTCAAAATTGTTTGTTGTGTTGGAATCATGATTACACTCCCATCCTCATCAAATGTCTATAATTATGTGGTATAGAACTTGGAAATACCGTATGGGTATGTGCAAGATCACGATGAGCCAAAAAGTGGCGATACGATGGGTATGTGTAGGGTATGTGGCTGACGATTTTTTTTACCCAAAATTGATGAAATGAAAAGGATTTTTAAAGGAGATTCTCAGCTTTCCACCAATATAAATAATGCTTTACTTTGAATTTAATAAATAATAATTATTCATTTTCTATTTGAATTATGACTAAAGTCCTAATTGATAGGTTAATTGAAAAACATCTATACATTTCAAACAGTATCACACTTTTTCAATCTGAAACATGCATCACATTCTATGCTTCACATACTATAAGATTAAAAAAAATGAATTTCATGAACTTTCGACCAAGTTAAGGTGGTTAGACATTCAAGTTTTTATATTTTTTAAAATTTGTAATAAAAGATTCATAATTAATTATTTACTTGGAAAAAAATTTCAAAAAAATATGCATCACATTGAGATATGAGTCCTCTACTTATATCTAAAATCTCATAAAAAAAATATTATCATTTCATTGTGGCTAGGGTGGTTAGACAGACACCTACTTAATTTTTCCCTGAAATTTAAGCACTACTGCATTGAAATTTCAAATTTTCACCAAATAGTTTTTTTTTTTTTGAATAAACTTAGTAGTTTAGAAACTACATTCAATTTTCTACAAATTCTATTTTTAGATATTTTTAAAATAATATAGATAACTTATTCAAATTTTTACATCAAGTTCCCTAACTTTGATTTTTTTGAATTTTTTGCCACTTAAGGGCTTGTTTTTTCCATGATGATCCTGCACATAACCCTATGATATGACCTACCTTATTCAACATGGTTAGACTTCTACCTTGATTCCACCTTTTTAAAGCAAGTCGAATCAAGGGGGCCATACATCTACCCCTAAATTCTATTTCTACAAGTTAGATAAGATGATTCTTGAGTGACTAACGAATTTGTTTTGCAGGATGTGGTTCCTAACATTATGGTTTTGCAGATAGCTACAGTGGGGGATTCATTCTCTCGTACTATGATTGGACTCATATGTGTATCCTTTTATGAAACAAAGAGTATTTTTGGAGTCCTTTATCTTGCATATGCACATAGAGTCATATGGGTGCTACAGTGGGGGCTAAATATAGTGTAGAAAATTGTACACTCTTGAAAGTGAGGCAATTTTGCAATTAATTTGGACCTATTTTGGCACCCTTATATTAATTACCCTTTAAAATCATCATTTATAGGCCCCTAAGACCCATTATTTTGGATCTCGAGGCTTATTTAAGCTAAAAACATGACAAAATCATCTAAAACATCAAAAATCCTGAAAGTCCACCTCAATAATCTAGGGTGGGACTCACTCGCCACCTTGGGTGAATGAGTTCCCCCT
The DNA here is from genome assembly GCA_007258455.2 of Sequoia sempervirens. Lineage (NCBI taxonomy): Eukaryota > Viridiplantae > Streptophyta > Pinopsida > Cupressales > Cupressaceae > Sequoia > Sequoia sempervirens. The sequence continues at coordinate 165,215,910 of VDFB02047230.1, forward strand.
AGGTGGGACCCATCCACCACCTTGGAGAATGAGTGCCATTTAGGGATTTTTTCAAATTGGAGTGAGAAAATCACCTTTCTAATTCATTTTTTGGTTGTTGTTATCCTTTGAGATCTAAATAGTGATAAATTAGGTGTTAATGCCTATATAAGAAAGTTTCTAAGTCATTTTTATCACCTAAGCAATCATTTTCAAGAGAAATTTTAGGAGAGAAGGATCAAGAATCTTCAATCATTTTTTCACAAGAGCATTCAAGTTTCAAAAGCAAGAAAATTTGAAGTCTTGGAGTAGCATTAAAGTGTTTTTGCAGGTCTTCAAGCTCACTTTTATTAAAGATCTAACATTGTCAAGGATTGATCATGGTTGTCTATGATGAATCATGATGGATTCTAGGTTGGGGAGATGCAACTAGCCATCAAGCCAAGCCTAATGAATGGTTTCCTAAGTGATTCCATCCTCCATTAAATCACTCTACTTTTAGCCTAAGGAAGGTACAAGCATTATTGAGGCTCAATTGGGTGATTGGAGGTCTCTCAAAGTGAGTCATTCATTGTCATATTTCATTCATGCATTTTATTCTTATACATTAGAATAGGGTTACATTATGTTTCAGATTTCTTAGTCTTAGACACACTTAAGGTTGTGGTTTATGTTCACATTTACATTCAAGTTTCATCATTTCTATCAAGGTTTAATTACCAAACTAGGGGTTTGACCAAGGCAAGCCCCATAATAAAATCAAGTCTATATTATGTTTTGCAGGTATTTTCTTAGATTTAGATGTAGAAATCAGTTTGGAAGGGAAGGGTAGATATTGAAGCACGGATCTAAATCTCTAATTCCTGAATAAATGAAACAATACTGATTCACCAAAAGTAGTGAATGATTCCCACTATAGGTGTTTTAACAAACTATTTGTAGATTTAGATATCCTTTTTCGCAAACCAGTTCCTATGCAGAAATATAGATCTGTGACTGATTTTCCTAGATTGGCAAATGAGTCCCAGTAGGTAAAAAGTTCAATTTTTTTAGCATTTTTAACTTCATCCAAGTCTGATTTAGATTCCCAGTTACACACAATTCATCTTACATTTTGTTTTCTATTTTACATGCATTTTTAGGTCATTTAGTTAAGGATTGCATTGAACTAGGGTTTTGCATTACATCTTACCTTTCAACATGCATTGCATTAGTATTTCCAATTTCTTACTTGGTGGTGAACCCATTATTAGCTTACAATCAACCCCTAGGAAAACCCTCTCGCAAGATCTCTTTCTCCTTTGCATTGAGAACTCAAGGGTTTGTTCTTGAATGAGAGAGAGTGAAGATTGTCATTCTATGTCCTAAATCCTAGAAGAAGCATACAATTATCCACCTTTTAGATTCAATAGGACCTCCTCTTATGAGCTTTGATCACTTGTGTCCTCTTCATCTTCCAACATCTACATGCAATACATCTCTCTTTTTGAAATGGAGGTACGTACAACCTTGAAGCTCATTATTGTTTCTTCTGTGATATTTTCGGGATGGAAAGGCTTAGAAAGTATTTTCATCTTTTCCCCATGCTTTTTATTCAAGATCAGATGAGAAAAATCCAAGGCCAATTATCCACCAATATTTCCTATAAATTTCCTTGATAGGCACATCTCAAAAATGGGGGGATTGTCAATTATGATCACTTCTTGGGTAACTGTTTGGCTCGTGCAAGAGTACAAGGTCAAAGGGAGGTCCTTAATGTGACCTATGTTCAAGACCTTCTTCTCAACTAGTTACATTATTCCCTTCTCTAAGGGTTCATATTTTAAATTCAGAGTGTCAACCAGTAGCTTGGGCATGACTGTAGTACTGGCCCCTAAATCTATCATGTTATTATGAAATAGCTTATCCGCTACAATAAGAGTTAAGGGTAGAGGGTAGAGGGTAGAGGGGAGAGGGGAGAGAGATTGAAGGAGTGAGTGAGAGAGAAATGGAGAGGTTATAGGGGTTGAGAGACAAGGGAGAGACTCAAGAGAGAGAGAGAGGGAGGGAGTGGGAGAGAGATAGAGGGTAGAGGATAGAGGGTATAAGGGTTAAGGGTAGAGGGTAGATGGAGAGAGAGATAGAATTAGGTTTTAAGCATTGAGGGTATAGGGGTTTAGGGTTTAGTGTAGAGGGGACATAGATTGAATGAGTGAGTGAGTGAGAGAGAGGGAGTTGAGAGAGGGAGAGGGTATAGGGTTTGAGAGACGAGGGAGAGACGAGAGAGAGAGAGGGAGGTAGTGGGAGAGAGTGAGTGAGTGAGAGAGAGGGAGTGAGTGAGAGAGTGAATGTGAGAGAGAGAGAGAGAGAGAGAGAGAGAGAGATGAGAGAGACATGAGGGAGAGACTTGAGAGAGAAAGGGAGGTAGTGGGAGAGAGTGAGTGAGAGAGAGGGAGAGAGAGGGAGTGAGTGAGTGAGTGAGAAAGAGAGAGTGAGTGAGTGAGTGAGAGACAAGAGAGACTTGAGAGATAAAGGTAGGTAGTGGGAGAGAGTGAGTGAGTGATAGAGAGGGAGAGAGAGGGAGTGAGTGAGCGAGTGAGTGAGAAAGAGAGAGTGAGTGAGTGACAAAGAGGGAGTGAGTGAGAGAGAGGGAGTGAGTGAGAGAGAGGGAGTGAGTGACAAAGAGTGAATGAGTGAGAGTGAGAGTGAGTGAGAGAGTAAGTGAGTGAGAGAGAGGGGGTAGGGGTTAAGAGACAAGGGAGAGAATCGACAAAGAGAGAGGGAGGGAGTGGGAGAGAGATAGAGGGTATAAGGGTTAAGGGTAGAGGATAGAGAGATAGAATTAGCGTATAAGGGAAGAGGGAAGAGAGATAATCATGGTATATAGGGTATAGACAAAGAGAGAAAATAAATCTATTAAAAACCAACTTTCTCATAATGAAAGCGCATTTTGAAGAAGTAGAGATATGGTCATTTTAGGAAGAAATAATGCTCTTGCGTTATAACGCGAGCAAATTATAACATGATTGCATTTTTTGTTGCACTAAAAATGGTAAGAAAAACTCAATATACTCATGATATCAAGGCCTACATTTTGCATATTCTCCTGGCTTTGTGCATGCTCTGACAAAAATTAGCTTTTTGATGATATTGTGAGGTGTGCATACATGTTTTTCACATTCCACCACTTTTTTCATGATCTTTCTACCACCTTTGCATGAAATAGCAGATTTTTCACGTTGAAAGACATATAATATCAATTCAAGTTTGAATTCCATTGAAAACTGATATACAATTGAAGTTTGGAGGGGAACAAGCTTTTCAAAAAGTCAAATTGTTAAGGAGTTTGAAGAAAGAAGAAGCTAAGGCTACATAATTGGGTTGAACTCCTCCATTTGAAACTCTAGGTTTTTAGGTATGTGAAGTCTTTACACATTTTCTTTCATTCTATTGTGGCTTGCTTTCATTTTTATTATTTGGAATATTCCATGTTGATAATTGTTTGTTTGTTATGATAACCTTAGGTTGTGAATGCACAGTTTAAATTACACAATTCTATACACTTGCCAGTTACATTTTTAATCCACATCTCTTTGAGGAATTTTTTTATTTAACAATTGACTTACCTCAAGTGTATGCTTCCAAATTTTGTATACACTTATATATGGCATACATTTTAAGGAAGTAAAATAAAACATCATTTCTCAATCTTTTGCTATGGAAGGGTATGTGCAGGATCATCATGGAAAAAATAGGCCCTTAAGTGTCAAAAAAATCAAAAAAATCAGAGTTAGGAAACTTGACTTAAAATTTTGAATAAGTTATCTATATTATTTCAAAAATACGTAAGAATAGAATCTGTAGAAAATTGAATACAGTTTCTAAACTACTAGGTTTGTTTTAAAAAAGAAATCTATTTTGAAAATTTGAAATTTCAATGCAGTAGTACTTAAATTTCAAGGAAAAAAAAAGTAGGTGTCTGTCTGACCACCCGAACCACAATAAAATGATAATATTTTTTTATAAGATTTTAGATATAAGTAGAGGACTCATGTCCCGATGTGATGCATTTTTTTTGTAATTTTTTTCCAAATAAATAATTAATTATGAATTTTTTATTACAAGTTTTAAAAAATATAAAAAACTCGTATGTTTGACCACCTTAACTTGTTAAAAATTCATGAAATTCAATTTTTCTTTTTTTAATCATATAGTATACGAAGCATACAATGTGACACATGTTTTGAATTCAATAAATGTGATACCATTTGAAAGCTATAGAGGGTTTTCAATCAGTCTATCGATCAGGACTTTAGTCATAATTTGAATATAAAATGAATTAATAATTACTTATTAAATTCAAAGTAAAGCATAATTTATATTGGTGGAAAGTTGAGAATCTCCTTTAAAAACCCTTTTCATTTCATCAATTTTGGGTTAAAAAAAAATCGTCAGCAACATACCCATCATATTGCCACTTTTTGGCCCATCGTGATCCTGCACATACCCGGAAGTGCATACCACTCTCTGAAGCTTTCATTGAGGTATTTTGTCAAAAAATATACCAAGAAGCTCATTGAATTGTCTATGCTACCAAATTTTCCATACATCTCTATAAAAAATTGGAATATACTCCTCCCACATTGATAGATCTTAGAAACTATTTTTGTTTTCATCTATATTTCTAAATTTACCTCATCACTAAACCTACCTCATCACTTTTATTTGTGATATATTTTAAATTTTTCCTTGATTATTCTACCTACAAGGGATTCTAACCCTTCTCTCCATTGTTAGAAGACTCTTTATTGAAGGATAAGTTAGCAACATGGGGAAAGGTGCAACCTATCTTGCAATCATGGCTCAAAATGGGATCATGGACAAAGAATTTGAATTGTGATGCAACCATGGGAGGTCCTGCAACACAACTGAACACAAAAAAGAAACCAACAACAATTCACAAGTCACAATTCTCAAAAATCTTCACTTTTCACCAAATCAACACTCTTCCTTGTACCATTGCCAACTAATTCAATCAAGTATTTCTTCTCGATAAGATTCTTTCAAAACAGGAATTGAACCATTTCAAGGACCCTTTAGGGTACACAATTATATGCCATCAAACCACTATTGGTTACTTTGTAACAACTTTCTCAAATCAAAAAAGAAAATTATCTTGAAACTTGACCAAATCATCCAAACACATGTGGGAAGAAATTTATATGTATTCAAACAAAATAATTAACAATTAGTTCTCATAAATTCATCCACCAAGATGCCAAAACCGAAAACCCTCTTTTAAAGCCAAATAACCTAGGGCTTATTGGAAAGCACACTTCCCAACCTTATAAAAACATGAAACCACCTCAAACAAGTCTAAAATGGCCTGCAAAAACTCAATTCAACAAGAAACAACACTTCCCTAACACAATACTCACTTTAGCATGTCAAAACCTCTCAAATTCACATGGAAAACACCAAATTTCACTTTAGGGGTTCATTCCCAAACTCAAATCTTGACCTCCCTTGCACACACTCAACATTCCCACACTTTTTTAGTGATGTTGTAGACCCATTCCTCAAGTTAGAGTTATAATAGTGAGAGGAGTGGGTCAAAAAACCATTTTAAATGACTTTCAAACCTTAAAATTGTGTGTTCAGGCTGGTCTCATAAATGGTTGACATGGTAGGGGTAGTGTATTCCTCATAGAAATGGGGTGTCATGGTGATTACATCACCATGACACCCCATTTCTATGAGGCATATGTTTCCCCTACCTTCTCAACCCTACTGCATTGGCAAGCTATTGAGAGAACTAGCTTGCCAACGCTCCACTAGCTTTCCAATGTGGTAGGGTTGAGAAGGTAGGGGTAGCGTATGCCTCATAAAAGTGGGGTGCCATGATGATATACAAGTTAGGGTTAGCGTATGCCTCATAGAAATGGGGTGCCATGGTGATTCATAGAAATAGGGTGTCATGGTGATATACAAGGTAGGGGCAGTGTGTGCCTCATAGAAATGGGGTGCCATGGCAATTCATAGAAATGGGGAGCCATGGTGATGTCTATCACCCTGGAACCCCATTTCTATGAGGCATACGCTGCCCCTACCTTCTCAACCCTACCACATTGTCAAGCTAGTGAGTGAGCTAGCTTGCCAACGCTCCACTAGCTTGCTAATGCAGTAGGGTTGAGAAGGTAGGGCAGCATATGAATCATATAAATTGGGTGCCATGGTGAGGTCAACCAATTTCTATTAGGCATACGCTACCCCTACCTTCTCAACCCCACTGCATTGGCAAGCTAGTGAGTGAGCTAGCTTGCCAATGCTCCACTGGGAATCAACTCAATTGGGTAACTCTTGTCAATGAGACCTCATCAGAACATGAAATGAACCTTTTCAAGAACCCATTTGGACAAAATTTGACATACTCAAAATCCACCTATGGCCACTTTAGACCAGAGCACTCAAATTTCACTTTTTCACCATTTTAGGAATCTAATTAGCCTCTTTTTCCAAAGAAATTATCCTTGAAACTCAATCAAACCCTATGAAACCTTGGGGAAACAATTTAAATGTGTCAAAATCCCAAAATCCACAATCAGATCTTAGACATACCATTGTACAAAGGGTAATCCACAAAACCCTACTTTTTAGCCTAAACCCTAGGGGTTTATTGAAAAACGCCTCTCCCACTATTTTGAAAACATAAAAACTATTCCAACAGGGCTTTTTACACCTGTACATGCTCAAAAAATCATAACATAATGCTTCCCATTCATAAAACTTAAATTGACAAACCAAAACCTTCAATTTTCCAAGGAAATCTCAAATTTCACCTTTAGGGCTTCACACCTAATGCACTATCAGACCTCCCAACACAATTTTGATCATCTCCACACCATACCCTACCTTGCCCTATCCATCCCACCAAGTTACAAGTTTCATAGTAGGTGGGATGGATTTATTTCATAGTTGAAACTTACAAACTTGCAATGCCTTGTTTCAGACCCGGTCTGAGAAATCTATCTAAACTACCACTAAAATTGATAAGAGGCCTTCAAAATGAACTATATGAGAGTTATTAACCACCTACAACACAATATCAAGCAATTTTACTTAGAATGTTACTGTACGGGCCGTACAAAGAAGGAAAACATAGGAAAACATAAAAAAATCACTAACAATCAGGAAGATTCTTTATTAAATTTGATTCCAATCTTAGAGATCAACCCTCCATTCAAGATTTTACATCACATTTTTATTTTTTCCATTCAAACTCAAATTCCCCAATGTATCTAACTACCTTTTGAACTCCTTAACTGTTCATATTCCCCCAAAAAAACAACTTTACAACTTTATTTCTTGACAACTTTGCCAAAAATGTAATTTTTGCAAATGTCAAGCCAAATTTCCCCTCTAAACACCTAAAATGATTCAAAAAAAACTAAATACATAATAAAATGATCTCATAGACCTTATTTTAAACAAAATTCATCAAAAACCTACAATCTAGACCCTAAACCCATGAATGAACCAAACACTTTAAATGGTTCCCCTGCACCACCTTTGTCTATGCTAGAAATAGTCTTCTACAAGATGATTGTAAGTATTTTTTATGAAGCCTTGAATGACATATATTTCATTTATTTGTATGGAAAAATAATTTAGGTAAAATTATCTACCATGCCAAAGAAATGAAGAAGGAATAAACTAACAGACGAAGAGTATGAAACCTTCAAAGCAAAGGAGAGAGAATGATTGAGGGAATATCATGAAAAGAATAAATTGGGCACTATTGATGAAAACAAGCCAACTGAAGAGGAACCTCAACCGTCAAAAAGAGAATAGGATTTTGCAGCACAAAGGGAATGAATGCGAAAGCATCGTGCTAAGAAAGATTCAGATACTATAGTTGGAGACATTCCCTCTATGGAAAGTGAATAAAAAGGGACACCATTAAGCACAATCGAATATGGAGGGACACTAGCTACTGCAAGTGAATATGGAGGGAGACCATCTATCACAAGTGAATATGGTTGAACACCATCTAGCACATCTCAAGTTGAGAGTACATAATCACTCATATTTGACAAAGAAGGTATGCCATCATCCCTATGAGAACCTCAAGGTATGTCTTCTACTCCACAATTGATCGAGGGTACGCAATCTAGCCCACCTCAATTAAATATTGATGAAATTTCTAATGTTGAGATGGATGTACCTAGGAGAACACCACCTAGAATTTTGCATAGAAAGCCAAAGTATTTGATTAATATTGATGAGGATATTTTGCAGCACATGGAAGGTAAGATTCCAACATGCACTTGTAGAAGATATGTTGATAAGATTTGGAAATTCTACTTTGAAAGGATAAATGAGACTGCAAGATGCCAACTATTTGTTGAAATGATGCGGGGTATAAAGTATAAGACATCATGAAGAATCTTGGGTTGAGAACATTGAATGGGTATGTGCAGGATCATGATGGGCCAAAAAGTGGCAATATGATGGGTATGTGGCTGACGACTATTTTATTACCCAAAATTGATGAAATGAAAAGGGTTTTTAAATGAGATTCTTAGCTTTCCACCGATATAAATTATGCTTTACTTTGAATTTAATAAGTAATTATTATTCATTTTCTATTCAAATTATGACTAAAGTCCTGATTGATAGGTTGATTGAAAAACATCTATAGCTTTCAACAATTATCACATTTTTTGAATCCAAAACATGTCACATTCTATGCTTAGGTATAATATAGGATTAAAAAGAAAAAATGAATTTCATGAAGTTTTGACCAAGTTAAGGTGTGGACATACAATTTTTTATATTTTTAAAAGTTGTAATAAAAATTCATAATTAATTATTTACTTGGAAAAAAATTACAAAAAATATGCATCACATTGGGGCATGAGTCCTCTACTTATATCTAAAATATTATAAAAAATTATTATCATTTTATTGTGGTTAGGGTGGTTAGACAGACACCTACTTATTTTTTCCCCAAAATTTAAGTACCACTGCATTGAAATTTTAAATTTTGACCAAATAGATTTTTCTTTTTCTTTTAAAACAAACTTAGTAGTTTAGAAACTAAATTCAATTTTCTAAAGATTATATTCTTACATATTTTTGAAATAGTATAGATAACTTATTCAAATTTTTACATCAAGTTGCCTAACTCTTATTTTTTTAAATTTTTTTGCCACTTAAGGGCCTGTTTTTTCCATGATGATCCTACACATACCCGAATGCATCGATTGAAAACACTATTGTGAAGAATCTAATGGATGCATATGAGAGTGTGGGTAAGAACTCACACTCAAAGGATAGTAATGTCACATGATGTTTCATTACATCGAATTTGGTAAGCAGTCAAAAAAATAGAGCTCATCTCATTAGAAATATGAGTGAACAAATGAGAATTAATAAAAAAAGAGAATTAGTAGAAAAACTTTATCAAAATCCGTTTAAAGGTGACAAAGAATTAAGGGCACTGATTCAAATGAATTATGGGAATTGTTAGGGAGACTGCCACAAAAAGATAAAAAATTTGAAGCATTGAGAAAAATAATTGAAGAGTATTGGAAGAATAACACAAGGCCATCTCTGAATCAAAGGGATGTGGTAAGAAGAAGAATCGATAGTTGGAACCATGAGCCAAATCCAAAGAATTTTTTGGATATCACTCAAACCCAACTTTTTCATAAATTTGAAATGGATTATCCTCAAATTAGTATTTGTCAAATATTTTTTGAAATGCTTAAACCTTTTAATGTCCATATAAATCACATACACTACTTGTTGTTGTAGACTACATATTGAATTCTCTAACCATTATGATGTTTATCATTCGATATGTTGTGACTTTCATACTAAATATGTTTTGTAGGATTGTGGCATAGAATCCCCACCAAAATATTCAAGAAATTTCTTATCAAATTTTTTATGTAAAATAGAGGAAGGCCAAATATTCTACATGACAACATGCTTGATTGGTTCATGTGAGCGTTGTAGTGGCGTACAACGTATGCCAGTATGTCAACATATGGAAAGAACATATGAGGTGGGACAAAAATCAGTAGATTTTGGGAAGTATAAAATGGTGGCATATGCTACAAAAGATGGGTCTCAAGAAAAAAGGTGTGATTTGGTTGTTCAGAAGATTCCAGTGTATTAGTTTATGTCCATGTTTCATGACAATATAGTGTATGAGTATGCAAGGCATACCCATAGAGCTTGATGGTTGGATATGCAATTCAACCTATGCAAGGACACCTTTCCAATTGGAAACATAGTATCAGTGGTTGAATTTGTAGAGAACTACACTCTACAGTCATAGCGTGAGGTGTAGTCATAGTATTACAACTCCACACAAGTTTTGATATTTGTGCAAATAGCATTCATTCATGTAGTTGATAGTATAGAGGAACAAAGGAAGGTATTGAGGGAGTGTCACTTTTATATTAGTGATGATCACACACATTCTCCAGAGTTCTTGCAAGGTTGCTTCCAGATGTTCTACAATGATTTAGCTCATAGGGGCATATCATATGGTCAAAATTTAATATGGTCGGATAACTATGTAGCACAGTTGAAGAACTCGCGCATGTTCTACTGGTTGAGTAGGATGCATGACATTATAGGTGTATAGCATATGTGGAACTTTTTTGAGGCCAGGCATGGAAAGGGGGAGCATGATGGTGTAGGAGCATGTGTGAAAAGAGCATTAGCACAAGAAGAGTTAAAGTTATATAAAGATAGTACAAAGTTGATAAATGCAAGATAAATTGTCTAGTGGTGTAATGCTTCGATGGGTCTGGGTAATGAAGGTATGTCTTCAGTTCATAGGTATTTTTTGTTGATGGATGATACTAACATTGCACCATATGGGAATTGTTGTACACTAATAGGATTGAGTGAGGTACACTCTTTCCTTAGCTCAAACAGAGGTTCATGGAGTATTAATACACAAAAGATGGCATGCTTTTGTTCTTCATGTAAAATGCAAGCCTGGAATGATTGTGAGTCAGAGGAGTAGGTTGAAAAATGGTTGAAAAGTTATCTTAGCCCACTTCTCATGTATCACCCTTGGATGACATTGTAACTAACACAGATGGAATCATCAATCGACTTTGACCATGTATCAAATTTAGTTCCACCAATTAATATATCTGCTTGCTTAGTTTTTGAAAGTCCATATTGTTATATTGCATTGTAGTGTATTCATAATGTTGACTAATTTCAAGAGATTTCCTACACATATCAATGCAGGGCAAGTTTATGCAATTATTGCATATGAAAACAATGAAGAGGGAACAAACTATTAATTATGTCATTGTGTTGATTCCAAAAGGAAATTGTAGGCCCCAATTATAGATGGATAAAACATCGAATACCCTATAGGATTGGTTGTTGTTACTAGAACATGGCTTAGAAGGTACCCACATAAGAGAGTTAAACATTGGCTGTTTAAGGACTTTGACACACATCATAAGATTCTTCATTACTTGAACCTTATCGTGGCATCCAATGTTCATTTGAACAAATATGGGGGTAGACCTTTGAACAAGGTCTTGTGGAAGGTCTGTGAGTCTGACCACAAAGAAATACTTGACATAATAAAGAGTAGAGCAGACCTAGATGGTTCATTGGATTTATTTGTAAGTATGCACATTGGTTCTTATTAATTTATACTTGTATGAACATTAATTTTTTTGATGGAAATTCTATCATCTTCTTTTAGTTTTCTTATTTGTAAGTAACCAACTACAAATTGATTGGTGTCCCCTTGTAGAAAATGTAGATTTATGAGCCATTCAATAGAATGTCAGCCAAAAAAGAAATGCAACATCCTTATTTTGATGATCTTGACAAATATCAATCATGATTTTAAGCCGTTACAAAAGTGTGTGCAAAGCCTGGTGAGGGAATTTCAAGTTATTCATTTGAATTTAACCTTATCATGAGTAGCTATGATGTAGAAATTATAAGACCATCTAAAATTCGAACTTACTCTATTCATGAGAGGTGTTGTGTGCAATAGGTATCTTGGAACTCCCACTGAAGATGTATGACTAGGAGTGACTAAGTTGAGAGACTGGCATGCCTATCTATAAGTGCCTTCCATCTATTTTCATTTCATTTCCATTTTAGATGCTCTTTCTTTTTTCTATTTTACTTTTTGTATTTGTAAGTATACAAAAAATTGATTGGTCTCTTGTTGTAGAAAGTTCTTATTTATGAGCCATCAAAGAGAATCTCAGCCAAAAAAACAATGCAACATCCTTATTTTGATGATCTTGAAAAATCTCAATTATGATTTAAAGCCATTATAAAAGAGAGTGTGAAGCTTAGTGAGGGAATCTAAAGTTACTCAATTGAAGTTAACCTCATAATGATCACCTATGATGTAGACATTTAAAGAGAATCTCAAATGTATGGGTGACTTTGTAAAAGATCTATGAGAATGAATTTCCTAAGGCATTGTAATGAGATTTACTTGTAATGATATTTACTCAAATATTGTAATTTTGGAGTTCATGTTTGGTATAGTAGCACCTTGTTCTGTAAATGTCTTCAATAAGAAAAATTGCAAAATTTGAATTTTGAAATGTAAACAATGTGAAAAAGGTCATGTGAAGGTCATATGTAATGCATTCAAAGTCTCAAAGAGGTCATTAGGTGATTAGAGAAGTGATAGTGCAGAAAAGATGTCATTTCGAGTAAAAATGCAAAACTTGCATTAGTTGCACAATTACAAAATTAGTAAATAAAGGATGATGGTTTTTGTATTTGCAACACTTTTCCTTTTTTGTTTCAAGCTTGTGCGGATTGTATAACACCTTATACTTTGATTGTTGATTAGTTTTCAAATGTAAAAATTGAATTTTGAAATGTAAAATGTATGTAAAAGGTCATGTGATACAATCAATATGATGGTTTGTGGATTGATGCAATAGGGGGAGGCCTGCAACACATAGTCACAATTCCAATCTGCAAACACAACTGTCAAGCCATAAACTCCTCACAATTTTATCATTTCTTAAAAATCACTCTTTTCCCTTATAACATTAGGAATCAACTCAATACGGTAACTTGTCTCAATGACACCTCATCAGCCATGACATGAACCTCTTCAGGGACCCATTTGAACAAACTTTGACATACTCAAAATCCACCTATGATCACTTCAGACCAGAGCACTCAAATTTCACCTTTTCACCATTTTAGGCTTCTAATTAGCCTCTTTTTCCAAAGCAACTATACTTGAAACTTATCCAAACCCTAAAAAACATTAGGGAAGAAATTTAAATGTGTCAAAATCTTTAAAACCACAATCAGACCTTTGACATACCACCATACAAAGGGTAATCCATAAAACGCTAATTTTTAGTCAAAACCTTAAAGGTTTATTGAAAAAGTCACTTCCCAATCTACCCAAAACACAAAACCTCTTCAAACAAGTTTGAATTGGTCTGCACAAGCTTAATAAAACATGAAATAATGTTTCCTTCTCACAAAACTCACTTTGGCCCACCAAAACCTCCACTTTTCATGAGGAAAACTCATATTTTCACATTAGGGCATCACACCCAACGTAATATCAGACCTCCCCTTCACAAACAAGCTTGAAACCACCTATTCCCAACTAAAACAATCCCATTCCACCAATCACATTAGTCACAGGGGTGGAATGGGAAAATTTACATTTATGTGACTTTGAACACCCCAAAAACATGGTTAACAAGGAAAATTAAGAAAATCTGAGATAAAACTCCACAAATTTATAATAAGACTCTCAAAAATTCTTCAAATGCAAGTTAACACATGCTATAAGATATTTCCATAGTTTTCAAGTGAAAACACCCCTGTATGAGATCGTACAAGTTTGGCAAGAATGGAAAAATATAGAAAATATGATAAAAAGCAGTGCTAATAAACTTTTCTTGCTTCAAATATTCAAGATCCCCCTCTCATCAAGTATTTAAAATATATTTATAATGTTTCAACTTCAAAGTAAACTTTCCCAATGGATCTAACTACCTTTTGAACTCCTTAACTGTTTGATCCCTTAAGAGTCCAAAGTGTGAAATGGCTGCAAACTTCAACATGTTATCACTCAGATACCATGATGCTTAAAAAATTCTTGTCTAATCCTAGAAGACCATGTTGATCCCCTCTACAAAAACCTCTCTCGGTTTTGGCTATGTTGGAGTGGTTTTCCCGTGGCGGTGGATTTTCACTTGATGGAAAAAGTGTCAAATGCAAGCAGTGCAAAGTTGCAAAGTGGTGCAACTTTTATTTACAAATCATGTGACCAAATGGACTATTCCAACAAGTTAAAATAGGTATTTTTACACTATTCATGGTCCTCTTTCGCACTGAAACACACATAATCACTCTGAATTGCGTTCAACCGAATCAATTCCTTAAGAGTCCAAAGTGAAAAATAGTTGCAAACTTCAGTATGTTGTTACTTAGATATCACGATTCTTAGAAAATTCTCATTTGATCCTAAAGGATCATGTAGGGCCCCTCTATAAAATTTTTTCTTGGTTTTGGCTATCTCGGAGTGGTTTTCTTGTGGCGGCGGATTTTCACTTGATGAAAAAAGTGTTAAATGCAAGTAGTGAAAAGTTTCAAAGTGGTGCAACTTTTGTTCTGCAACTCATGTGACCAAATAGACTGTTCCAACATGTTCAAATATGTATGTTTACACTAGGAATGGTCCTCTTTTGCACCCAAACATGTGAAATCACTTTGAACTACGTTCAACCAAATCGATTCCTCAAGAGTCCAAAGTGCAAAATGGTTGCAAACTTCAACATGCCATTACTTAGATATCATGATGCTTAGAAACTTTTTATCTGATCCTACAAGATCAAATTGGGCCCCTCTACAAAAACCTCTCTCATTTTTGGCTATCCCGGAGTGGTTTTCCTGTGGCAGTAGATTTTTCACTTGATAGAAAAAATGTCAAATGCAAGCAGTGCAAAGTTGCAAAGTGGTGCAAATTTTGTTCTGCAACTCGTGTGACTAAATAGACTATTACATTATGTTTGAATAGGTATTTTTATTCTAGGAATGGTCCTCTTTGACACCCAAATACGCGAAATCACTCTGAGCTACATTCAACCAAATCGATCCCTTAAGAGTCCAAAGTGCAAAATGGTTGCAAACTTCAGCATGTTCTTACTTGGATACCATGATTCTTAGAAACTCCTCATCTAATCCTATAGGATTTTATTTGTCCCATATAAAAAAACATCTCTCGGTTTTGGCTATCTTGGAGTGGTTTTCTTGTGGCGGCTGATTTTCACTTGATGGAAAAAGTGTCAAATACAAGCAGTGCAAAAATGCAAAGTGGTGCAACTTTCGTTTTGCAACTTGTGTGACCAAACAGACTATTCCAATGCTTTCAAATAGGTATGTTTACACTAGGCATGGTCCTCTTTCACACCCAAACACTCAAAATCACTTTGAACTATGTTCAACTGGATCGATTCCTTAAGAGTCCAAAGAGTAAAATGGCTACAAGCTTCAGCATGTTGTTACTCGGATACTGTGATGCTTATAAATTTTTTATTTGATTCTACAGGATTGAATTGTGCCCCTCTACAAAAACCTCTCTTGGTTTCAGCTATCTTGGAGTGGTTTTCCTATGGCAACAGATTTTCACTTGATGGAAAAAGTGTCAAATGCAAGCAGTGCAAAGTTGCAAAGTGGTGCAACTTTCATTCTGCAACTCGTGTGACCAAACAGACTATTCCACCACATTTGAATATGTTTTTTTATGTTACATATAGTCCTCTTTCACACCCAAACATGCAGAATCACTTTGAGCTACATTTAACCAGATTGATCCCTTAAGGGTCCAAAGTGCAAAATGCCTACAAACTTTAGCATGTTGTTACTTGGATACTGTGATGGTTAGAAACTTCTCATCTGATCCTACAAGATTGTGTTGGGCCCATCTACAAAATTTCTCTTGATTTTGGCTATCTCAGAGTGGTTTTCACGTCTCAATGGATTCTCACTTGATAGAAAAAGTGTCAAATGCAAGCAGTGCAAAGTTGCAAAGTGGTGCAACTTTTGTTCTACAACTCGTGTGATCAAATAGACTGTTCCAATGCATCTGAATAGGTATATTTATGCTATGAATGGTCCTCTTTTTCACCCAAACACATGGAATCACTCTGAGCTAGGTTGAACCAGATCAATTCCTTAAGGGTCCAAAGTGTAAAATGACTGCAAACTTTAGCATGTTGTTACTCATATACTGTGACACTTCAAAACTTTCTATCTAATCCTATAGGATCACATTGAGACCCTCTACAAAAATCTCTCTTATTTTTGGCTATTTTGAAGTGGTTTTCCTGTGGCGGCAGATTTTCACTTAATGGAAAAATTGTCAAATGCAAGCAGTGCAATGTTGGAAAGTGGTGTAACTTTCATTCTACAACTCATGTGACCAAATAGATTGTTCCAACACATTCTAATAGGTATTTTTACACTAGGAATGGTCCTCTTTTTCACCCAAACATGCGGAATTCCTCTAAGCTACGTTGAACCAGACCGATCCCTTAAGGGTCCAAAGTGCAAAAGGGAAGTAAACTTTGATGAGCTATTAATTAGAAACCATGATGCTTACAAACTCTTCATCTAAGCCTATGGGATTGCATCAGGCCCTGTACAATAACCCCTCTCATTTTTTGTTATCTCACAGTCATTTTCCTGTGGTGTCTAGTTTTCACTTGATGGAAAAAGTGTCAAATTGAAGCAACATAAGGTTGCAAAGTGGTGCAACTTTCATTTTGCAATTCCTAGGACCAAACTAACTGCTCCAATGCATCCCAATATGTAGGTTTATGCTAGGCATGGTCCTCTTTCGTACCCAAACATGTAGAATTGATTTGAGCTACGTTCAACCAACTTGATCCCTTATGATGGCATGCAAAATAATAGAAAATAGAAACATAAACATGATGGTTGAGAAGTTTGAGTATTCCACACAAAAAGTGTATGATCATTGGTGCATAGCACCTTGTTCCTCCATTTGATGAAAAAGGTCTAGTTTAGTGGTTTTAGTCATTATGATGTCAAATAAGGCTATGATAGGCTATTTTGTAATCTTTGTTTTAGTTTTGAGTTAGTGTGGGGTCATTTGAGTCAATTATGTAAGTAAGAATAAGAAACTAGCATTGGTAAAGGCATTGGAAAAGATTACTAACACTGCCCCTATTCAAAATTTAGAATTTAGGCCTTAAAATCAAGGCTAGATGACGTGAGAAGAAGAAATTGCTTGAGAATAAGGTAGAATAGGCTGGAAATAGGGTGAGGTTGTGGAGTTTGATGTGTTAAAATGGTCTGCAAGGTTAAGGGAGGTCAAAAGTATGTTATGGCATGATGCCCTAAATGGGAATAGAGGGGTTTTGAATGAAAAAGAGAGGTCTGAGAGAGTAAAAGTGGGTAAAGTCAAGGGGCAACATAATTTGGTAAATGCTTCTCAATGGTGTTTTCCAATTGGAGGAGTGATTGAGAGTGTGTTACTTTATTAAATAGACCTATTTAGGGGTCTAGGATAGTGTTGAGTCCATTTCTTATTTGTATTATAAATTATAAATTTATATCTCTCGAGTCCATTTCATATAAAAGAAATAATATTTCAAAAAGTTGACATATAAATCTTTCAACGTGTTTATATGGTGATGCATCAAGAACATAACAATTCATTTTGCACTATCAAGATTATGTTGTGAAAATGTTTAAAGACTATTGAAGATAAATGTTTGTATGATAATTTGTCTAAGAAGTTAACTACTTCATCTACTTTGAAAATTATGTTTGCAAGTGTTGTGAAGATTATGTATCCTTTGCTTAATTGAGTTGTTCCAATCAAAGGATTAAATATATTGGAATCATTTTATGAATCATTTCATGGAATACCAATTGAAAACATGTTTTTTTTCTTTTAGATAAATTTTTTTAGCATCAATCAATTAATTTTCAAGACAAACCATGAAGGACAACAATGATCAATGCTAGGGCTAACCAATTAAGAAGTATACACGTGAATAATTCAAGCATGTACATGTGAATAAGGGAAGCACAAGTACTCAAAAACATGTAAGCCTTGAAGTATACACACAAATACATAGTATACACAAATTAATACAAAGTATATGCACAAATACAAAGTATACTCATGAAAACACATAAGTTGCAAAGTATACATTGGAACACATGTAGGTTGTAAAGTATACAATTGAATAAATGTAACTCATATCTATTGAATCATCAATTTAGAATGCAAATATGGACACCATTGATAAAAAAATACTTGTATTAACCAAATAGCCATGTAGGAATACATCAATATATGTCAATATAAGTATGAAATATATGTACAAAATAGCCATATAGGCTTGAGAATGCCATATAGGCATACAATGTCAAATATATCCAATATAAAATATGTACAAAACTACCATGTAGGCATACAACAAAGGGCTATAGAATCAAAATCATTGCTCTCTATGTTATGGAAATAGATTATTTCCCTTTTCTTGTCGATCGGATGGCAATAGGTCCATCACTCATTTGTGTTGCGCTCGAGGAGTGCTCCTGCTACTCCTCCAAGTGTTTAGTTCATGTTGAAATTTTAACTATTACAATAAGAAATAAATACATTAATATATAGAAATTACATTATAGAAATGATATATTTAACAAAATAATTAGTTATCACCATCTCATGATCTCTCTCCATGAGGGAAATATTCACACACCCATGCTAAGGCATGCTCAAACCCTGTATAAACCATCCAAATAGAAATTAAACTACGAATCAATAATGGTTTGATTTTTCACTAACTAGCATCTATAACAATGAATGTAAATTGAAATTTACTAATTTGCCTCATACCTCCCATGTCAGAGCCATCAAGGATTTTATAGTAGATGAAACATCGATCTCCATTTCCCTCGTCACATTCAAAGGTGTTTCATCTTACAACTACTGAAAATAAAACAACAAATTATTCAATGACAAAAACTACAATAGCAATCCACTTCATGACTTATAATGTATGAGATAATGAACAAAATTTGGAGTACTTATTAAACTATATATTTTTGACTCTCATGCTTACTATTTTCCCTATCCATATCTTGTTTGAAAGGATGTGTTTTTAGGCTTTTACCCATAGCAACAAGCCAGTGAACCATTTGATCAAATGCTTTCATAGACATGTACAATAATTGTGGTGGCATTGAGAAGGCAGTGAATTGTTTGAAAAAATTCCTCAAAGAAATGGGGTCTCATGGTGATGGAATGCCATTACAAACAAATGCACGTCATGGCATTCCATCACCATAAGACTACATTTCTTTCAGGATTTTTTTCAAAAAGTTAATTTCCTTCTCTATGGTATTATTGCTTACTATTATGCTTTGATAGATATTTTCCAAGCATCCATAGTTTGTTGGAAAGCACCTATTTTAGGCTTTTAGCAATAGCTGCAAGGAAGTGAGTAGTTTGATAAAATTCTTTGGTACACTTGTATGGAAAATGTGGTATCATAGAAAAGGTGGCAAGTTGTTTGAAGAAATGCCTCAAAAAAATGTGGTCTGATGGTGAAGTAATTGCATCACTTCTTATGTTGACTTTGACTTTCTAAACAACTATATATTATAGTTGAAATTTTGTCATCTATGAACATCTAGTTATTAGTTATGGAATGTGAAGTAATGCTTTGAGTTTGAATGATGTGCAATGCAATGTAATCAATGGTATGAATATAAACTACACAAATCTATTAAGTACAATTCATTAGTTAAACACTTTATTCTATTACCTGCATGTAGGTTTGAGTAAATCCATTGGCACTGGGAGGTGTTCACTAGAAACCTCCAGTATTAGCTTGTTCAACATCCAAAATCACAAATTAAAATACCATTCATTAAACAATTCTATTAACATGTAATAAATTTATAATTGTTTACTAGTTACATACCCCACTGATAGGTGTACTGCAAAAATAACTAGATTGAGGGCCAGTGTATCTAGTCTCAACACTGTGACCCTACAATTTTAATAAAATCATAAAACTAAATTAGTTAATCTTGCATTTCAAAATCAAAATTTAATAAATTAAATTCAATGAACATGTTAATTTTTACTTGACTATCAATGCCATATGCAACATGCAAAATTTTAGCTGCCCTCTCCATCTCCATAGCTACAGAAAAATCTTGTGAAGCAGCCTCCTAAATGTCAGTGGGGTCATATGAACATGTTGCCCCACAAGATTTACACACATGGGTTCAAAGACCACCACTCGAAGACTCCCCTAGATGGAGTTGTAGAGTAGAGCTAGTATGATGGATGACACTGTAGGTCAAAGTGATGATCTCCTCCAATGTCTCTACGTCTGCACTATGCTTCATGATGAAAGGCATAACAACGTGCTAATGAGGTGGCCTAGCGAGAGCTTGTCTCCCTTGCTGCATATGATCCGGCTATGCACTAGGTCTATCCTGGGCCAACCCCCCACCTCTCCCCTGGAAGTCCCTCATATCAAAATAATTTGGGATTTTGTTCAATATGAACTCATTGTATAGTTTCCTAAGGAAATACTGCGAGACTTCACAATTATTGCATGGTGGGTAATCAAAGACCATGTACCACCTATCATAAAAATAGTTCCTAATCTTTTGGTGGTGGCACCAATGAATAGGAAACATCTTTACATTGAGGCTAAGATTTTGATTTGTGTGTGGATCAGTGAATAATGAGCACAAATCACCTTTTGTAATTTTTAAATCCTTTACATCTTTATATGATAGTGTATCCACATAATAAGCCCTCGCCACATGCCTCCTATCTTTCCATCCAGTTATTTGTTTGGTAATTGAATCTACATTTTTTAATATATTTTTCAATGAACTTGCTAGGGTCATTCTTTTTGCAATTGAACCATTTGGATCACTCAACCTACTAATTAAATCCTCAATTTTCTTTTTGTTGTTCTCAATTTCACTCATTAATTTTTTTTGAGTGGCAGGAGGGTGTTGAGTGATTGGTGGAGGAGGTTGTTTTTGTGGTTTATTTTGTTCTTGAGGATTTTTTCTTGAGGATTCGATTGATCTTCTTGTTGAGGATTTTGAGGGTTTGCAGGTTGATTTACATTTCCTAAGAATTCAAAATAATATATATTAAATACAACCTAAAATTAAAAAATTCAACCTAAAATCAGGGTATGTACAGGATCATCATGGAAAAAAAAGGCCCTTAAGCGGCAAAAAATTCAGAAAAATCAGAGTTAGGCAACTTAACATAAAAATTTGAATAAGTTATCTATATTATTTCAAAAATATGTAAAAATAGAATCTATAGAAAATTGAATGTAGTTTCTAAAGTACTAGGTTTTTTTTAAAAAAAAAAATCTATTTGTTGAATTTTTTTAAATGTTAATGCAGTGGTACTTAAATTTTAGGGAAAAAATAAGTAGGTGTCTGTTTGACCACCCTAACCACAATAAAATGATAATATTTTTTTATAAGATTTTAGATATAAGTAGAGAACTCATGCCTTGATGTGATGAATATTTTTTGAAAAATTCCAAGTAAATAATTAATTATGAATGTTTTTTACAACTTTTAAAAATATAAAGGGTATGTGCAGGATCATGATGGACCAAAAAGTGGCAATATGATGGGTATGTGGTGACGACTATTTTTTACCCAAAATTGATGAAATGAAAAGGGTTTTAAAGGAGATTCTTAGCTTTCCACCGATATAAATTATGCTTTACTTTGAATTTAATAAGTATTATTATTCATTTTCTATTCAAATTATGACTAAAGTCGATTGATAGGCTAATTGAAAAACATCTATAGCTTTCAAATGGCATCACAGTTTTTGAATCCAAAACATCATGTCACATTCTATGCTTCACATAATATAGGATTAAAATAATAAAAATTTAATTTCATGAAGTTTTGACCAAGTTAAGGTGGTGACCATATGAGTTTTTTAATTTTTAAAAGTCGTAATAAAAAATTCATAATTAATTATTTAATTAGAAAAAAACTTACAAAAAAATATGCATCACATCGGGCATGAGTCCTATAATTATATCTAAAATATTATAAAAAAATATTATCATTTTATTGTGGTTGGGGTGGTTAAAAGTCACCTACTTCTTATTTTTTCCTGAAATTTAAAAATTTTGTATTGAAATTTTCACCAAATACCATTTTAAAAAAACATACCTAGTAGTTTAGAAACTACATTCAATTTGCTACAGATTCTATTCTTACACATTTTTGAAATAATATAGATAGCTTATTCAATTTTTTACGTCAAGTTTCCTAACTCTGATTTTTCTAAATTTTTTGCCACTTAAGGGCCTATTTTTTCCATGATGATCCTGCACATACCCAAAAACTTGTATGTCTGACCACCTTAACTTGGTCAAAACTTCATGAAATTCAATTTTTTTTTTAATTTGATAGTATGTGAAGCATAGAATGTGATGCATGTTTTAGATTCAAAAAATGTGATACTGTTTGAAAGCTATAGATGTTTTTCAATCAGCCTATCAATCGAGACTTTAGTCATAATTTGAATAGAAAATGAATAATAATTACTTATTAAATTCAAAGTAAAGCATAATTTATATCAGTGGAAAGTTGAGAATCTCCTTTAAAAACCCTTTTCGTTTCATCAATTTTGGGTAAAAAATAGTCATCGGCCACATACCCATCATATTGCCACTTTTTGGCCCATCATGATCCTACACATACCCACTAACAAATTAAAAAGAAAAAGAAAAAGATCCTTACCTCTCACACCTCCTCATCATCGTGGCACTATCTTTGTGAATAAATAGCAACCGTTGTGAATATTTTTGCACAATGCCTCCTAGAATGCGAGCGTGAAAAATGGGGGTTTTGGCCGCAAGGACAACAAAAAACACAGTCGAAATGCAGAATGAATGAGTTTCAATTTTTTTTTCTTTTAACATCTCATAATGTGCTCGCATTATGGGCTTGTTGTGGTTGAGCCTTAGGCTCAACCCACCAAGCCATAACGCACTTGCACGTTATAACGTGCTTACGTTATGACTTTTCAAAATTTTTTTTTGAAAGTGGCCACAAATTGGCTACCCATCTCCATGCACCTGCCCACTAAAGAGCTATATGAATCCTAAGCCTTCCCTTTAAAAGAAGTAGCTAATACCCTAAGGGAAATATTTTATTCCATGATGTTATGTAACCTAAAAAAATCAACAATGTCTTGGAGATGTTCATATGGTGTTTTAAAATCTTCACCAATGAACTTTGGGATTGATTTTAGAACATTGGTGAGGATAGCGAGTCACACATCGAGGGTGGGTGGAGATAGCAGACTACTGCTATCCTAGGTCATATAGTTTCTTGGGCCTCCTTAGAGGGCCATATGGAATAGTCTTCTACGAATATGGTAGACATGGATTCTAATTTGAAAGGTTCAACCACCTGGGGGGTAGATAACGCTCTAGACTCCAGGCTAGCACTCCTAACTCTATTGCTTCTGATAGGTGATATGTAACCTATGATTTTTCTTCTCCTAGGGGACAATGAGGGTAATTGAGAGTATTGAAAATTTTCTCTTAAGGATTCTCTTGTTTGGACCCTAAGGATTGGTTTACTAGCTTCTACTTCTGATCTAATTTAAATGCCTCTTCTAGGCTAACTATGAGATCTTGTGATAGATTAGGGTCCCACTAGGTGTGCTAGAAAAAACCTATTGATCATGAAAACTTGTGCTTCTCCTTAACATCCTTATGGGAAATTTAGTGAATGGGGGACCTTTTTGTGCTTCACCGAATGAACTCCAATATTTTTATAGAAGCTAACTCTTCCTTGTGTTTTGGAGAAAATGGAGAGAAACATAGAAAGGAAAAAAAATGGTGGTGATGTGCCAAAGGTTTTACAACATTTAAAAGCTCCTTAACAACTCATTTTTTCTGATAAATTGAACAAAAAATGTCATAGTCCCTTAATTTGTCGAAGCAGAACGAACAAAAAAGTCCAATGTAGGCATAGGGTAGACATTCAAATCCCTCCTTAGGAAGCACCCATTAAGGTTCAAGTAGAAGAAGGAAAACCAAATTAGGAAAAATACCTTGGATCTTTATAGAACCATCTTACTCTTGGAACATAATATGAAAATTATCACAATTTTTGCATAAAAATGAAAGAGTATTACAAACATGATTCAATTTCTGAAAGATTTAACATTATTTAAACATAGAAGCTAATGGCATAGCAAAAGATTACCAATACTATACTTGAATGAGTTGACACAAAGCATTCAACATACATAAAATAAAGAAAAAAAACATGTGACAAAGGCTATAGATGCACAATCTCATATATTTATTCCTTCTATTACTTCAAGCAAAAATAACATAAATATAAAGGTTAGATACCAATCCAAGCAATCATATTAATAATATTTAATCATGCCATAGAGAAAAACAAAATCTCTATAAAAATCCTTCCTATATTTATACTAGTCTAATTATTCTAACAGATAAAAAACCTCCTATCTTGATGATGTTTAATAAGCTACTAAAGCTTCCTTTTATAGGGCCACAAAGATTCACCCACACTGAGTATTCATTGTTGATAGAGATGAGTTCTTAATAGGTGTCCTCGTTTGATAACTCTACAATTTGATCAAGGATATGATCTGATTATGACAATATTTGATAATGAAAGTTGATCTACTTCAATAGTTCCTATTCTTGAATCTAGACATGGTGGGAGCCTTGCAAAGATACTTCTACCAGAAGAGGATTTGAAGTGCTTGGAAAAATCTGATCTGATTAGTTGTAACTAATAATGGTGCCACCCAAAAAGAGACTAATCTCAAAAGTGTAAGATCCACCATGCTACCTGAATAACTTCACAAAAAAAAAAAATGCTCACAGGTGAAACAACCCACCTGACAAAAGATGAATGATGTGGCATGCACATGGGCTATTTTCAAGTCTATGTGAGCAACTTGTGGAAAATTTCTTGAATGCAACCACACATCCTACTTTGGGCCCAAAAGGAAAGCGATATGAAAAAGATGCACAGCCACCACATGGTGCATTGTGCACCTTGTTGTGAATGCAACTATAACTTTCAAGACAAGATGCCATCAAAACATGCAAAAAGAGGAAGGGCTAGAAAGAGGAGAACTACGGGGACTGAATCCCAAAGAAAATACTTAGAGAAAAATTGCTCCATAGGACCCAAGGATATTTATGCTTATTTCATTATCATTCTAGAGTCTAATATGTTTTGAGTTAGGTTGGGCATCCCTGGCTGGCTTATGTGAATGGTGTCACCTCTGTGGTTCATAAATGTTTAAAATTCCCTCATGAAGGTTTTGTGCATGTAGTTCATGACACTGACTATAAGTCATTGGTATCATGTGGGGGTTTCTCATTGGATCACTTATGGCTTTCCCCATTCAGACCTCTCCCTCCTAGGGGATATTTTCTATATAAGTCTTACATTAAATATAAGACTGGGGACTCAACACTAAAGGCTAGTTATCTAGTGTCCGCTTATGTAGTCACTTTGAAGGCTTCCATGATTGCATAGTAGCAAGCCGCTTCTTCTACCTAGAAAAAGGGGAAGAGGAATCTTTCTCATGCTCAAGGGCATTCTCCTTTCAAACGTTTCATATTCTCCCACTTCTAATTCTTGCCCTATTGTTTCAAATTTAGCTCTTTCTCACATGCCTTGCATGGGAAGTGTGATGGTGCCCATATGCAGAAAAATATTTTTTTTAGGTCTTTAAGCTTCTTGTTTTTCCCACAGTTCCTAGGCCCTTGTTTATGGCAAGGGGGAAGGTCCTTCTAGGGCTAATCTAGTGTCTTGGCCTCCATGGTCTCCTATTGTTCCCCTACCTACCCCTAAGATAGAGAATGAGAAGAAGACCACTATTAAGGAATTTGCATTTGTTTCTCTTCCTACAATTGTTTATGCCCTTGTAGTTCCTCCTCCTGCACCTGCCCAAGAGACTACCATTCCACTGGCCATGGTTGTGAAGGATACTCCTATCATTGAGCATCATCCTCCAATCTCTTCTTAGGTTGCATCTTCCAACACCCATAGCCATTGTAACTAGCTTGCTCATGAGTGCAAGCATAGGCAGAAGGATCTCACTATTAAACATTCAGCCTTGGAGAAGATGGAAGGGGAGCCAGTGGCCCCTATTTTTTATCCTCTTATGGTTTTTTGTATTCCTCTACTATGGATACCTCAGTTCCAATCACCTTTGTTCTTTTTCTAGCTCCCCCAATAGACTTCAATGATCCTCACCCCAAAAGGGTGCAAGTTTTCATTGCCTCCTCCATGGATCCCCCTCTTTTAATATCCCTCCTAAACATCCTTCCCTTTTCCTAGACCATAGACATTCCAAACACCATGGTGGTGTCTACTGTGGCTTTTTCCACTTCCTCCTCAAGTTCTACCTCTTCTATGGGAATTCCTCATCCTATACGAAAGCGTAAGTTGGAGGATGACCTTGCTACAAGTAGAGGTTGGAAGAAGGGATCACCTTCTTTAGAAGTTGGTTTTGTTTTAGCCTACATCATCCTTGTGACATAGGTGGCCCCTACATCCCCAGAGTTTGTCACTACCCCCTCGATGAGGTTGGTGGTGGATCTTAGGTGCCTCATTCTCCCACCTAATTGACACATGACACTTCGATGAAGTGCATGTTTAATTTAATGGATGATATCCCAGCTTTTTCCTCAATCTTTGCAAGATTGATGAATTTTTCCTCACATGAGCTTGGAAAAGAAGAGCTTGATGGGCCTTCTTCCCTAGCCATTGTTGCAGGTGAGTCAGAAGGTACTTCCCTCGCTATTCCACCCTTGCAGCCCCATCCACCCTCCCCCTATAATGATTTAAATTTATGAGCAATATGATCTACTAGTTGATGAGGACTAGGGTGGTACCTCTTTTTTATTTATAGTGTAGATTTGTTTATGTTTGTCTCCCCCCATGCTTGTCTTTATGTGTTTTTGATCCTTCTTAGAAGACCCTTGCTACCCTTGTAGGTGCTTGGATATAGGCACAAATAATTTTTTGTGAACTTCTTCTATGTGTATCATTATTCTTCTACATGTTGGGAAATTGCTTTTCAATATTGAAGATGATGCAAAGCATTGGGGGAATTTAGGCCCTCTTCCATGTTGACCCAATTTTTATTTTTACCTTGTCTTCATGTGCTTCTTTTCATAATCTATGTACTTCAGGGAGTGATGATAGTTTGTTCATATAGTGTATTATATCTATGAACATATATGACCTCGAACTCTTAGATCACCCTGTCTCTCTTGATCTCTTTATCTCAATCTTCTTCTTGATGTTGTGCTTCTTATGTGTTTTCCCTCATGTGTGTGTGAAAAAATACAATGAAATAAATGTCATCATGTGTTGCATGCCACTACATCTCTACCTCTCTTTTCTCTCCTTAGGCTATCATGTGCTCCTTTGAGCACCACACACCATCCTAAGGTGGGCCTACCGTGTTGTTCTAATTTTCAATTTGGTGAATTCTTTCAAAAAGGATTCCTTGGTGTCAAATTTTCTTTACAAAAAATTCCTTGATGAAAGAATACCTTATTGAAATATCTCATTTTCCAAAACATTCTATTCTCTCAAGACTTTTGGATGAAATTATCTTTTGAAAAAGGACCTCATATGTGAAAGTGATGCAGACTAGGTTAATGGCCTTCAATCCACTACAAATGATCAAACACAAACATGGAAATCTATTTTTGAACCCACAAACACTTGACTAGTCTCAAACCCTTACCAAGATTGTTCAAGCCACAAATCTCAACAAATGGACCTATATTTTAGAGAAGGCCTCTCAAATACCCACTTGACGCCCTATAAGACTCACAACATGACTCCCCACAATATCCCAATAGTTTCACTAAGATTTCTTGACACAACTCAGTGATCCAATACATTGCCCTACTTAAAGGCTACAAGATTAGCCCAATTTAACAAAGGAGATCCCTCCCAATCACTTGATTCTACTCCATAAACTATTGATAGAGGTGTATGGTGACACAAAACAATGTATTTCATAATTCTTTGTCCAAGCCATGGCCATTTTGATGTTGTTTTACAAAACCCTCCATTATCATTCAAAATACTAGGTTTTTAATGGAAAACCATATACCTGGGTTCTCTGAACTCAACTAATGCTTCAAACACCATTCTTATTCCCTTCACAAACTCACTTTACTCACACAAAGGAAATTTCGTCAGTTATTTACCAAAACCTTGTTTTGACACCACTAGTTCATATGGAAATTTGACTCTGTCAGCCCTAGGGCTTCCTCCCCTTTCTCACAATGCTTTCTCACTACCTGTCAAAACATTAGAACCCAAAATTTAGAGAATTTTAGACCCATTCCATGAGTTATAGTGCAAAATAGAAGTGGAATGGGTCATTTAAACATTTTGAAGACCCTCAACCCTTAATTATGAAGAAATAGAGCAGTTTAGGAGAAGGATTGATTTCTCCTTCCAAAAATAGTATTATTCCCTCAAAATGACATCAAATGAAAGGTTAGGCTTGTAATCACATAGAAAAAAAATACTCAAATAATTTGAAACTTGTACAGGCTTATACAAAGATGACAAAATACATAAAATAAAGAATTTGCATAAGAAAAATGTTTTTTTTAATTGAATTGTTTCCCCAAATACTTTTTCAACAACCTTGCTCGAGCCATCAAAAGGTTTTAAGTACATTTTCAAATAGGAAACTAACCTTCAAACGCCTCTAACTACCATTTAAAATATTAATCTCTTCATTTTCCCCTAAAAGAGTATTTTGACAACCTTTATTGACAACTTTACATCTCTTTATGTAACTTTTCACTCCTAAACATGTAAAACATTGTAGTTGGTCTATTTAGACCTTATTCAACACAAAAGCGTGAATTGACAATAGAAAATCAACACACTCCTTAACTAGACAACTCTTGTCAATCTTGACAATCCTTCAAAATGACTTACAACTTTTATATCATGGACTCAAAGGACATCAAGATTGATCAATTACATAAGAATGGTCACAATGGACCTTATTTAGAATCAAGAATTTAATCACCTTAACTCAAACTCCATGACACACCTTTTCGATGAAATAACTAATGAAGAAACAATGAAAAGATTGGTGCTCCTACACCATACACTACACCAAGAAAATTTTCCAAGCCTCTTGGAAAGTGACCTACAACAGTTCCACCTTTGAATGCTCCTCTTTTTCTTGGAAAAGATACATTTAGTCAAAAATTTTGAGAACTTGCACTATACATTGGAACACATTTATGGATGGTAGATCTAAATCCAAACCTACAAGTTTTCAAATTGAACAATCAATACATGAGCCTTCAAATGAACAATGGCATCCTACCAAATCCCTACATGCCAAATGAGAATGTACCAAGTACAAGTTTTCAAAACATGAATCTAGCAAAATTTGGGATAAATATGGTTGAAAATCATACGAATATTGTTCAAAATCCAAACAAGATGTTAACAACTCCAAGTCAAGGTAACACCATGCAAGATCAGAGTTACCTAAAACAAGGCAATGCGATTCCCAACATCAACAATGTTCAATTTCAACCCATAATGCCAAATTTGAACATCATCCCAAATCAGAACATTGTCCAAAATCAAACACATGTATGCATCCCAAATCTGCATGAACAAAAACCAAATCAACTATATCAAGGGAGTCAAGATCGAAATCAAGATCAAATTTGGCAAAATCAAATTGTTGCACTTACCAAAATAGTTGAGTCATTGCGCCAAGAGACATCTCCACCACCATTACCAATATCAAAATCATTCCTTGGTTTAGGGCTTCCCCCTTTACCTAGCACCAATCAATCCATCCAAATCAATCCACCTAACACCAATCAAGCCATCAGATCAAATCCTTGGAATATACCATTGACATCGCACCAACAAATGGTATCTAATCAAATGACAACATTAGTCCCATCAAATCAAAATATGTTCTCCCAAGGACCTATCACCTTGGTCATTCTGACCATTCCTATTACCTCGATCACTCCAACAATCCCTATCACACCCATCATATCTGAATCCCTCACTACCATGATCACTCCAAGCGTATCTCAACCACTTGTCACTACATCCAACATGATTCTGAATCCACCACCACCACCACCAAAACCAAACGCAGCAAGACAATATGACATTGTGCTAAAAGCTCACCAGGCCTACCAAAAGGCTATCCAACAATATCTAGCCATGCAACAAGAAACACAAGCTCAAAAAGTGCAACAAGCCTCCCAATCTGCCCAAGCCTCTCAAGTTTCCCAACAAACACAAGTGCAAACATGAAAAATGATAACCATTGGAAACAATGATCAAAATTTATCAATCAATGAGCACCTTGAAGTTATGTCTACTTCATCCAAAGATCAAATCAACATATGTCAGGAGTCACTTTTCAATCATGGTCAAAATCCACCAACCAACAATGATCCTATTCAAGAAATGTCAACATCGTTTGACCCTATGGTTGAAGAAATTGGAAATCCCTCCATCACAATTGTTGAAAACAATGATCAAGATCTCTCCATCGATGAGCACTTTGAAGATGTTTCCACCCCATTCGATGATCAACTCACCATACATCAAGAGCCACTTTTTAGTGATCTATTTCAAGAAGTGTTAGGATTATTTGATCCTACTGACATAATGCATGATCCATTCACCTATGATCATATTGAAAATGTCTCTACATCACCTTATGAGTTAGAGGACATATCTCAAGAATTCATTCCAAAGCATGATCAAAATCTTGCACCAAGTTCTAGCAATGGTCCTTTCCAAGACATGTTAACACCCTTTGAATTCATGGTTACAGATGTCAAAGGAATCCTCAACTTGAAACTTGATCCAAGTCCACTCAAAGATCAAGAGGATATTGAGCCATTCCCCATGCCTAATAATGACATCCAAGAACCCTTTGTAAGCAATCCATCCTTTGAAACTGACCCATGTCAAGAAATTGATCCAAGGCATGTCAAAAGCAACTCTGAAATCATTCAAGATCAAGAATTTATATCTTCAAGATACTACAATAATCTAATGGACACTCTCCTATCTAGGAAAGATGATCATATCCATGTAGCACACACTCCTCCATCTACCCATGAGATGCTTTCTATGGATGGACACATAGATGATCTTCATTCAGAACAGGATTCCTTTACTCCTGATATTATTACACAAAAAGATCAGGTTATTTATTGGTATAGTCAAACAGAGTTGTCAACATCAAGATCAGATATGTCCCAAACTCAAACTGAGGACATCAGGTATACGAATATCCAACATTATCTACTCAAGGAAAAAAGTTAGACAAAATTGTATAATTCAGAGTTAGCAGAGCAACAAATCGAAATAACATCACCTACGGTCATTTATTAGAGAATGCATTATAAACAATACATCTCAGAACAAGTAGAATCAAAGCATGAAGGTACTACTTCCACCATATTGGGGGCAACTTCATCTCAAGAAAACATCAACATAGGGAGCAAGAAGAATCCTTATGATGAAACTGATGCCAATACTACAACTAGCCATGTCATGAATCCTCATCCACCCATCACCCCATCCACAAATTGGGACCAACTTTGAAGAAAAGATTTGAATCAAAGCACAAAGAATGTTATCAAAGCAAAAGAAGCAAAGAAGAATAATCGACAAATCAAATACACATGGATACCAAAGAATACAAAGAAAGATCATCCCTATCAAACTCCATCAGTCAAAGAAACTATGGGGAAAAATAAAAAAGGGAAAAGTATCCATAAAAGATGTCTGCAAAAGAAAAATCAGGCTTTTCAAGTGACGTACAAAGTGTATTAAGCAATTGGTCCTAATTCCATGCACACTTTCGTATCCACCCTTCATTGCTCGTCTTCCCAAGTTTGGAGAGTCAAAGGTTCTAAACTGACAACCAATCCATCTCTTATCCCTAAACACACTCCATCCACGCCTCCACGTGTAATATCCAATTCTTACATTGACCATGTGTTGGCAATGACCCTTCATCATAAGGAATTAGAAGGAACTCTATCACGATGTGTGCACAAAGACAAAGTTAACTCCGGCATCGACGAAGCAGATCAGGAATCTAAAAAGCTATATTCAAGTGCACGTATCTTAGCAAAGCAACTTCTTCAAGTAGGATATTGATGGCACATTATGACAGGAGCATCTACATTGACACCACTAGGTGGTTCAACAAAATCTTGCAGAAAAATACAAAAAATAAAAAATATGAAAATCCAAAAAAAATTAGAAAAAGGATTGAAAACAGTAAAGATAAAAATCGTCCTCTAGTAAAAACCGCATGGGTGGCGCTTTGGGCAAGACCATGAGGAAAACCTAGAAAACAGGTGTCATGTGTAGAATTGAGCATCTATGTACACCACTTCAGGTGAAAGCATCTCATCCCATCCATAATAAATCCAACATTTCATCCATCTTATCCATAATAAATCCATTCATCCATAAACCATTGATCCAATCCATTTTCATCCATCTGTATCCATCATCGAAGTTATCTTGATCTTGATGAAAGTTTGGGGCACACTTTACACTTGCTTATGGTAAACATCTTAACATGGGCCATTTTCATTAATCCTATCCTATGCAACATTATATGAGCCATGAAGCATTATCCAAATGAGCATTCTTTATCCGAACACCTTATCTTATCGCAAGATAATCCTTGGAATCCTTTGCATGCTTACCATATTCATCCATCCACACACCTATCCAAGCATCCATCCATGGCATTCCATACATTGCTAGACACTGGGGGAAGATATTTACATCTTGCTTCGGGAATAAACCTTGATCTATATCCTTCGACTTATGTGGTGATCCAAACATTGGAAAATGTAGAATCAAATTGGTCAAAAACCACTCATGAGAAAAATTCCAAATCACTAACCCATGGCATATTTTGACAAGAAGACATCCCTTATCAGTCTCCATCTTTCATCGAACATAAATCCAAGCAATCAATATCAGTCGCATCTAATTGGTATGCCAACGTCACATCAAATCATGCAAACATCTTTTGTTTCAAACCAAGCGTTAACAATCCTGATCAATCGAATCCAATCAATCCATAATCTTGGGATATCCTTCTTGATCATTGTCTTGCTTAACACTATCCTTGCATTGTTGTGCATCCTCAACAATGTTATCATCATCAATCCCGATCAATCAATCCTTGCATTGTTGTGCATCCTCAACAATGTTATCGTCATCAATCCTGATCAATCAATCCTTCCATTGTTGTGTATCCTCAACAATGATATCATCATCATCAATCCATTGATTCGATCAGTCAATCTTAGCTTAGTCTTCAACAAAATCCCAAATAGAGAACTGATATCGTCACACATGTCCATATCCAAATCGTCAAAATCATGCGAAAATACAAAAACATCAAAACATCAAAAAATACAAAAACATTCAAAACATTTGAAAAATCCAAAAAACACTCAAAAAATAAAAAAATGTGAAAAACATTGGTATCTAAACTACGTCATCTTTGAGCTTAAACGTAGGCAAGGCTAATCTTTGATCAGCCCCCGAGACATCAAAATCCAAAACATTAAAAAATCAAAATCCAAAAACATAAAACTATGAAAATCCAAAAACATCCAAAATCACATCAAAATCCAAAACATTCATAAAATCTTAGAAAATCCCAAACATTGATCAAAATCAAAACATTTGAAAATCTTGAAAATACCAAAACAGCCTCAAAACATTGCAAAACATCAAATTGATCAAGACCTTATAGAACAAAAGTAAAATCGACTCTTGATCATTTTCAAACTCAACTTTATATGTCTATCAATCAACTTATCAAAATCATCATCCTATACAATGCATGTCCTAGGATATAACAATGGGCATCATTTTGGATATCAGATCCCTTTGGCTAAGGTATGAAGAACATTGGCTTGTTTGATGATCTTTTCTTTTGATTTATCTTTGGATGCTCCTAACCATGAAACTACATGTCAGTGTGAACAAGAATACTCCTAAAGTCAAAGACCAAAGTTCTTTATACCTTGATGCATCTACGTGTGTTATCAAACATAAGGTAGTAGCCAATCCTTGATAAGCAAATCATCATCATTTATCATCATCATCATCATCATCATCTATCAACATCATCATCTCTAATAAATTCTTGTCAGATCATGGACTTGTTGGATCCTCTTGTCATCATCTCATCTCCGCACTAACATAACATCGCCAACGCATCCATCATGCATCCATCTTGCATCCACAAACCATCATCATTTTTCACATCATCTCACATGCATTTTCATCATCATAATATAGATCTGTTAGTCTAAGCATCTGCATAAATCATCCATTGCATAATCATAGCATATCACATCATCCATCTCATCCATCATCACATTATATCATCATTTAAGTTGTTTAGGATAATATAGATTTGTTATTCTAAGTATCTTAAAACCATCTCATTTGCATCATCATCCATAACCATCCAGTTTGAACCTCTTTATCGTGAGATCGACCTTCAAATTGAATCTTTTCACTAAATCTCTCGAGGGGGCAATGTACCAGTGTACTTCTTTCCACTGGGGCATCCGAAAAAATCAGAAATTTTTTGAATTTCGATCACGGCAAGTTTATTCTTTGAACCAACGCAACAAGTACATTGCTTCAAAGAGGGGCAAAATGTAGACATGCAAAATTAACATTATGCATCCGCTCATTAAATTAATCAAGCTCATCCATTCACCAAGTAAATCAAGACTATTTAATTCATTCCTAAGGTTATTCATTTAAATTAAATAAACATTAACATCAACCTTTCAATTAAATAAATCAAACTTTATTAAATTGAAATCCAAATGCATATTCCATCCTTTTCTGATTTAAATAAATCAAAATATTTGAGTGAAATTGGTCAAAATCATCATAATCATCATTAAGCTAACCTAATCACCCATCACATCCTCTAGACAATCCCACTTGCACAAATAAATCAATTTATTGATTTATTAAATTCAACATTTTCCATCAACATGGCATCTTTGAGGAATATTCCCTTATGTTTGAATTCAAAATCAAGTGGACATGTACATCCAACAAAGAAATTAATGTCTCTTACATGTCCCTTTCACAAGTCAAACTCAACATTTACTCTCAAATTTTAATTTGAAACTCCCTCTCTTGGGCACATTTCCCAAATCTTGCACATCCCTCAACCTATGGCAAGTTGACAAGTGGCCCCTTTTCATTGGTTTGTTTTTAGTCCCACATTCATCCATTTGGCCAATCCCTCATCAAGAAAATCTATAAATGAAAGGCTTCATTCTTGTTCAAAGCCTACACAACTTGACTCCACAATCTTAGCATTTCAACTCCACAATCTCCACAATCTTTATGCAAGGTCATTCTCTTAAACTAAGAACTAATTTTGTCCATTTATCATCTTAGCATTCCATATCATCTTCAAATCAATTTTGTCATTGAGTTGAGCAAAGGATTGGGAAAGGGCTATTTTCTACAATAGCACCAATCCACTATGAGATAAGCATACTTCATGATTTTCATATGTTTATTTAGCTTGCTTTTTTCATTTGTTTGCATTTGGAAAACATTGATGTATTATTTCATATAGATGATGTTATTTTCTTTGTTTTAAACTAACCATGCTAATGTGTTGGAGGTTTTAACAAGTTGCAGATTTCACCATCATACAACTACTATCCCAATCATAATTTCACCAACTTTCCTAAACTTCTCTTGTTCTACCATCAACAGCTTACTTTGGACCCTTCCTAGGTCAATCTTCTTCATATTCCTATCATCATTTTTCCTCTCCAATTGTGCACCAACCTTTTTAGACTCTTTTTCCACCTTCCCAAGGGGTTCACCTTTATTCTTCTCTACCTCAACATTCAATACCACTTTCCTATGGTCTACAACCTCTGCCATGAATATTAACTGATCACTTTTGACTTCTTCCATCTGCACATACTCCTTCTTACCCATCATGATGACCTTAGCTTCCCTTGTCTAATCCTAATCTTCTTGCAATGGTAATAAGGTGAATTTTTTCCCTTCATGCTCAATCCTATAGTTATTTTCCCATCCATCATACATAGCATGTTTTTCAAATTTCCAAGGTCGCCCAAGCAATAGATGGCAACATTGCATTGGAAAAACATCACAAAGTACTTTATCCATGTAACCCCCAATTTGGAACTCAACTAAGGCCTGCTCATTGAATAAGAGTGACTGGTTATCATTTATCCATGAAACATTATAAGGAGTTTTATGGGGGCCTTTGAATAGATTCAAATAATCTACCATTTCTTTTGAAACTATGTTATATGTGGAGCCTAAATCAATGGCTAATTTTCATATCTTTCTCTTGAAGAAACTTCTCCTTTGCAATGGTTCTTGCTCCTTGGAGGCCTTTAAAAGTTTTCTTTGTAGCATCAAAGCTTCTCCAATTTTAGGGTTTGCAACATGGTTTGATGAACTAACACTTTCCTCTTCATCCTCTTGCACAAGTTGAACTCTCTTTTCACCTTTTCTCTCATTCCCACTTGAAGTAGCACCACGTTTATCAGGACACTTGTAGGATGGATCTCCACAATCACCACAACTATACCATCTACCTATAAGCACATTATAACCACTTCCTTGAACTATATTTCTGCCCCTAAAACTTGTTCTTCTACCTCTCCATCCACCTCTAAATTCAGCCACTTGTTCTTTTCCTTTATCAACATCTTCTTGACCTTCCTTGAATGTTTTGGTGTAGAAAAGGTACCTCTGCCCCTAGAAGTACTACCTCTTCCTCTTTTTTCCTTCTCTTGTCTCCTCTTGAGTTTTTCTTCAATCTTAGTAGCCATTTGAAAACATTCCTCCACTATTTTTGGTGCTAACACATTGATCTCATCTTGAATATTATATGTCAAACCATTGAGATACCTATCCACCTTCTCTTCTTCATCTTCTTCATGTTTTGCTCTTATACTTAACCTATAAAAATCTTCAGTATATGTTTTCACATGTAGATCCTTTTGCCTAAGATCTTGATGTCTTTTAAGGAATGGAACATTATAATATTTAGGAAAGAACTTACCTTCGATTTTTTTCTTCATTCTCTCCTAAGAAGTGATCTTGTTCTTTCCTTGTTTCTCCCTCTCATCTTGCACAAAATTCCACTACAACAAGGCATGTCCCTTCATCTTGTTTTTTTCCTTCTTCACCTTGTCTTCTTCACCTACCTCCTCACTTTCAAAATAGTCCTCCAAAGCCCCTATCCAATCCAAGAGCTCTTCTCCATCTAATTTTCCCCCATACATAGGCACATCCATTTTTTCATGTCCATCCTTCTTCACAACTTTCAAAAGCTTCATCATCCTTACATCTTCTCAATCAATATCCTCTTCATCACTAGTGGATTCTTCCTCTATTTCACTCTCCTCCAAGAGAACCCTACCTTTAACCTTCAACACAAAAATTTCCCTATCCAAAGATTCTATTTTCTTAGCTTAGTTGTCAACCTTTTTTGCAACAACACTTCCCTTAGGAGGCATTTTGATTCCTCCAAGCACACCTTCTCCTTCCACACAAACTCTTGACCTTCTTTCTCGAGAGGCCTACTCCCTTGCTCTGATACCACTTTGATGTAGACTAGGTGGTAATGACCTTCAATCCACTACAAATGATCAAACACAAACATGGAAATTTGTTTCTAAACCCACAAACACTTGACTAGTCTCAAACATTTACCAAGAGAATTCAAGCCACAAATCTCAACAACTAGACCTATCTTTTAGAAAAGGCCTTTGAAATACCCACTTGACACCCTATAAGACTCAAAACATGACCCCCTACAACATCCCAATAGTTTAACTCAGATTTCTTGACACAACACAGTGATCCAATACACTGCTCTGCTCAAAGGCTACTAGATTAGCCCAATTTAACAAAGGAGGTCCCTCTCAATCGCTTGATTCTACTCCAATAACTATTGAAAGAGGTTTATGGTGACACAAAACAACATATTTCACAATTATTTGTCCAAGCCATGGCCATTTTGAAGCTATTTTACAAAACCCTCAATTATTATTCAAAACACTAGGGTTTTAATGGAAAATGATAGAAAAGAGAGAATTTGAAGAAGAAAAACATTTTTTATTTTATTTAATTAGTTCCCTCAATACTTTTTCAACAACCTTGCTTGAGCCATCAAAAGGCTTTAAGTACATTTTCAAATAGGAAACTAATCTCCAAACACCTCTAATTGCCATTTAAAATATTAAACTCTTCATTTTCCCCTAAAACAGTATTTTGACAACCTTTATTGACAACTTTACATCTCTTTAAGAAAATTTTCACTCCTAAACACCTAAAACATTGTATTTGGTCTATTTATACCTTATTCAACACAAAAACATGACTTGACAATAGAAAATTAACACACTACCTTAACTAGACAACTCTTGTCAATCTTGACAATCCTTCAACATGACTTACAACTTTTATATCATGGAATCAAAAGACATCAAGATCGATCAATTACATAAGAATGGTCACAAAGAAACTTATTTAGACTCAAGACTCTACTCACCTTAACTCAAACTCCATGACACACCTTTTCCATGAAACAACTAATGAAGAAACAATGAAAAGATTGGTGCTCTTGCACCAGAAAGGATATGAAAATGTGCCTTTGAAAATGAAGCACTTTTTTTTAAATGAAAGGTTTGAAAAATTTCCTTTGAGAAGGAGCATTCTTTCCAACAGATTCCTTGATGAAAGTATCTTTCAAACATATTCCTTGATGACAAAATAAATTGTAGAAAATGTGGTGCCTTGAAGGGTTCCCTGCCAAAGGAACCCTCTTTGAAAGATTCTCCTTCAATTGAATTCTCTATTGTTTTGTGAAAATTGTGTGTCTTTTATCTACTATTTGATGTCATTGTGTATCGGTGTCAGACATCTTATAATCTCACATTTAGCTTGGGATTAGCCCGACTAGACCCATCTTTTTTGTGATTGTCCTACAACAAAGTTTGCAGTCCAAACATAGGCTTGCCTGACTAGTGCATCTGATCAAATTGTGTCTTATCATGTCGACTTGTGTGTCTTATGATTTTTTTCCTAGCATGTTTGTGGTGATATCACAACATACTTTTCAAGATCGAGAACCTATGGAGCCTCCTCTCTTTCATAGCTTTGCAATACTGAGAACTTATGGAGCCTTTTCTCCTCTCTTCTTGTCCAAGTGATTTCAATCAAAGATCTACTTCCTCGGTGATATGGGTATATTCTCTTCAAGCTCTTTCTAGATTATCTCACATTCACACTGACACATATGCTTGCTAAAGTGGGGGAAAAATGTAATGGCATGAATTTGCACCCTTGACAAATTCCCCATTTATTTTACATTTACTTGAGAAACTATAAGAAAAATGATAGAAATCCCACAACTATTAGATGTTTCCTTCTATGTGGCCTTATATTTTTGTGTGGATGGAGGAATTTTTATCAGAATGTGCATGTGTCATGTAGACATCTAGATGCTGCACTTATCTCCTGAAAGGATTCTTGCCTCTAGAATCTACAAAATTGTTATGTCTTTAGTTGGCTACAAAGGTAACATATATTTTCTCCTCCCTTGATTGATGAAAATTGACCCTTTACCTCCATTTTGGTAATTCTCTCATTCCTTCATGCTAATTCTTGCAACTTCTTGATCATTGTCTCACTCTCTCATTCTATGAAGCTCACCCTTGCTATCTACTTTGCTTCTGCAATGTATTCTTGTTACAAATCCACCATATTTGTAGGTTGACGAAGCTCCATTATCTTAGCATGGTGTCATCTTCTCCTCTTGACCTTGAATGCTTGTAGGAGGATAGATGATATTTCTCTTTTATTTTGTTTGCATCATTGTGTCTTATAGAGTAGCATTTATACTATCTTTGCACTCTACTTGATAGTATTTTTTCCTTTCTCTTATCAACTTCTCTATCTCATTACATAAATGGCTATCTGTGGAGGTCAAAACACCAAAGCTAGGGTCTTACTAAGGTAATCCTCGAAACGTATCCCAACATTTTTCTTGTTTCTATGTGCGTAGGTGTTGGTTCGTCTATTTAGAGTTAAAGTTGAAGAATCAAAGCATGGGTGGAGTGGTACCTTTTTGTTACCTTCCTTTTTCATTTTTGCATTGGATTAGTTTCTAGTATTCTTCTTGTTGTACTTTCTATTTCCTACATAATTTCCCTGTCAAATTATAAAACTCTATCAGTCAGGTCATAAGTAGACTCTTTGCATTTTCTATCTTTTTTCTAGACCTCTTTTCGTACAGGATGCAAACATGTCCTTGAGATGCTAGCATGTCCCTAAGACACAAACATGTTGTAGTAGAGTCCAGTTCACATGTTATCATCCTCAAATAGTGAGTTGTTAGGTTTGTAGTTTGAAACCTCTATGGTTGGCTCACCTGACTTTTGAAATACCTTTCAAACAACCTAAGGTAGTTTAGGGTTGTTCATTCCTTTGGGCTCTCCCATGACCTAGAGTCCCAGGGATGACAAATCCCCCTTCTCTACATGAAGCTATTATGAAAGTCCAAAAGTCATTGAGCTATTAATAGAGTAAACCCATCTTTGAAATTCTCATTCTAATTATTATCTCGAATAGTGGTAGTATCATTAGTTCTCAAAATTGCAACCACATATTTCCATTCTTCTAGGAGCTCCATTCGTAGCCTCCCAAGAGAATACATAGATCTCCATTTAACATCCCAATGAAATTTTTTAATTTCTTGTATTTTCTCTATCACTTATGATTTGATGGATTTCCACAACCCATTAAAAGATCTCATTTCATTGCAAGCAAGTAGGGAGGATGCTGAGAGAAGTTGTGGAATTTATTTGTTCATGTTTCAGTGGCCCTTCCTCCAACATTTTAAAAAATATTTTGCAG
The DNA here is from genome assembly GCA_007258455.2 of Sequoia sempervirens. Taxonomy (NCBI): domain Eukaryota; kingdom Viridiplantae; phylum Streptophyta; class Pinopsida; order Cupressales; family Cupressaceae; genus Sequoia; species Sequoia sempervirens. The sequence continues at coordinate 165,257,031 of VDFB02047230.1, forward strand.
CCTCTACATTCCATGAAACCATGTTTCTTTAGGGATTTCATCCACAATTTGTGCCCTCTCCATACCTCTTATATTTAATGGTATTCTTAAACTTTTAAGGGTATTCATTACCTCAATGCTAGGAAACCATACATGACACAAAATCTCTCAAGGAGTCTTTGAATCCTACCCTCCAAATTACAAAACTACTTTTTTTCCATATCCATTATGCTTCTCTCTGTATTTTCTCCCTTTCATATGTGAATCCTTCCCTCTCCTCATGTCCCTCTGTCCTCTCCTTCCCATGCCATTTATCTACATTACTCTCTCTCTCTCTCTCATGCCATTCTTCTCCTTTCTCTCTCTACATTTTTCACTTTGTTCTCCCTCTCAAAATAGTGTGTCTCCAATCAGGGGTTCATGAGGGTTTAAATTTTGACCCATGCCTTTTCTTTCCATGTGACTTGTTGAATTGGGTTGTCCAAAGATAGGGACAACATGTTGGATTAATGGCATGATCATTCTTTTTTCCCTCTGTTTAGACTTTGCAATTAATGTGCCTCCTCCTTTCTAGTTGAAATTTTATGAAATGGAGAGGATGCCATGCCTTCACATTAAAATTGAAGGAAAAAGGTAGGGGTGTCATGCCTCACTAAATGCATTTTTTTCCCCACACTATTCCTCATGTCCATGTTCTTTCCTTTCAATTTTTATTATTTTATTTTTAATTCCTTTTTCCCATTGCATTGACCAACATGGATGATGTAGTTGATGGATGTGACAATTTCTTATGTAAATTATTTTTTTATAAAAGGGCCATCACTACTTTATTTTTGGGATTGGAAATTATTGATAATTGTGGAGGAAATAATGAAGAATTGTCATTGTTTTACTTCATATCTTTTATTCTCTTAAGTCATTGAATATTGTTCACATATACTTGTAAGTTTGTAGTTGCAATACCATTAACCAAATTGTGTAATCTCAAGTGACTTGTATTTTTTTAAAATTATATGAAATATTATTATATTATGTTATTGTTTGAGTGTACATGATATCTTTCATAAATTCAAACTTTCCTTTGATTTCTATGTCTATTTGTATGTAATTGTGAGTAATTCTAATGAAATACAAATTGGCTAATAGTATTCAATTCTAAATTTTGTATGTTTATGCAATACTTCTAAGAATTAGACTTCTAAGCCTTCCCTATCTCTCTCTCCTTTTCATTTTCTTTATTTTTTGTTAAAATAATGTTTGATCATAGTGTATTAAGCTTTGCAAATACTTTATCCAAGTGTTTAGGATGCAATTCTATAAATTCTATGTAAATATTTTGTAAATTAATTGTGTTATTAAACCCATGAACAATAAATACCCTTTGTTAAATAGTACAAAGTGAACCTCTCAACAATCTAAAATATCAAGACTTACAATTGAAATTTTGGGATATCAAATTTTTACTCTAAAATGTTATTATCTTTCAAAAGAGATTTTTTTTTATGAATTTTATTTTAGTTAGTTGTGACTGAACAACAAGTGAACACTAAATTTTTAATATTGAATTCACATATTTAAAACTCCTTTTACAAAACAATAAAAAGTATTTTAAATGCTTCCACAATACAACAGTAGAAATCTATTTTTGACTTGCCCCAACAATTCTATGTTGTTTTTATTTTTTTATTCTTTTAGACTGCATGAATTTGACTTGCCCCAAAAATTCTATGTTGTTTTTATGTTCTTATTTTTTTAGACTGCATTATCCATCCCCTTATAAACTATAGTGCACCTGGTAAACTTTTTTTAGGTGACTGGTGGTGTTGGCGCAGCATGCCCTTTGGTACCATGGGTTTGGGGGGAGACTAGACCTTGTGATCTCTTGCCTACAACAGGATGCTTTAACTAATCGAGTTAGGCCCCCGCCCCAACTATTCTATGTTGTTACTGTTACCCAATTTTTACCTACGGGCTCAATCAGGGGAAATTATGTTTTAAATTCGGCACATGGATTAAATGTGGCTCCCATAAGGGTTGAGCCTTGCATGCAGGTGTTTGGATTTCATTGGGAAGGCCCTTATCTGATAGGGAAGTCTATTGGAAAGCCTCGCGTCAGCCTATTTTGGCACAAAACTCATAAGAGCAAAAAGTCAGAAAGACCCTCCTGTTGTCTTGCCGACTAGCAGTGTGTTATACCCGTTTGAAATCCTCATGGTTGCTAAGACGTCTCAGTCGCTGTAAAGTTTAATATCTCTCTCCACTCGGGATGTCTCACTGACAGTTATTCACCAGGGCTATCATCGTGGAGAGGGGTTCACATTCATTGAGAGGTCTTGGCGAAAAGAAATGTCATCGCGAAGAAAGAAAGGGCCTCACTGTAATGTCTTGGCGACCAAACGAAGTCTCACCGAAATGAGATGCCTTTGGTGTAATGTGGGGGCTTCGGTATAACATCTTGCCAAAAGGATGAAGTCTTGGCGACAGGGGCTAGAGAGGAGGAGAAGTCGCACCAAGAGGGTGATGTCTCCCCAATAGGAAAGGACATCTCAGTAAAATGAGACATCATCGGCGTGACGTCTTGTCGATCAACTGCAGTCTGGACAAAATGAAATAAGATCTCGCCAGAACAAGGAGGACACGCTGGGAGGTCTTGCCGACCTAATAGGGTCTTGCCGAAGTGAAGTGAGCTAGGGGTGAAAGAAGGGAGTTCAGAATGATATCTTGGCAAATGAAGGTGGTCTCCCGGAGAGTTTTTCCTTCGGCATAAAGTCTTGCCGACATAGCGATGTCTCCTCGACAAATGAAGGAGCTCGGGGAGAATGAGGGAGCTCGCTGTGACGTCTTGCCGACACAGGGATGTCTCCCTGAAATGAGGTGAGCTCTCGGTGAAGGAAAGTGAGCTCACCGAGAGAGTTTGACATCGGTATAATGTCTTGCCGACAGGGCGAGGTCTTGCTGAAAGTGGGGTTCCTTCGGTATAATATTTTGTGTTCGCTAAAGGGTCTCCCCGACCCGATGGTGTCTTGCCAAAGGATGAAGGGCTCGATGAAAGCTATTTCCAACAATGGAAGCTCTTGCCGATAGTGATCAACTTGCCCATGGAAAAGGATATCAGTAGGACTCTTAGCGTTCACTATGACCTCCTGCCGACTAAAGGAAGTCTTGCCGATAGCGATGATTTTGCCAATAGAAAGGAATATCAGTATGACCAATGGGAATTCGCTATGAAGTCTCACCGATGGATGTATGCTATGCCGATGCTACTAGAAGGGCATAATCGCATTGGGGAGACACGACTAGTGTCTCGAAGACATGCGATTATGATGAAGCGACCTTTGACCGCCTGGGAATCTTACGTGGAGTATGTTCGCCCAATCAGAGAGAGCTAAAGAGGGAGCCATGGGCAGTTTGACTATTGTGACTATCCTTGTGAGGAAGATCAACTGAATGAAGGCGACATGGATCTACTCTGAGCTTAGAAAGAAAGCAGCTTGACAAGGAGGTTCGAGGGTGGACATGATGGCCAACAGTAAATACGTTACAAAAGATCAAGGAGGCCATTCTTGGGACAATCTTTCACACCGACATGGATAGCTGGGATCACTACTGGCAAAGGAGGCTCGAGCATGGGCAGCAGGGACACACGTTTAATGCAACATTATCTTCATTCAAAAGATCCAAGTGCAAATCTTTCTGAACAAAAATATTTTTGTAAGCCCTAAGGGTCAACGTCTCTCTTGTATATATGGCATTTTTTTCCTCTTTGTAAAGGAGTTCTCCTTATGCTTTTCAAAATTCTGTGACTTTTGTAGTCCTTTCTTAGATTAACAAAATTTTGTAACTCATTTTGGAGCATGTTATATAAAACTTACCTTGGTTACCATTGATGGCTCAGTTTTGCCTTCTAGTTCTTGTGAAGTATTGTGCATTTTTTAAGTGATTCATCGAGCTACTTACTGAAATCTTTCTTTTCCTTACAGCTTTTGTTTCATGTTAGCATGCCTTTCTTTGCAAAAGTAGTACTATGTAAGTTACAAACTGTGTTTATTCAATTGCACATGAGCTTTTAATTTATGAAAATTTGCTTTTCCTTCTTGAAAGTGTGTGCATGTCAAACCTATTTGTATGCATAATCTACAGAATCTTTTTGTGCAGTCCCATGTCCATCACTAGTATTCAAGTGTAACCTGAGTGTCTCGTTGCTCTTTTGATTTTGGTGTATCACCGTAGAATTTAATTTTCATTTTTATGCATTCTCCTTCTCCCTTTTCCTTATAGAATCAGTAGTTAGGTGATACCGATACCAAAGGAAGCCAGCCTTCTCTGGATGTTGACCTCTGTTTATAAGTGACCTATAGCTTTAGAGGTCTTCCCATGTTACACTCGATTGTTGAGTTTACATTCACCAAGGGTGCAAATCTAGGAGATAACAGTTTTTGGCACACTTGGTGGGACTATGAATTGCTTCTCAGTTCATGTTTATACATTTGATTGCTATTGTTTGGTGTGTATAGCTATAGTTTCAGCCTTTTGGAGGAAAATTTTCAACACACCTGGCAACTCCAGAAAGATATCAAATGGTTTCAAGCAGACAAAGTGCTATTATGTAAAATTAGACCTAGTTTCTTATTTTACCGGAAACTCCAGTGAATTTCCAGTCTCTTGAGTAAACAAATATGTCTGCATTTTATGGAAATATGTCATATTACCCATCGTTTCATGAAAACCATGCATGGGTGCCCTCTTACCAGCCATTTCACATAGAGCAGCTTGCTGGTCTTATACCAAATGTCCATGTAATATCAGACTACTAGTAGCCTCATCATGTTTTCCACCCTCCCATCCCTGCTCAGTCTTAATATCAGCCAATCTATGATCAAAATCAACCCCATGAAGAGGTCTTTGATGCGAACCAACATGATTATCTGCATAATTAGCCTCAAGAGCACCCTTATTAAAATGTATTGGATCTAATTCAAAATCTTGACCATGTGTTGTGGGCTTTAAGCCAAAAACTTGAATATATGAGGATTAGTGATACTAGTAAGGTGTTCTCACATATATATCAGATGTTGGTTGATATCAGGAAGCAGAAAAGGATCATCTCACAGCAGCAAGAGTTGGATGATCAATCCTTTATTTATGATCAAGACAAGGTGACAAAAGGAAGGTAGTTTAAGGAAAGCCTAGAAAGAGATATAGCCGCTAAAGAGGAGCAGATTAAGTCTCTGTCTGCTCAGGTGCAAAGTAGTCAAGCTTATTTTGATTATCAATGCCAATTAAGGTATGAAACTTCCAGTTCTAGTCTCAGCCCAACTCTTCCTATAATATTGAACAATCCTGTCAATAAAGGAGTTCCCAAGTCCAATTTTCCAAGCTTCAAGCAAGTTGAACCTCTTCAGCTTGCTAAATTTGAATCCCCAAGTTTTAGAAATCTTGTTTCAATTCAGGAACCTATACTTAAGCAAGCTCAACCTGTGGAGAAACCTAGGAAATTTACTTTCCCAAGTTTTAGGAGCTCTCCTTCTGTTCAAGAGCCCTTTATTGAACAATGGCATCCTTGTGAAGAACCCATTAGGGAGGCTCAACCAACCCCTTATGTTCTAGAGCAACCTAAAGAAGAGATGCTTGTAGAGGAAGAAACAAATCTTTTAGCTTTCATTACGTTTGAACAAGAGCTTGGGAATGACAAATCAAATGTGATAATGGAAGAAAATGAGGTTGTAGATGAAGAGCAGACCTTTGGTCTGCACAACACAATGAACATGATGGAGAATGGAAGTGTGAACTTGCTGCATTTAGCCATGGAGGAATATAGACTACAACTACAAAAGGCTGAATAGGAGAAGAATTCTCAAAATGTTTCTAGCAATGTTTTAGCTGATGATCCTCCCACTATTCTACAAGATGGTGAAAATGTTCCAACAGGACAACAAGGTGAAATGGTGGAAAAGACTGACCAAGAAGAGCAATGTACAGTTTGGAATGAAGAAGGTGTGATTTTCCTCGTGACTCTAAATGCTATCTCAGAGCAGCAAGAAGACATCAAGCAGCTGCAGGTTCAAGAGTCAAGACAATAGCATGAAGAGGCTAAAAAAGGTGATGTAGGTCATGAGTCCATAGATTCATTTGTTGAGCTACCATGTTTCATTGGGTGTGATGAGGAAAGCATAAATCTGGTCATAAGTCAGCAACATGAGGTTGAAGAGGAGCAGTGTACAATTGGATTTGATACGTTTGAGCATGTTATGCTTGAGAAAGTTGATGCTGAGCTATATGAAGAAGTGTACACTGATATAATTGAACACTTTTGTTCAAAATTGGAGGACAAAAAGTCAGATCTGCTAGAGGAATTTGGCACTCATGCATAAATTCAACAACAGATTCACAAGTTTGAACAAAAAGTTTCTCATGAACCTGCTGCATGATGTCTTATAAGGTCTCATGAGCTTCCTTTCTGCTATAAAGTAGATCTTGAAGCTAATTTATCAACTGAGAGTTCATCTCAGGAGAACCCTTCACTGTTTGAACACTTGCCTGCCTCCATAGAAGAGGACAAGCCTGATTTGGAGCATCTTTCTTTGAATAGTAATGAGAATTATAAGTAGCTTCCTTTCTGGTCTATAAAGAGCCTGAGGTTGATGAATTGATTGAAAGTGTGTTGGAGGAAGCCATCTCATTATTCTCCATTAAAGGAACGAGTGTTCATTTTGGAAAGCATGAGCATAATGAGGAGGTTACTACTTTTCCATTAAGTCAGCCATAGGGGTTATACCTTTCTAGCCAGCAAGGTCATAAAATGGCAGCCCATGAATAAGAGATTAGCAAGAAAAGTTCAAGCTTTTCCTTTACCAGAGGCTATCTAATCAGATACCTAGCCCAGATGGAGTCTAATACAACACCAATGGTTAATCAGGTACTCACACATGGAGCCACAGTTGAAAGTGGCATAAAAGATGTACTTGCAGTTGAAAAAGAGTGTACAATTTACTTATCCTCCTTTGAATACAAATGCATATGATCAGTTTAAGGAGGTAAGTGAGCTTGTTACCCTCTTTCATGAGGCAGTGCATTGTAATTTTAAACATTTTTTAGTGTACCATCTTTATTCAACTGCCATTAAGCTTGAGATTCATTGCCTTTTGAGGAGAAAGGGCAGCTATTTCAACCATCATGTGAATGGTTTTGTTTGACCAATTTCTCACTAATTAGTGTAGGGTAGGTTTAGTTGCAATTTTTTTTCAATTCCCTAAATGTTGTCCTAGCATAGTAAATAGTTTCCTTCCTGTAGCTTTCTTGTTTTCATAATTATCCAAGTGATCTGTTTCTTGAGTTACAAATGAGTTGTAGCCATGTGCAAGGTTGCTCTAGATATGTCTTTGAGTTTTTCGAATGACTCCATGCCCAATGGATAGGCCTAGGCTACTAGTTTTCATGTTTAACAGGTAAACATCCAGCTGAGGTCGCTAGAAATGTTATCCAATTTTCACCTACGGGCTCAATCATGGGAAATTATGTTTTAAATTCGGCACATGGATTAAATGTGGCTCCCATAAGGGTTGAGCCCAATGTGCAGGTGTTCAGATTTCATTGGGAAGCTCCTTATCTGATAGGGAATTCTATTGGAAAGCCTCGCCTTAGCCTGTTTTGGCATAAAACTCATTAGAGCAGAAAGTCGGTAAGACCCTCCTATTGTCTTGCTGACTAGCAGTGTGTTATACCCGTTTGAAATCCTCATGGTCGCCAAGACGTCTCAGTTGCTGTAAAGTTTAATATCTCTCTTTGCTTGGGATGTCTCACCGATAGTTATTCACCAGGGCTGGCATCGGGGAGAGGGGTTCACATTCGCTGAGAGGTCTTGGCGAAAAGAAATTTCATCACGAAGAAAGAAAGGGCCTCGCTGTAATGTCTCGGTGACCAAACGAAGTCTTGCCGAAATGGGATGCCTTCGGTGTAATGTGGGGGCTTCGGTATAATGTCTTGCTGAAAGGCTAAAGTCTTGGCAATAGGGGCTAGCGAGGGGGAGAAGTCTCACTGATAGGGTGATGTCTCCCCGATAGGAAAGGATGTCTCGATGAAAGGAGACATCATCGGCGTGAGGTCTTGCCGATCAACTGCAGTCTGGCCGAAATGAAATAAGCTCTCGCCGGAACAAGGAGGCCTTGCTGGGAGGTCTTGCTGACTCGATAGGGTCTTGCCAAAGTGAAGTTAGCTCGAGGTGAAAGAAGGGAGTTCAGAATGATGTCTTGGCGAACAAAGGTGGTCTCCTTGAGAGTTTTGCCTTCGGCATAAAGTCTTGCCGACATAGCAATGTCTCCCCGACAAATGAAGGAGCTCAGGGAGAATGAGGGAGCTCACCGTGACGTCTTGCCGACACAGGGATGTCTCCCCGAAATGAGGTGAGCTCTCGGCGAAGGAAAGTGAGCTCATCAAGAGAGTTTGACATCGGTATAATGTCTAGTTGACAGGGTGAGGTCTTGTTGACAGTGGGGTTCCTTTGGTATAATATTTTATGTTGGCTAAAGGGTCTCCCTAACCCGATGGTGTCTTGCCAAAGGATGAAGGGCTCGATGAAAGCTCTTGCAGACAATGGAAGGTCTTGCTAATAGCAATCAACTTTCCCATGGAAAAGGATATCGGTAGGACTCTTAGCGTTCGCTATGACCTCCTGCCGACTGAAGGAAGTCTTGTCGATAGCGATGATTTTTCCAATAGAAAGGAATATCGGTATGACTAATGGGAATTCGCTATGAAGTCTCACCGACGGATGTATGCTATGTCGATGCTACTGTAAGGGCATAATCACATTGGGGAGACATGACCAGTGTCTCATCGACATGTGATTCTGATGAAGTGACCTTTGACCACCCGGGAATCTTACGTGGAGTATGTTCACCCAATCAGAGAGAGCTAAAGAGGGAGCCATGGGTAGTTTGATTGTCGCGACTATCCTTGTGAGGAAGATCAATTGAATGAAGGCGACGTGGATCTGGTCTGAGCTTAGAAAGAAAGTAGCTCGACAAGGAGGTTCGAGGGTGGACACGATGGCCAGAAGTAAATGCATTGTAAAAGATCAAGGAGGCCATTCCTGGGATGATCTTTCACACCGACATGGACAGCTGGGATCGCTACTGGCAAAGGAGGCTCGAGAATGGACAATAGGGATGCACATTTAATGCAACATTATCTTCATTCAAAAGATCAAAGTGCAGATCTTTCTGAATGGGGATATTTTTGTAAGCCTTGGGGGCCGACGTCTCTCTCGTATATATGACATTTTTTGCCTCTTTGTAAAGGAGTTCTCCTAATGCTTTTCAAAATTCTATGACTTTTGCAATCATTTCTCAAATTAGCAAAATTTTGTAACTCATTTTGGAGCATGTTATATAAAACTTACCTTGGTTACCATTGATGGCTCATTTTTTCCTTCTGGTTCTTGTGAAGTATTGTGCATTTTTAAGTGATTCATCGAGCTACTTACTGAAATCTTTCTTTTCCTTATAGATTTTGTTTCATGCTAGCATGCCTTTCTTTGCAAAAGTAGTACTATGTAAGTTACAAACTATTTTTATTCAATTGCACATGAGCTTTTAATTTGTGAAAATTTGCTTTTCCTTCTTGAAAGTGTGTGCATGTCAAACCTATTTGTATGCATAATCTACAAAATCTTGTTGTGTAGTCCCATGTCCATCACCAGTATTCAAGTGTAACTTGAGTGTCTCGTTGCTCTTGTGATTTTGGTGTATCATCGTAGAATTTAATTTTTATTTTTATGCATTCTCCTTCTCCCGTTTCCTTATAGAATCAGTAGTTAGGTGATACCGATACCAAAGGAACTCGGCCTTCTCTGGAGGTTGACCTTTGTTTATAAGTGACCCACAGCTTTAGAGGTCTTCCCATGTTACACTGGATTCTTGAGTTTACATTCAGCAAGGTGCAAATCCAGGAGATAACAGTTACTACAATATTGACCCACCAATTTTTATTCAATGAATTACACTTGCATTGCATATTAATTGCGCAGTTATTGTAATACATCAGACAGTGGATCTCTATAACATCAAAACCACGTTTGTCCAACACTTAATTCATTGTATGAGAGTACAAATTTAGTGGCAAATCTGTGATTTCACCGACTTTTTAAACTGTTGTTTGACAATAACCATTTGCTATTGGTAGCGGATCCCAATTTCAATAATAGCAGGACTCTTAAATTAGGATTCATATGTTAATTTTGAGCCAAAATTATTGTCGCATAGTAGTTTTTCGTACAAATTTATCTTCAAAAATATGAAAAAAATTAAATTGCATTGCATATTTGAGTCAAATTTACTGACTGATAATAATAATTCATATAAATTCATCTTTCACAAAGGCGAACAGTTTACAATGGAATTCTAGAAAAAAACATGATTGAAAAAATCTCTCCTACCAATGATGAACCCTAAATTATCTGGCACTCAATTGAAAATAGCAAATGACAGATCAGACATTGATAAGAAACAGCCTCTTATTTCGCATGACTAAAACCTGGAAAACTTTAAGCAGTATGAAGTTCCACCGTATGGTGAAGTCTAAAACCTTATTCAGACATTGATACTTAGCCATGCAATCGCCATCACACAATAAAAAAATCGATATTATTGCCATATGTCTTTCAGCCATGTGATTTCTACTGTTAGAAGATTGAAAGTTGAGACATGATGAACATGTTCAACATTATTCACAATATTTCAAATCTTGCGTAATTAACGTATCAAAAAGCAATGATGATTTTTTGCGTGTTTCCCGTTGGACCATGTGGTATTTCCTTCCACCACTTGTTAATGCTTCTGCTATATATGCCACCGTAGGTTCTGCACTAAGCAAGCAGTCTTGACACGCTAAGATTTAGTTTTTGCTTTGCATATTGGAAGAGTGCTTCATTTGCAGATTCAGATGAGCACTTTAGCTGTTTGTAATACATTAGTGATGTCAAAACGTTACTCAGCAAGGTTTATGGTAGTGCTCTTTACATTCATTGTCCTAATTGATTCCCTAGCATGGGCAGACGTGCATACCCACACATTCGTTGTAAGTAGATTTTTATATAATTCTGTCTTTTTATAAATTAAAATTTGATTATAATCTACTGAATTTGACGGATCAATGTAGATACTTGTGTTAGAGATAATTGTAAATCTAATATTCATTTCGGTTAGTGTTGTCATTAGTTTCACAAGTATTAGCGTAAGATTCTAATCAATGTCAAATAAGTCAGTTTGTTGTTATGTTTAAATCCGTATTCATAAAGATCTATTATTAGTTTGATGTTTAGTTCAGTTTGTATGTACTATTTCTCTGTACTACTGTTATTTTTCATAGTTTTATAGTGGTATCAAAGTTAGATTGGGCATGACTCCATTATAAGATTGCTTAGAAAAATGCGACCATTTAAATAGCCGATCCTCCCAAAATATTAGTGGTGTAGGTTGGATACAATTTGTTAAACAAAATACTGTAGGCGTGGCTAACACTATTGAGGCTAAAGAAGAAATTGGCCTATTTTACTAAATATTAGATGTTTTTAGGATCATCAAAACATATTTTAAAAGTTGTTAGAGGAAATATAGGTTCTCAACATATTTCTAGCTAGATGCTGGAGGAGGAGGGATGACTGAATCTCAAAAGAGTAACGGCATGCTCATTTGATAGTTTAATAGATGCTTTATTGTAAGAAACATGTTAGAGATACTGCACATCTAACCGGTAATTAATATAATTGACCTGTAATGCCCTAATAATATGATAGAGAGGTTAGAGATCAACTGTTTTCCAGCCATTAATCATATGGAGAATCCAGGGCACGGCTGTATACACAAATACAGTCCAACACATATCTCTATTTAAGAGTTCTAACGCAATTCTTTTCCTTTTTTCTTCTTATTTGCACAGATTCAATCGACAAATGTTACCCGGCTGTGTGAAACGTATAGCATAATCACAGTAAATGGGCAGCTTCCGGGTCCAACTCTGTATGTTAAAAATGGTGACACACTTAATATTACAGTTTATAACAGAGCCCAGCACAATGCCACCATCCACTGGTAAATATAACTCTTGTAGACTGTCAATTCCATTTATGATTGAAGACTATTTAACAAGAATTTGATTTTCAGGCATGGAGTGAGACAGATTCGCACTGCGTGGTCTGATGGACCCGTGTACATTACACAGTGCCCCATCCAACCAGGGGGAAATTTTACGTACACATTCACCATTATTGACCAGGAAGGAACGTTGTGGTGGCATGCACATGTGTCATGGCTCCGTGCAACAGTTCATGGAGCAATGGTCATCTATCCAAAGAATGGCAGCTCTTATCCATTCACCCAACCCAAGGACGGGTTTCCTATAGTGCTAGGTATGGAAAGTAGAACCTTATATGAGATTTAATATCTATTCATCAAGCTAGCTTAGATGAGTCTCGTAATCATTCTTCAGCTTTTTAGGTTCATGAAACTGTCAGACTAGTTGTAGAAAACGATCAGATTTTATTTGCTCTCGCACGTAGCGTATTCTGCGTAATTGGCTCCAAAGTTGAAGTACACTTTGGATTATAGTCTTTGCAAGAAAGTGGAGGACAACAACACTATTGTCTATCCAGTCTGTTTTTTTTTAACTGTGTTTATTAATTAATTGAAAATAAAAAATCAATTAATAAATACAACTAAAGATATATTTTTCAAATTCCATTGATCTTTTTAACAAAATATTTTAATAAATTTAAATTATATAGAGAAGTGTAAATGAGGTTTTAGGTTTTAAACATTTGTATTTAATTGTTATTAATCAAAATAGTATTTAAAATTTAATATTAAAAAGATGGTCATAAAAGAGTTTTTCAAAATATTTAACTTAGTATAAGCGAATTTTTAATTAAATTAATTGTTATATATTAAATATGAATATTTTTAAAATATATATATTTAGATAAAAATATTTGTAAATTATTATTTTTACATAATTTTGTAAATTTTATTTAAATATTTAAATTATTAATTTTTAATATTTTGTTTGAATATTATAGATTATTTATTATGAAAATTAGTAGTACATATGATTATTTAATGTCAATTTTATTTCTTTTAAATGATAATTGTTTTAAATTTTTTCTCTATTCTTTTACTTTTGTTTATTGATATCTTTTCAAAATGGAAACTCTTTTTTTAAATCATATCTTCAATGTTTGTATTTCCTTTTTCTCTAATAGTATTAATGAAATTTGGATATCCATATCAATTCTTTTAGTCTTAGGCTCGTTTTAATAAAATGTTTTCTTACAATTACATATTGATAAATGATAAAATCATGTACAACATTAGGTCCATTCCCTAATTCTTTGTACTTCCCCTATTACACATGATCATATATTTGGTCTTATCTCTACATCAAAATTATTGTTCCATTATCCTAAGTAAATTCTATGAGAATGGGATTGATCCTGAACTAACCCTTGAGTTTTAAAAATTCAAACCTATATTTAGTTGACTTTCACTTAATTTATTCCCAATATGATTTATCTTAGTGCACATTTAGATGGTTATTATTATGTAGTCATCTTTATAAAAACTTATTTACATGTTAATTCACATCAGAAAATATTAAACATTCATTAAACAATTATTTACATGCATTGAACATTTATTACAGAAACACATTGATGTGTTAAAAGTAACATCATTTACTTCAAAATCGTCATATAGTGTATTTGTATGCTTCACTACTATCTATCAATTCTTAACAAAATATTAAAATTAGTCTCATTAGAAGGTTTAATTAGAAGAACTTGCTCCTAGGAACTTGATAAGCTCTTTGAGGTATTAATAAGTACTATCAATATTTAAGTTTATGAGCTAAAGGACAAATCCTTACTCTAGAAACAATCTAAATCTACAAATTTAATCCAAAGACAATAAAAATTCAATATAAATTTCAAATAATGAACACACATGAATCTCTTTTTACTTTTATGCCAAAACAATTTATAAATCTATATATCATAAAAGTTAATCATCTCCATCATTCTCAAAACTAAATACGTTTATTTCCTAATATCCGATTTCTATACTTAATGTTATAGTACTATTACACCAATAATAATTAATGTAGATTACTTTATATCAAATTATATGTATTTCATTTTGAGTGTTATGGTTAGACTATCTATAATTGCTTTAGCAAAGCTTCTTTTATATTATTATTCTTACAAAATTATGTTTATTATTATATAGTGTTTAGTATTTTACCGATGGAATCCTTACATATTTCACGTTTAAAATTAAAATTAAAAATAGTTTCCGTTGTACGTAGCATTGCTTATCTGTAAAACGTGAGTGATTTTCAATAGAAAATGTCATTACGATTCAAAGTTTTCCATCTTTTACACTTTTCCCTTGTGCGTTCACACTAGATTGTCCTTGTATTTCGCAATGGATCTAATTGCTTGAAAAAAAAAAAAAAACTGAACAGGGGAATGGTGGAACAGCGATCCCATTGCAGTCGAAGAGGAAGCAGTTCTGAGTGGAGGTGCACCCAATATTTCAGACGCTTTCACTATAAATGGACAGCCAGGAGATCTCTATTCTTGCTCAACGTCAGGTAACAGTTTTCTCTTGGTTGGAAAAGGTTTTCGATTCAATTCGGTCGATGGCCAGTCTCTTATGAAGACTTAATCGATTAAAAATGAATATTTTTTTAGGCAGTTAAATCTAGAAATGGGCACCGCGAATATAACTAAGGATCACCCAATTCCGTTTCGCAGTAATCAAAATCAACAGTGTAATCGACTTTAATGAAATTGTATGTATGCAGGAACAACAAATTGCTCTGTAGAACAGGGAAACACCTACCTTCTCCGTATCATTAATGCTGCAGTGAATAATCACCTCTTTTTCAAGATCGCATCACACAATCTCACAGTGGTAGCGGTGGATGCCTCCTACACAAAGCCATACACAACAGACATTCTCATCTTATCATCTGGTCAGACTGCAGACGTTCTTCTCACAGCCAATCAACCGAAAGCCAAATATTATATTGCCGCCAAAGTATACACTACTCAAGGATTCTTTGATAACACCACAACAACCGCCATTCTAAACTACGTGGGATCTAATTCCTCTGCCACTCCAATCCTTCCAGAGCTTCCAGTATACAACGACACTGCAACTGTGACCACATTTACCCAAGCCTTACGAAGCCTGGCTTCAGAGGACCATCCGGTGGACGTTCCCCAAACCATAGACGACAGTAGTCTTATAACCGTTGGACTCGGCTTAATTCCCTGTGCCACCGGTGCTAACTGTAGCGGCGCTAACAATTCCAGAGTGAGTGCCAGTATGAATAACATATCTTTTGTGCTGCCAGATGTCGCCATTCTGCAAGATTATTACTACGGCAATAATAAATTCTATACCACCGACTTTCCTTCTTATCCAGCCGTTGAGTTTAATTATACCGGCGATGTAGATAAAACTTTGTGGGCACCAATTTCTGGAACGAGGGTGAAAGTTATTGAGTATAATGCCACGGTTCAAGTGGTCTTCCAGGGAACCAATATCTTCCAATCTGACAACCATCCAATGCATATTCATGGTTACGACTTTTATGTGGTAGGAGAGGTTTTGGTAATTATAATAATGAAACAGATCCACTCTCTTTCAATCTGGTCGATCCGCCTCAACGAAATACTGTAGGGGTTCCTGTCAATGGATGGACTGCTATCAGATTCAAAGCAAACAATCCAGGTAATAAACAGAGTGGTAATAATTATCTTGAAATTGGAAAATTGAAAATATGTATGGTGGACTGAACGTTCCATTTGTGCAGGTGTTTGGTTCGTACATTGTCACTTTGATGATCACGTAACATGGGGGTTGAGCATGGCCTTTCTAGTGAAGAACGGTACTAGTGATTCCGAAAGTTTGAAGCCGCCGCCTCCTGACCTACCAAAATGCTAGAGCAAATTATAGTATCAGATATTTAGTTTTGGTGTTGTTCACCATAATATAGTGTGGATTTCCTTTAGAGACGATGTATTATGGGCATATGCAATTTTTCTTTTTATATAATAAAGCTTATCCTTATTTATTTGTGTTTTGTAAGTTAATAAAGTACAGTTATGGTATGAGGAATGTTCCTTTTTAGTATTTTAAGAGAATAATAAAAAATGTTATTTTCAATTTTATCTATATTTTATTAGGAAAATTATTTGATCTAAAATTTAAGGTGTTTGCCAATCTTAGTTTTAAATGGAAAACATTTTCAAATATTTAATTTAGTTTTATATATTTAAAAAAATTAATTGTTTAAAAAATAAAATTAATTTAGATGTATTATAATAAAAATTATTGTGAATTCAAATATAATGTAAGAATTTTTTTATTTTTAATAATAATGTAAAGAAAATATTATCATAATGATAATAATGAATTATTATTCTAAAAAATATAATATTTTAAAATTTAAATAATTATGCAATTACTTCTTTAATATATGAAATAAAATGAAAATATAAATTTAGCATCTCATACTTTAAAGAATGAGAGAAGTTTGATAAAGCAAATTAGTATAAATAAATAAATTTACAAGCAAGTTTATGCTATTATGTTAGGCTTTACAATAGACCATTAAGAGGCCATAATGAATGCTATAGGGTATAACATATGTAGATGCTAATTGTGTATAAAATAAATGATGAATTGACTATGTCATTATGTACTGGAAAAAAAATACTATTTAATTGGCATGGGATATATATATCAAGCTACATAAAATATATGAAAAATTTATAATTGATCTTTTAGAAGCATTTGAATCAATTTGTTTGTAGATCATAGGTTATATGTTATTGGATAAAATAGATATTCAAGTGTTAGAGTTATGAAAGAAATAATAGGCACAATGTAATCTAACCAACAAGACCAAAACAATTTCACAAAAGAGATACACTAGAAGGAATTGCTATATTTTTTTTCAGAAAGATGAGTAATATAGTATGATACGATAGTGTAGAAAAATGTATCCCTTTACATTTTCATACTTGTTTGGGCTCTTCCTGTTAAAATTAGGCTTCTTTATACCTTATTTGGTCCTATTTTGTACCCACAAGCCTTATTAAATGCATCTTTCTGAGGATAATCCTGACACTTAACTAATGACCAATCATAATTCATGTTTTGGGTTGTGTGTTCTAGATCTAGTGATCTGGGACTCATATGCCACCTTGGGCATATGGGTCCCACCTAGGTTTTGAGGCCTAATCCTGAATATTGCATAGAAATTAACATTTCTTGAAATTTGTGTCCCAAGCTTAGGCTATTGGGACTCATATGCGCCAACTAGTGTATGAGTCTTGCTTCAGCTTGGACCTATTTTGACTTCAATTCTTGGTGATATTTTATTCTTCTAAATATGATGTCGGCTTCTACTATTGTAATTTTGAGAAAATTTACCTAAACAAGTATAAATACAAGCTTATTTCACATAATTTCTTGTAAGCAATCTTATGAAGCACTCATATAACAAAGTTTATGATCAAGATTATTCAAGAGCATTCAAGAGAAAGTTATCAAGCATTTGAAGCATCAATTTAAGATTCAAGCATCATGTCAAAGTCATCATGCATCATGTGTGTTTTTGAGCTAACATTTATGATGTAGGTTTTCATGATTCAAGCAAGCATTCAAAGACATTATATCATATCAAAATCGAGATTCAAGATCCACATCCATTGGAGTCATTTCACACAAGTGTGTAGCCTTTATATCAAAGGTTTGATCTAGGTTTTTTAAGGATTGAAGATCATTTGAAGACAAAGTTGCAAGATTGAAAAAAGTTGTCAAAGTTGTCATCTTCATGGAAGCTCACCTACAACTCATAATTCAAAATTTTAGACCTGGAGATTGGACAAGAAAAAAGCTATAAAAGATCACTCAAGGCTACAAAAGTTTATGTCAAACCCTAATATTGGGACTAAATCATGACCTTGGGTGTATGAGTCCCAGCATATCTATTTTCAGTAGTTTTTTGTAGATCCTAATTTTTTAGTAGAAACTTCTAGATTCATAACAGAAACCCTAACTGTGACTAAATTGCCCAGTATGGCTTATGAGTCCTAGTGCACATCAAGATCAATATTTTATAGATCTTTCAGGTCTTGTTGAGTCATATTCATCTTCCAGGTTCTTCTCTATTCATCCTTAGTTTATTATTCTGATTTTGAGTTCATATTATAGGTTACATAGCAAGATTTGCATATTGCTTTCATTTCCTTCTTTCTAAGTATTTTCTTATTGGTGAACCCTCTTTAATCACACCTAAGGAAACCCCCTTGTTTCATTCTCTCAATTAAGTCACTTGGTTGAGGTATCTTGGTTTCCTAATGAACTAAGAGTGAAATAGGTCGTGAACCCCTAGTTCCATCTCCTAAAAGGTGGAACCCCATTTCCTTGTGTTTAGATACATCACACTAAGATGATCTTGATATAGAGGCAAGTATAAAATCATAAATCTATATAAGATCATGAAAAGTATCTATGGAAATGGAAAAAGTAACCCTTCTACTTTTTCTCATGTCCAGGCCCTCCTAGTGAACTTTGGCTTGATTGTGCCTAGATTTAATGTAGTAATGTGATCAACATATTCACATTAGGCCTTTGACCCTTGTGAATAATTAATACTTCTAGGATGTCTTGTAAAAGTGTTGTGAAGTGTTGTAACCCACTTTCACACTTTTCTAAGACCCTTTTAATATAATTAATTTAAATAACCTTTTTTTTATCAATTTCCAAGTCTTATTTCAAAGTGTTGTAACAAAATATCATGCTTTTCTAGGCTTGTCATCACTAATTTAACCCTTTCTAATGTTTAAATGACCCCTTAATGTACTTTACAACACTACTTAAGCGTCTTTCAGAGAATAATCCTGTTAAACCTCATTTAATACACTTCAATTATTGACACCCAATAAAATTTCCTTGGTGGGACCAAGTCGCCACTTGGGATGACTTAGTCCCATTGGGAACAAAAATCAAAATTATTTTAATTTTCTAGCAGGATTCTATTCTCTTGACCTTAAGGTCAGCTTGTGATGTGTTATTTTTGGGAAATTTAGTAAAATCAAGTATAAATAAAGGATTTTTCTCTCATTTTAACCTCCAATTCATTATTCAAGAAATCCATTCATTTACTTCATCTTTCTCAAGCATTCTAAGCACTTTCAAGCATCCATTGGAGCATCTTGTTGCATATTTTCATATTTCAACATCAAGGGTTTGGTGAATTTGTGAAATCACATGTTATTCATTCATCATTCTCTCTTTATTCTATTTCATTTTATAGGGTTTCATTACCAAATTGGGCTTTGACCAAGGAAAACCCCTATTCTCTAACCCTTAACCCTTTTCCCCTCTTTGCATGTGTGTTTACAGGTCTTGTATACAATTTTTTCAAAGAGAAAGGTGTTAAAAAGTGGTCAACAATCCATCAAATTCATTCAAGTCATCAAATTCAACCCATTTTCTGTAGAATCTAAACTAGACACCTATCAGGAAGGGAAGTGCAAACCGAAAGCTATAGATTCCTATGTTGAATTTCCTAAGATTCCCAGGTGGACTAAGTAGCCATTTGTGGTAGACTAGTCCCACTGCTAGGCCTGCAAAGTAATTTTTTACATTTCTAAGTACACATTTGGCTGAAACCTTTTCTGGTAGAATCTCTCTGAAATAGGACTACGTCACCCAACATGGCATAAGTGTTCCATTTGGCTTCAATAGAAAAATCTATAGGATTCCAGAGCCTCTCTGCATCACACTTCAATTTCTAGGTGCACCTCTCTAGTCTTGTTTAATTATGTTATCGTTTACTTGCATTCCTAGGTCATTTTGCATACATCACTATGTTTTCAAACAACTTGCATTTCTTAGGTTTTTCATTAATAATTCATTTCCTTTTTCAGTTTATTGCATTTAGACATCATATTTAGACATACTTCATCCATCCTTGCATTGATTTTGAGTGTAGACATTGCCCATTTTTTTCCATCACTCTCCTTTTAGGTGAAAAACCCTAGAAGTGCTACAAAGCCATTGGGTTCCAAAATATTTGTTTAAAATCTTGTGAACTGAACGTGAAGAAATTTTTTACTTGTGATTTCAAGTGCATCCTAGGTTTAACTTGCATTAGCATTTCATTACGATTTGCATTGTTTAAATTACATCCTAGGGTTTTCCAAATTGCATTAGTGAAAAGCTCATATAATTGGCATTTTTGCATTCCAATTCATTGAAAATTCCAAATTTGTTTTTTGCATAATCATACTATAGCTGCATCTGTACATCTGAAAAGCATCATATTTCATTTAATTTTTTTGATAAATCTAAAAAAAATCACCACTAGGACTAATTCGCCACACTGGGTGACATAGTCCTTTTGCACATTTTGCATTGTAATTTCTAGAATTTTTTGAGCATTTTCTACATTTTTATTTTATGTTATTGGATTAATATTATAGTTTCTAGAATTGTAGTTATTAACATTTTATTGCTCTTAGTTTACATTGCATCCACCCGCATTTAGAAACCTTTGCATGAGTGTTTGGTGTCCTATTGCTAATACCTTAGTAAGATGAATCTCAAGACTGATGTTATCCCATGATAATATAGTCATTGTGGATCTTGGATTTTCTAATGCTTCCCCTCCTAATATTGCAACTAGTACACTAATCATGGACCTCACCTTTAGCAACACTTTTCCTTCCAATAACATGCAAATTGACACACAAAATAATCAAATTCTCCAAGACAAAGTCATTAACATTCACGAGGACTTAATTCATCTCCAACATTCACCGTGTCTTGAAAAAAATTCAACCACTATGATTCCTGCTATAGAAAACATCAATTGCATGCTTGAATGTGATGAAGGCCTAAGCATTATGAAGAAAATTGCTGAGATATACCACAAACATGTTCCTTCCACCTCTAGTACATCTGAACAAGAAAACACTATGGTTAGTTAAGGAGGACCTAACACTCCTCCTCCTTCAATGGTAGCATCCATACCTACTTATATGAATCCTAAATTCACAACCACAATGCAATAGGTTAGCAATGTGATTCCCTCCTTGACTATTCATTCTATCATTCCTAATTGTTATGTGACATCACATGTTCTCTCCTCTTCCACTATACCATCTATAATAATTTCATTTGCTTGCCCTACCACTACATACACTCCATCACAAATTTCCCTTGCACCCCATAACACTTACACTAACCCTCTCATAACACAACGTTTCCAAACTATCTCCCCCATGCAAAAGAAAATATCCACCATCAACCAAAACCAGAATGGACCACCCACCTATTATGTTCACATCATCCCACTATCTCTAGAAATATTGCGAACACCAATGCCACAAGGAATAGAGATGCCTAGATTTGAGAAATATGGAGGGAAGGGAGATCCTTCTAATAATGTTAATGCTTACACCACCTTATGTTGTGACTTTTCCCTTGACAATAAACTATTGGGAAAACATTTCTGAGGAATTTAAAAGATACTTCCTTAGAATGGTTTTCATCCTCACCAAACAATTCAATTCGTTCAATTAATGAACTAGTTGATGCATTTATAAATCATTTCCAAGTGCATATGACTCCAAATAAGATCTTGGTTGATTTGATGAGATGCAAAAAACATGAAGAAGACAAGATAACTAATTCTATCTCATGATATCAATCTTTTTACTCTCAAATCGATGTCAAGATTCTTGATCCACATCTTCAAAAGATGTGTATAGAAAACTTGCAAACTAAACTTCAGGATAAACTCACAATGATGAAATTTCCCTCCTTTATGCACTTGTGTATGATCATTTGTGATTATCACAATTTAGTTAGTAATCATGATGCAAATTCCACTTCTAGCTAAGTTGAGAGGTTTGAACATGCCAATCCAAATAATTCACAACCATTTAGAAAACAAATCGAAGGGTTTTTACAGTTCAACCCTGCTCAACAACCAACTCAACCCATCAATAACCAAGTAGTCGTTGTTAAAGCTATGATACCTTATAGTTATGGAGATCCAAAAATGCAGTTTACACCTTTACCAGACACCCTTCATAACACAATGTCCCAAATTTTACAACAACAAATGATTACATTATCTACTATTAAACCAGTCGATCCTACCAAACCTCTACCTCCAAACTTTCAACCCAATGCTTATTGCCATTATCATAGAAAAAAAGGAAATGACACGAAAAATTTTAAGCATCTTAAACACCTTGTGCAAGACCTCATTGATTTCAGTCATCTATCCATTTCAAATTTTTATGTTAAAAGCAATATGTCTATTGCCCCTCCAAATCAGAATTTGCAAATTTTAACCATCCAATGCCCAAACATAATGTGTCATTTGTCAAAACTAGCAAAACTCAAAACAATGATGTGATGAATGTTCATACAAATGTTGCACATCCTGATCCTATTCCACATACCACTACTATTAAGCCTATGGATGAAATGGTAAGAGTGATAGACATTATCCCTCATAAGGGCCAACCTAAGAAATCTCTTGATATTACTTTCTCATCTAAGGACATACTTCCAAATCTCCTCGATGGTCCTCTTTACATAGCTGGTCATATTTATGATAAACCCACTAATGGGATACTCATAGATCTCACTTGTGGAGAGAATGTGATCATTGAGGAAATTTTTGTTTTACATGATCTTTATCAAGATGATTATGATAAATCAAGAGCATGGATCGAAACACACAATGGTTTTACTTTCCCTACGATAGAATCAATCATCCTTCCATTACATATAGGACCTAAAATAGAGGATGTTACATTCTCCATCATCTTGTAGTCAAACTAGTTTCATTTGTGGCTAGGCCATTCATGGCTTCACTCAATGAAAGCTCTCCCTTCGATCATACAATTTTTTTTAAAGTTTCTGCTTGATAATGACATATTCATTGTTCACCATAGTGGCTTTAACCATTTTTCTTCTAAAGGAAACTTCTCCTTATAAGCCTTTTTCCTTGAACCCATGCAACCTATCACACCTCGCAAAGACTTCTTTTTCATTGCTTACCAAAAGTTTAAAGCAAAGAAAATTGCAGAATTATCTCTCTGCAACATGTCCTCATCCACTTCCGACACTCCTATCCTAGATGAAACAATGTTTCAGCCCAAACAAGAACTAACCCATCAACCTCAACCAACACCCAAAACTTCCCCCACATCAACCAAACAACCATGAGATAATGATAACAACTCTGTCATGTTTCCTCATATAAAACAAGTTTATAAAGCAAAGGAGAAAGTGGATTAACAACCTTCCATGGTTTTGTCTATTCCTCCACTTAGGGAAGAAAAGAAACCAATGGTTGGCCAACCTGCTCCTTCACACACACAACTTGACAATAAAAGCAAAAGGAATAGAGGAGCTAGGGAGTATAGGCATAGACATCATGCCCTTGCTTGCAAGTTACAAAACGAAGAAAATAAAGAAAATCAAAATCCACACTTGACAGAAGCAATGCATGGTGACCCTCCTCCCCAATCATAACAAAACTATCCAATACAACAACCACATCTTGTGATATGCCCTTCATTGGACATTATAATTCATCCTCCTATCATGATTAATCTAGATGATGATGAGAAAACTAAAATAGATGAAGACGTGCATAATGATCTGAATACATTATTTTTATCTTCCATGAGC
Source organism: Sequoia sempervirens (assembly GCA_007258455.2). Classification (NCBI taxonomy): domain Eukaryota; kingdom Viridiplantae; phylum Streptophyta; class Pinopsida; order Cupressales; family Cupressaceae; genus Sequoia; species Sequoia sempervirens. The sequence continues at coordinate 165,280,796 of VDFB02047230.1, forward strand.
TTAAACAAAAAATCTCCTACAAGTGTAGAATCTGGTACTTCCCCTAGTTTGACACTTGCACTTGTACCTTTAGCTATTTTCCTGCCCTTGACATATCATGAACATGATTGGGAGGTAGATGAATTACTCGATGGTTGAATTGTATCTACCTTACTAGTCCTTTTCTTTTTCTCTTGTGTGTTTGTATGTGTGTAACATGTTCCCCCATGATGTGTCATTTGATGTTCTCTCTCTCTCTCTCTTCATAACATTCCTCTATTTGTACCTTCATTCTTCTATATGTCATACATCAATTTCACCTTTTTCTTTTTCTTTTCATTTTATCTTTTTCCTTTTGGGGATGATGCAAGGCATTAAGACCACAATGTCTCTTTCATGTTGACCCAAAAGGCCTATTTTCTTTTTCTTTTCCTTTTTATTTTGTCTTTTTCTTTTGTTTTCCTTCTGGGGATGATGCAAGGCATTGAGACTGCAATGTCCCTTTCATGTTGACCCAAAATACCCCTATTTTTCTTGTGTTTTCCTTTTGGGGATGATGCAAGGCATTAAGACCACAATGTCTCTTTCATGTTGACCCAAAATATTTTCCTTGTTCTTTCACCTTTTTCGTTTTCTTTTTGCTTGTGTTTTCCTTTTGGGGACGATGCAAGGTGTCAATACATACTATGTCTCTTCCATGTTGATCCAAATGGATCTTTTTTTTCTCTCTTTGTGTCATTCTTCTAGTTCTATGTATTTGGGGAATGATGACATTTCTGAGCTCTTTACAAAACACTCCAACAAAGAACATAATGACCCCAAATGCATAGATCCCTTATGTGTTTGGTGTTTTCATTTTGGGGGAAACCCCTTCCTTTTTCTCTTTTTCATTTCAATCAAATGACACAGCCTTACTTGGAAACATATGACTTGGCATAGGGGATTTCCAAGTTGGATCTCATATCTTGTTTCTTTTTGCATTTTTTATTTGCTACTTTAAAGTAGTTTCTCATAGAACAGTGTGTAGCAATTCCTTTAAAGTTGGGGGATTCACTCGCATTATTCATTTTACATTTTTATTTTTCTTGGTTCTTAGTGTGGCCTTGTTACTTCATACGATGCATTTTTTTCTTTGTGGATGACATTGGGCATGATGTCTTTTATGAGTGCGATCTATCTTAGCATATTACATTCGTCTTAGTGGCCTAATGCGACACACTACATCCCTTAAGTTGTGAATATTCTATTCTTTTTTTGGTGCTCTCTTGGAGACATTAGACATAATGTTCCCTATGTTAACGACGTCGCATGAACTAAACAAGACTCCTTTGAAAATATTTTTCATTTTTCATTTGTTAAAGGGCCACCTTGCATAACACAACTTGCATGCCTCTAGAGCCATCACCTTTGTTCATGAGTTCTAAGCATACAAAGCTTTGCTTGTCTCATGGAGCTCGAAATGTCATTTTCTTTTGTGGCACCTTATTAAAGTTATCAAGAGGTATAACTTTGGTATGGTTGAGTGGGAAGCCCATTCTGAGGCATGAATTTTCCCCATAGCCACCTGCATGTGTGTGAATGCATACCAGCTGTGAGTGTATGTTTCTAACTTTTTTGGTCTTCTCACCTAACAAACAACCATTACTTTCGTCGCCTTAGAGTGAGTATTCATTTCTTTTTCTAGACAAACAGCCTAGATCTGATCCACAACGAGATGGAAAAATGATTGAAGCTTGATTTGACTTTCTTTTCTTTCTCCTCTTCTCTCTTTCATCATTCTCACATGTTTTTCTTGTGCTCATGTTTATTTTTATGTGGGATCTTCATCCTGGGGGCTTGATCACCCCTCTTGATCATTGTTGTCTCATCTTACTAGCATTAGTTCATTGAAACCAATCTTGATTGCATGTTCAACTACTTTAGTGTGAGTTTGAAGCATGTTCATCCTCTCACTAAAGTGGGGGCTAACTGTGGACAAAAAAGGTAACCCTTCTACTTTTTCTCATGTTCAGGCCCTCCTAGTGGACTTTGGCTTGATTTTTCCAAGATTTAATGTTGTAATGTGGTCAACACATTCACATTAGGTCTTCGACCCTTGTGAATCATTGAGACTTCTAGGATGTCTTGTAAAAGTGTTGTAACCCACTTTCACGCTTTTCTAGGACTCTTTTATTATAATTCACTTAAATAACCTCTTTTTATCACTTAGCAATTCTTATTTTAAAGTGTTGTAAAGAGTTGTAACAAAATCCCATGCTTTTCTAGGCTTTTCATCACTAATTTAACCCTTTCTTATGTTTAAATGACTAAACACTTTCAAGCATCCATTAGAGAATCTTGTTGCATATCTTCAGATTTTAACATCAAGGGTTTGGTGAGTTTGTGACATTGCATGTTATTCATTCATCATTCTCTCTTTATTCTATTTCATTTTATAGGGTTTGATTACCAAATTGGGGTTTGACAAAGGAAAACCCCTATTCTGTAACCCTTAACCCTTTTTCCCTTCTTTGCATGTGTGTTTGTAGGTCTTGTATGTATATTTTTCAAAGAGAAAGCTGTTAAAAATTGGTCAACAATCCATCAAAGTAATTCAAGTCAACAAATCCCTAATTGAAGCTTGGGGACCTTTTTCAGCCTGTTGTCTAGAGAATCTGAACTGGACACTTGTTAGGAAGGGAAGTGCAGACCGAAAGCTACAGATTCCTATCCTGAATTTACCAAGATTCCTATGTGGAATAAGTTGCCATATGTGGTGGACTACTCCCAATTCTAGGCCTAAAAAGTGATTTTTACATTTCTGAGTTCCCATTTGGCAGAAACCTATTCTGACAAAATCTCCTTAAAATAGGACTAAGTCACCTAGCTTAGCATAAGTGTCCCAGTTGGCTTCAATAGTAAAATTTGTAGGATTCCAGAGCCTGTCTACATCACTCTTTAGTTTCTAGGTGCACCTATCCAGTCTTGTTTAATTCTGTTATTATTTACTTGCATTCCTGGGTCATTTTGTATAAATCACTGTGTTTTCAAACAACTTATATTTCTTATGTTTCGAATTAATAATGCATTTCCTTTTTTATTTTATTGTATTTATACATAATATTCAGACATACTTCATCCATCCTTGCATTGATTTTGAGTGTATACATTGCCCATTTTTTCCCATCTTTCTCCTTTTAGGTGAAAACCCTAGAAGTGCTTGAAAGCCATTAGGTGCCAGAATCTTTATTTATAGTATCTAAATCCTATGATATGGTACAAAAAACTAAATGACCTTACTAAGCTCAAGTAGCTAGGGGTAAATAGGTAATAAAGTAAAACTATTTAGGTAATATACCATGTTAACAACAACAACCTCCCTTAAGTGTAACTTACAAAGGTACATTTGAAATAATGCATAAAATAAAATACGGGTCTTAACATCAAGGCCTAATTAGGTACCTATCGAAAAAGATCCCTTACTAATAAGTAAAATTCCTCTATAAAATAGAGAAACAAACATGAAAATAAAATATGTACAAGTGAATGGAGGAAGTAGGAAGATCCCCAAGGAAAATTTCCTTTAGCCAAAGCATTAATCATAGTTAAAGATAAATGAGGTGATGCCAAAGGGTTAGTGAATATTTTTACAAGATATTCTTTTTGTAGGAAAATACTTCATGATAAGAATACCATCTTACATGAGCTATCAAATTAAGTGCATGTTGATCTCATTATGTTTAATATGTTACTATTTTTCTTGGTTACAATAAATTATATGAATGGAACTTTGATTATCATTAATAAAATATATTAGTTTAGAAGTGTAAAAATCACAACCTTTCCAACCATGACCATGGTGACAACTCTATGCTACCATAAGTTACCAATGTTTGGTTCATTGCTAAACCTAGAACTAATCCTTGAGAGTTCATTAATTATTACCCTATCTACATATCCCTTTTGGAATTAGATCATTTGTATTTTATACACTATTGACAGAGGAAATTCACCCTTCTCTATTTTATGGGATCTTTGATCTTAATTTTAAACCAAAAATATTTGTTGTTACTTTCAATTTAATCTAATTACAATAGAATAATAACAAACAAATTCTAATTAAGTTGTGATTCTATTCAAATCCATTGAGTTCAAACACACATAAAATCACATAAGAACCATATCATTCAAGCATCCCATTTTAGCCCAATGATTTTCCCAAGCATAAAACATTTATATAAAATGAGGCTAACTCCTACATGTGTCACACAAATATAGGTGTTTAGCTATTATACACACATGAGGCTAGCTAAGGCATACATCACATATACATAGGGTGACTAGTACATACCCATATAATAGGACTAGACATAGTTACTAACATAGGCATCCAACATATATATTTAATTTGAATAACATAAGAATCTGATAAGTACACATGTTTATTTTAAACAAAGTAGTATTTGCAAGCTAGTGTAGGAGCACCTTGTTCTCAAAATACCTTCAAAAGGAAAAATATTTGCAAAATTTCAATTTTCCATTATAAAGTATTGTAAAAGGCCATATGAGGTCATAAATGGTGTAGTTGAAGTGTAAAATAGGTCACTATAGGTTTGGTTAAGTAAAATTTCAAATAAAGTTGTTTTCTTGCACAAAATTACAAAGTTGCCAATTATGTAAAAAATGCAAAAAAATAGAAGATGAAGAGTCTTTGTGGGAAATTTGAAGAGATAGGTCAATGAAAGAATTTGAAAATGTAGTTATGAGTTGGTAAAACATCTATAAAATTATTTTTTAGGTGAGGCAAGTGATCATCATTGTAATCTTGAAGAAATCCATTCAATAAAAGTACCCTATTAGCAATTTTCAGAGTTTCTTTTTGCTATTCTTCAATTTGCATAGTCTATACAAAATTTTAAGGCAAGTTAAATATTATTTTTCTTGATAGGACAAAGAGTTATCATTCATTTAAATCCAATTTGGAGAGATTTGATTGAGGAATGCAACTGTTTGAGTGCATTCTTTGTAGTTTGGTCTGTAATCTTGGAATAGGGGTTTTGAGAGTCTTTTAGGGAAATATTTGTCCATCCCATTGATGTAGGTTTAGTTGGTAAATGGGATGGATATAATAGAGTCTTTTTGTTATGTAAATGTT
>VDFB02047230.1:165286008-165325120 GCA_007258455.2 Sequoia sempervirens
CAAATTGGATTTAAATGAATGATAACTCTTTGTCCTATCAAGAAAAATAATATTTAAAGCCTTAAAATTTTGTACAGACTATGCAAATTGAAGAATAGCAAAAAGAAACTCTGAAAATTGCTAATAGGGTACTTTTATTGAATGGATTTCTTCAAGATTACAATGATGATCACTTGCCTCACCTTACAAATGATTTTATAGATGTTTTACCAACTCATAACTACCTTTTCAAATTCTTTCATTGACCTATCTCTTCAAATTTCCCACAAAGACTCTTCATCTTCTATTTTTTTTGCATTTTTTGCTTTTTTGCATTTTTTACATAATTGGCAACTTTGCAATTTTGTGCAAGAAAACAACTTTATTTGAAATTTTACTTAACCAAACCTATAGTGACCTATTTTACACTTCAAGTACACCATTTGTGACCTCATATGGCCTTTTACAATACTTTATAATGGAAAATTGAAATTTTGCAAATATTTTTCCTTTTGAAGGTATTTTGAGAACAAGGTGCTCCTGCACCAGCTTGCAACTACTACTTTTTTTAAAATAAACATGTGTACTTATCAGATTCTTATGTTATTCAAATTAAATATATATGTTGGATGCCTATGTTAGTAACTATGTCTAGTCCTATTATATGGGTATGGACTAGTCACCCTATGTTTATGTGATGTATGCCTTAGCTAGCCTCATGTGTGTATAATAGCTAAACACCTATATTTATGTGACACATGTAGGAGTTAGCCTCATTGTATATAAATGTTTTATGCTTGGGAAAATCATTGGGCTAATATGGGATTCTTGAATGATATGGTTCTTATGTGATTTTATGTGTGTTTGAACTCAATGGATTTGAATAGAAACACAACTTAATTAGAATTTGTTTGTTATTATTCTATTGTAATTAGATTAAATTGAAAGTAACAACTTAACAAATATTTTTGGTTTAAAATTAAGATCAAAGATCCCATAAAATAGAGAAGGGTGAATTTCCTTTGTCAATAGTGTATAAAATACAAATGATCTAATTCAAAAATGGATATGTAGATAGGGTAATAATTAATGAACCCTCAAGGATTAGTTCTAGGTTTAGCAATGAACCAAACATTGGTAACTTATGGTAGCATAGAGTTGTCACCATGGTCATGGTTGGAAAGGTTGTGATTTTTACACTTCTAAACTAATATATTTTATTAATGATAATCAAAGTTCCATTCATATAATTTATTGTAACCAAGAAAAATAGTAACATATTAAGCATAATGAGATCAACATGCACTTAATTTGATAGCTCATCTAAGATGGTATTCTTATCATGAAGTATTTTCCTACAAAAAGAATAGCTTGTAAAAATATTCACTAACCCTTTGGCATCACCTCATTTATCTTTAACTATGATTAATGCTTTGGCTAAAGGAAATTGTCCTTGGGGGTCTTCCTGCTTCCTCCATTCACTTGTACATATTTTATTTTCATGTTTGTTTCTCTATTTTATTGAGGAATTTTCCTTATTAGTAAGGGATCTTTTTTGATAGGTACCTAATTAGGCCTTGTTGTTAAGACCCATATTTTATTTTATGCATTATTTCAAATGTACCTTTGTGAGTTACACTTAAGGGAGGTTGTTGTTGTTAACATGGTATATTACCTAAATAGTTTTACTTTATTACCTATTTACCCCTAGCTACTTGAGCTTAGTAAGGTCATTTAGTTTTTTGCACCATATCATAGGATTTGGATACTATAAATGAAGATTTTGGCACCTAATGGCTTTCAAGCACTTCTAGGGTTTTTCACCTAAAAGGAGAAAGATGGGAAAAAATGGGCAATGTATACACTCAAAATCAATGCAAGGATGGATGAAGTATGTCTGAATATGATGTATAAATACAATAAAATAAAAAATTAAATGGATTATTAATTCAAAACATAAGAAATGTAAGTTGTTTGAAAACACAGTGATGTATGCAAAATGACCTAGGAATGCAAGTAAATAATAACAGAATTAAACAAGACTGGATAGGTGCACCTAGAAACTGAAGTGTGATGTAGACAGGCTCTGGAATCCTACAAATTTTACTATTGAAGCCAACTGGGACACTTATGCTAAGCTAGGCTACTTAGTCTTGTTTTAGGGAGATTTTGTCAGAATAGGTTTCTGCCAAATGGGAACTCATAAATGTAAAAATCAGTTTTCTGGCCTAGAAGTGGGAGTAGTCCACCACATATGGCAACTTATTCCACATAGGAATCTTGGTAAATTTAGGACAGGAATCTATAGCTTTCGGTCTGCACTTCCCTTCCTAACAAGTGTCCAGTTCAGATTCTGTAGACAACAGGCTGAAAAAGGTCCCCAAGCTTCAATTAGGGATTTGTTGACTTGAATTACTTTGATGGATTTTTGACCAATTTTTAACACCTTTCTCTTTGAAAAATCTACATACAAGACCTACAAACACACATGCAAAGAAGGGAAAAAGGGTTAAGGGTTAGAGAATAGGGGTTTTCCTTTGTCAAACCCCAATTTGGTAATCAAACCCTATAAAATGAAATAGAATAAAGAGAGAATGATGAATGAATAACATGCAATGTCACAAACTCACCAAACCCTTGATGTTGAAATTTGAAGATATGCAACAAGATTCTCTAATGGATGCTTGAAAGTGTTTAGTCATTTAAACATAAGAAAGGGTTAAATTAGTGATGACAAGCCTAGAAAAGCATGGGATTTTGTTACAACTCTTTACAACACTTTAAAATAAGAATTGGTAAGTGATAAAAAGAGGTTATTTAAGTGAATTATAATAAAATAGTCCTAGAAAAGCGTGAAAGTGGGTTACAACACTTTTACAAGACATCCTAGAAGTCTTAATAATTCACAAGGGTCGAAGACCTAATGTGAATGTGTTTACCACATTACAACATTAAATCTTGGAAAAATCAAGCCAAAGTCCACTAGGAGGGCCAGAACATGAGAAAAAGTAGAAGGGTTACCTTTTTGTGTCCACAGTTAGCTCCCACTTTAGTGAGAGGATGAACATGCTTCAAACTCACACTAAAGTAGTTGAACATGTAATCAAGATTGGTTTCAATGAACTAATGCTAGTAAGATGAGACAACAATGATCAAGAGGGATGATCAAGCCCCCAGGATGAAGATCCCACATAAAAATAAACATGAGCACAAGAAAAACATGTGAGAATGATGAAAGAGAGAAGAGGAGAAAGAAAAGAAAGTCAAATCAAGCTTCGATCATTTTTTCCATCTCATTATGGATCAGATCTAGGCTATTTTTCTAGAAAAAGAAATGAATACTCACTCTAAGGCGACGAAAGTAATGGTTGTTTGTCAGGTGAGAAGACCAAAAAGGTGAGAAACATACACTCATAGCTGGTATGCATTCACACACATGCAGGTGGCTATGGGGAAAATTCATGCCTCGAAATGGGCTTCCCACTCAACCATACCAAAGTTATACCTCTTGATAACTTTAATAAGGTTCCACATAAGAAAATGACATTTCGAGCTCCATGAGACAAGCAAAGCTTTGTATGCTTAGAACTCATGAACAAAGGTGATGGCTCTAGAGGCATGCAAGTTGTGTTATGCAAGGTGGTCCTTTAACAAATGAAAAATGAAAAATGAAAAATATTTTCAAAGGAGTCTTGTTTAGTTCATGCGACGTCGTTAACATAGGGAACATTGTGTCTAATGTCTCCAAGAGAGGACCAATCAAAGAATAGAATATTCACAACTTAGGGGATGTAGTGTGTCACATTAGGCCACTAAGATGAATGTAATATGCTAAGATAGATCACACTCATAAAAGACATCATGCCCAATGTCATCCACAAAGCAAAAAAATGCATCGTATGAAGTAACAAGGCCACACTAAGAACCAAGAAAAAGAAAAATTTAAAATGAATAATGCGAGTGTATCCCCCCACTTTAAAGGAATTGCTACACACCATTCTATGAGAAACTACTTTAAAGTAGCAAATAAAAAATGCAAAAAGAAACAAGATATGAGATCCAACTTGGAAATCCCCTATGCCAAGTCATATGTTTCCAAGTAAGGCTGTGTCATTTGATTGAAATGAAAAAGAGAAAAAGGAAGGGGTTTCCCCCAAAATGAAAACACCAAACACATAAGGGATCTATGCATTTGGGGTCATTATGTTCTTTGTTGGAGTGTTTTGTAAAGAGCTCAGAAATGTCATCATTCCCCAAATACATAGAACTAGAAGAATGACACAAAGAGAGAAAAAAAAGATCCATTTGGATCAACATGGAAGAGACATAGTATGTATTGACACCTTGCATCATCCCCAAAAGGAAAAAAACAAGCAAAAAGAAAATGAAAAAGGTGAAAGAACAAGGAAAATATTTTGGGTCAACATGAAAGAGACATTGTGGTCTTAATGCCTTGCATCATCCCCAAAAGGAAAACACAAGAAAAATAGGGGTATTTTGGGTCAACATGAAAGGGACATTGCAGTCTCAATGCCTTGCATCATCCCCAGAAGGAAAACAAAAGAAAAAGACAAAATAAAAAGGAAAAGAAAAAGAAAATAGGCCTTTTGGGTCAACATGAAAGAGACATTGTGGTCTTAATGCCTTGCATCATCCCCAAAAGGAAAAAGATAAAATGAAAAGAAAAAGAAAAAGGTGAAAGTGATGTATGAAATATAGAAGAATGAAGGTACAAATAGAGGAATGTCACGAAGAGAGAGAGAGAGAGAAAGAGAACATCAAACAACACATCATGGGGGAACATGTTACACACATACAAACACACAAAAGAAAAAGAAAAGGACTAGTAAGGTAGATACAATTCAACCATCGAGCAATTCATCTACCTCCCAATCGTGTTCATGATATGTCAAGGGCAGGAAACTAGCTAAAGGTACAAGTGCAAGTGTCAAACTAGGGGAAGTACTAGATTCTACACTTGTTGTAGGAGATTTTTTGGTTCAGCTCATGGAAGAGAAAAATAATGTATTCAAATCATTATGCATGTCTTCATCTATTTTAGTTTTCTCATCATCATCATCCAGATTAATCATGATAGGAGGATGAATTATAATGTCCAATGAAGGGCATATCACAAGTTGTGGTTGTTGTATTGGATAGTTTTGTTATGATTGGGGAGGAGGGTTGCCATGCATTGCTTCTGTCAAGTGTGGATTTTGATTTTCTTTATTTTCTTTGTTTTGTAACTTGCAAGCAAGGGCATGATGTCTATGCCTATACTCCCTAGCTCCTTTATTCCTTTTGCTTTTATTGTCAAGTTGTGTGTGAAAAGGAGCAGGTTGGCCAACCATTGGTTTCTTTTCTTCCCTAAGTGGAGGAATAGACAAAACCATGGAAGGTTGTTCATCCACTTTCTCCTTTGCTTTATAAACTTGTTTTATACAAGGAAACATGACAGAGTTGTTATCACTATCTCATGGTCATTTGGTAGATGTGGGGGAAGTTTTGGGTGTTGGTTGAGGTTGATGGGTTAGTTCTTGTTTGGGCTGAAACATTGTTTCATCTAGGATAGGAGTGTCGGAAGTGGATGAGGACATGTTGCAGAGAGATAATTCTGCAATTTTCTTTGCTTTAAACTTTTGGTAAGCAATGAAAAAGAAGTCTTTGCGAGGTGTGATAGGTTGCATGGGTTCAAGGAAAAAGGCTTATAAGGAGAAGTTTCCTTTAGAAGAAAAATGGTTAAAGCCACTATGGTGAACAATGAATATGTCATTATCAAGCAGAAACTTTAAAAAAAATTGTATGATCGAAGGGAGAGCTTTCATTGAGCGAATCCATGAATGGCCTAGCCACAAATGAAACTAGTTTGACTACAAGATAATGGAGAATGTAACATCCACTATTTTAGGTCCTATATGTAATGGAAGGATGATCGATTCTATCATAGGGAAAGTAAAACCATTGTGTGTTTCAATCCATGCTCTTGATTTATCATAATCATCTTGATAAAGATCATGTAAAACCAAAAATTCCTCAATGATCACATTCTCTCCACAAGTGAGATCTATGAGTATCCCATTAGTGGGTTTATCATAAATATGACCAGCTATGTAAAGAGGACCATCGAGGAGATTTGGAAGTATGTCCTTAGAGGAGAAAGTAATATCAAGAGATATCTTAGGTTGGCCCTTACGAGGGATAACGTCTATCACTCCTACCATTTCATCCATAGGTTTAATAGTAGTGGTATGTGGAATAGGATAAGGATGTGCAACATTTGTATGAACATTCATCACATCATTGTTTTGAGTTTCGCTAGTTTTGAAAAATGACACATTATGTTTGGGCATTGGATGGTTAAAATTTGCAAATTCTGATTTGGAGGGGCAATAGACGTATTGCTTTTAACATTAAAATTTGAAATGGATAGATGATCGAAATCAATGAGGTCTTGCACAAGGTATTTAAGATGCTTAAATTTTTCTGTGTCATGTCCATTTTTTCTATGATAATGGCAATAAGCATTGGGTTGAAAGTTTGGAGGTAGAGGTTTGGTAGGATCGAATGGTTTAATAGTAGATAATGTAATCATTTGTTGTAAAATTTGGGACATTGTGTTATGAAGGGTGTCTGGAAAAGGTGTAAACTGCATTTTTGGATCTCCATAACTATAAGGTATCATAGCTTTAACAATGACTACTTGGTTATTGATGGGTTGAGTTGGTTGTTGAGCATGGTTGAACTGTAAAAACCCTTCGGTTTGTTTTCTAAATGGTTGTGAATTATTTGGATTGGCATGTTCAAACCTCTCAACTTAGCTAGAAGTGGAATTTGCATCACAATTACTAACTGAACTGTGATAATCACAAAGGATTGTACACAAGTGCATAAAGGAGGGAAATTTCATCATTGTGAGTTTATCCTGAAGTTTAGTTTGCAAGTTTTCTATACACATCTTTTGAAGATGTGGATCAAGAATCTTGACATTGATTTGAGAGTAAAGAGATTGATATCATGAGATAGAATTAGTTATCTTGTCTTCTTCATGTTTTTTGTATCTCATCAAATCAACCAAGATCTTATTTGGAGTCATATGCAATTGGAAATGATTTATAAATGCATCAACTAGTTCATTGAATGAACGAATTGAATTGTTTGGTGAGGATGAAAACCATTCTAAGGCAGTATCTTTTAAATTCCTCAAAAATGTTTTCCCAATAGTTTATCATCAAGGGAAAAGTCACTACATAAGGTGGTGTAAGCATTAACATTGTTAGAAGGATCTCCCTTCCCTCCATATTTCTCAAATCTAGGCATCTCTATTCCTTGTGGCATTGATGTTCGCAATATTTCTGGAGATAGTAGGATGATGTGAACATAATAGGTGGGTGGTCCATTATGGTTTTGGTTGATGGTGGATATTTTCTTTTGCATGGAGGAGACAGTTTGGAAACGTTGTGTTATCAGAGGGTTAGTGTAAGTGTTATGTGGTGCAAGGGAAATTTGTGACGGAGTGTATGTAGTGGTAGGGCAAGCAAATGAAATTCTTATAGATGGTATAGTGGAAGAGGAGAGAACATGTGATGTCACATAACAATTAGGAATGATAGAATGAATAGTCAAGGCGGGAATCACATTGCTAACCTATTGCATTGTGGTTGTGAATTGAGGATTCATATAAGTAGGTATGGATGCTACCATTGAAGGACGAGGAGTGTTAGGTCCTCCTTAACTAACCATAGTGTTTGCTTGTTGAGATATACTAGAGGTGGAAGGAACATGTTTGTGGTATATCTCAGCAATTTGCTTCATAACGCTTAGGCCTTCATCACATTCAAGCATGCAATTGATGTTTTCTACAGCAGGAATCGTAGTGGTTGAAATTTTTTCAAGACACAGTGAATGTTGGAGATGTGTTAAGTCCTCGTGAATGTTAATGACTTTGTCTTGGAGAATTTGATTATTTTGTGTGTCAATTTGCATGTTATTGGAAGGAAAAGTGTTACTAAAGGTGAGGTCCATGATTAGTGTACTAGTTGCAATATTAGGAGGGGAAGCGTTAGAAAATCCAAGATCCACAATGACTGTATTATCATGGGATAACATGAGTCTTGAGATTCATCTCACTAAGGTATTAGCAATAGGACACCAAACACTCATGCAAAGGTTTCTAAATGCGGGTGGATGCAATGTAAACTAAAAGCAATAAAATGCTAATAACTACAATTCTAGAAACTGTAATAGTAATGCAATAACATAAAATAGAAATGTAGAAAATGCTCAAAAAATTCTAGAAATTACAATGCAAAATGTGCAAAAGGACTATGTCACCCAGTGTGGCGAATTAGTCCTAGTGGTGATTTTTTTTAGATTTATCAAAAAAATTGAATGAAATATGATGCTTTTCAGATGTACATATGCAGCTACAGTATGATTATGCAAAAAAAAAATTTGGAATTTTCAATGAATTGGAATGCAAAAATGCCAACTATATGAGCTTTTCACTAATGCAATTTGGAAAACCCGAGGATGTAATTTAAACAATGCAAATCGTAATGAAATGCTAATGCAAGTTAAACCTAGGATGCACTTGAAATCATAAGCAAATATTTTCTTCACGTTCGGTTCACAAGATTTTAAACAAATATTTTGGCACCCAATGGCTTTGTAGCACTTCTAGGGTTTTTCACCTAAAAGGAGAATGATGGACAAAAATGGGCAATGTCTACACTCAAAATCAATGCAAGGATGGATGAAGTATGTCTAAATATGATGTCGAAATGCAATAAACTGAAAAAGGAAATGAATTATTAATGCAAAACCTAAGAAATGCAAGTTGTTTGAAAACATAGTGATGTATGCAAAATGACCTAGGAATGCAAGTAAACGATAACATAATTAAACAAGACTAGAGAGGTGCACCTAGAAATTGAAGTGTGATGCAGAGAGGCTCTGGAATCCTATAGATTTTTCTATTAAGGCCAAATGGAACACTTATGCCAAGTTGGGTGACGTAGTCTTGTTTCAGAGAGATTCTACTAGAAAAGGTTTCAGCCAAATGTGTACTTAGAAATGTAAAAATTACTTTTCAGACCTAGCAGTGGGACTAGTCTACCACAAATGGCTACTTAGTCCACCTGGGAATCTTAGGAAATTCAGCACAGGAATCTATAGCTTTTGGTTTGTACTTCCCTTCCTGACAGGTGTCTAGTTTAGATTCTATAGAAAATAGGTTGAATTTGATGACTTGAATGAATTTGATGGATTGTTGACCACTTGTTAACACCTTGCTCTTTGAAAAAATTGTATACAAGACCTGCAAACACACATGCAAAGAGGGGAAAAGGGTTAAGCGTTAGAGAATAGGGGTTTTCCTTGGTCAAAACCCAATTTGGTAATCAAACCCTATAAAATGAAATAGAATAAAGAGAGAATGATGAATGAATAACATGTGATTTCACAAATTCACCAAACCCTTGATGTTGAAATATGAAAATATGCAACAAGATGCTCCAATGGATGCTTGAAAGTGCTTAGAATGCTTGAGAAAGATGAAGTAAATGAATGGATTTCTTGAATAATGAATTGGAGGTTAAAATGAGAGAAAAATCCTTTATTTATACTTGATTTTACTAAATTTCCCAAAAATAACACATCACAAGCTAACCTTAAGGTCAAGAGAATAGAATCCTGCTAGAAAATTAAAATAATTTTGATTTTTGTTCCCAATGGGACTAAGTCATCCCAGGTGGCGACTTGGTCCCACCAAGGAAATTTTATTGGGTGTCAATAATTGAAGTGTATTAAATGAGGTTTAACGGGATTATTCTCTGAAACACACTTAAGTAGGGTTGTAAAGTACATTAAGGGGTCATTTGAACATTAGAAAGGGTTAAATTAGTGATGACAAGCCTAGAAAAGCATCATATTTTGTTACAACACTTTGAAATAAGACTTGGCAATTGATTTAAAAAAAGGTTATTTAAGTGAATTATAATAAAAAGGGTCCTAAAAAAGTGTGAAAGTGGGTTACAACACTTCACAACACTTTTACAAGACATCCTAGAAGTATTAATGATTCACAAGGGTCGAAGGCCTAATGTGAATATGTTGATCACATTACTACATTAAATCTAGGCAAAATCAAGCCAAAGTTCACTAGGAGGGCCTAGACATGAGAAAAAGTAGAAGGGTTACTTTTCCATTTCCATAGATACTTTTCATGATCTTATATAGATTTATGCTTTTATACTTGCCTCTATATCAAGATCATCTTAGTGTGATGTATCTAAACACAAGGAAATGGGGTTCCACCTTTTAGGAGATGGAACTAGGGGTTTTAGGACCTATTACACTCTTAGTTCATTAGGAAACCAAGATACCTCAACCAAGTGACTTAATTGAGAGAATGAAACAAGGGGGTTTCCTTAGGTGTGATTAAAGAGGGTTCACCAATAAGAAAATGCTTAGAAAGAAGGAAATGAAAGCAATATGCAAATCTTGGTATGTAACCTATAATATGAACTCAAAATCAGAATAATAAACTAAGGATGAATAGAGAAGAACCTGGAAGATGAGTATGACTCAACAAGACCTGAAAGATCTAAAAAATATTGATCTTGATGTGCACTAGGACTCATAAGCCATACTGGGCAATTTAGTCACAGTTAGGGTTTCTGTTATGAATCTAGAAGTTTCTACTAAAAAATTAGGATCTACAAAAAACTACTGAAAATAGATATACTAGGACTCATACACCCAAGGTCGTGATTTAGTCCCAATATTAGGGTTTGACATAAACTTTTGTAGCCTTGAGTGATCTTTTATAGCTTTTGTCTTGTCCAATCTCCAAGTCTAAAATTTTGAATTATGAGTTGTAGGTGAGCTTCCATGAAGATGACAACTTTTTGACAAATTTGACAACTTTTTTCAATCTTGCAACTTTGTCTTCAAATGATCTTCAATCCTTAAAAAACCTAGATCAAACCTTTGATATAAAGGCTACACACTTGTGTGAAATGACTCCAATGGATGTGGATCTTGAATCTCGATCTGGATATGATATAATGTCTTTGAATGCTTGCTTGAATCATGAAAACCTACATCATAAATGTTAGCTCAAAAACACGCATGATGCATGATGACTTTGACATGATGCTTGAATCTTAAATTGATGCTTCAAATGCTTGATAACTTTCTCTTGAATGCTCTTGAATAATCTTGATCATAAACTTTGTTATAGGAGTGCTTCATAAGATTGCTTACATGAAATTATGTGAAATAAGCTTGTATTTATACTTGTTTAGGTAAATTTTCTCAAAATTACAATAGTAGAAGCCGACATCATATTTAGAAGAATAAAATATCACCAAGAATTGAATTCAAAATAGGTCCAAGCTAAAGCGAGACTCATACACTAGTTGGGGCATATGAGTCCCAATAGCCTAAGCTTGGGACACAAATTTCAAGAAATGTTAATTTCTATGCAATATTCAGGATTAGGCCTCAAAACCTAGGTGGGACCCATATGCCCAAGGTGGCATATGAGTCCCAGATCACTAGATCTAGAACACACAACCCAAAACATAAATTATGATTGGTCATTAGTTAAGTGTCAAGATTATCCTCAGAAAGATGCATTTAATAAGGCTTGTGGGTACAAAATAGGACCAAATAAGGTATAAAGAAGCCTAATTTTAACAAGAAGAGCCCAAACAAGTATGAAAATGTAAAGGGATACATTTTTCTACACTATCGTATCATACTATATTACTCATCTTTCTGAAAAAAAATATAGCAATTCCTTCTAGTGTATCTCTTTTGTGAAATTGTTTTGGTCTTGTTGGTTAGATTACATTGTGCCTATTATTTCTTTCATAACTCTAACACTTGAATATCTATTTTATCCAATAACATATAACCTATGATCTACAAACAAATAGATTCAAATGCTTCTAAAAGATCAACTATAAATTTTTCATATATTTTGTGTAGCTTGATATATATATCCCATGCCAATTAAATAGTATTTTTTTTCCCGGTACATAATGACATAGTCAATTCATCATTTATTTTATACACAATTAGCATCTACATATGTTATACCCTATAGCATTCATTATGGCCTCTTAATGGTCTATTGTAAAGCCTAACATAATAGCATAAACTTGCTTGTAAATTTATTTATTTATACTAATTTGCTTTATCAAACTTCTCTCATTCTTTAAAGTATGAGATGATAAATTTATATTTTCATTTTATTTCATATATTAAAGAAGTAATTGCATAATTATTTAAATTTTAAAATATTATATTTTTTAGAATAATAATTCATTATTATCATTATGATAATATTTTCTTTACATTATTATTAAAAATAAAAAAATTCTTACATTATATTTGAATTCACAATAATTTTTATTATAATACATCTAAATTAATTTTATTTTTTAAACAATTAATTTTTTTGAATATATAAAACTAAATTAAATATTTGAAAATGTTTTCCATTTAAAACTAAGATTGGCAAAAACACCTTAAATTTTAGATCAAATAATTTTCCTAATAAAATATAGATAAAATTGAAAATAACATTTTTTATTATTCTCTTAAAATACTAAAAAGGAACATTCCTCATACCATAACTGTACTTTATTAACTTACAAAACACAAATAAATAAGGATAAGCTTTATTATATAAAAAGAAAAATTGCATATGCCCATAATACATCGTCTCTAAAGGAAATCCACACTATATTATGGTGAACAACACCAAAACTAAATATCTGATACTATAATTTGCTCTAGCATTTTGGTAGGTCAGGAGGCGGCGGCTTCAAACTTTCGGAATCACTAGTACCGTTCTTCACTAGAAAGGCCATGCTCAACCCCCATGTTACGTGATCATCAAAGTGACAATGTACGAACCAAACACCTGCACAAATGGAACGTTCAGTCCACCATACATATTTTCAATTTTCCAATTTCAAGATAATTATTACCACTCTGTTTATTACCTGGATTGTTTGCTTTGAATCTGATAGCAGTCCATCCATTGACAGGAACCCCTACAGTATTTCGTTGAGGCGGATCGACCAGATTGAAAGAGAGTGGATCTGTTTCATTATTATAATTACCAAAACCTTCTCCTACCACATAAAAGTCGTAACCATGAATATGCATTGGATGGTTGTCAGATTGGAAGATATTGGTTCCCTGGAAGACCACTTGAACCGTGGCATTATACTCAATAACTTTAACCCTCGTTCCAGATATTGGTGCCCGCAGAGTTTTATCTACATCGCCGGTATAATTAAACTCAACGGGTGGATTAGAAGGAAAGTCGGTGGTATAGAATTTATTATTGCCGTAGTAATAATCTTGCAGAATGGCGACATCTGGCAGCACAAAAGATATGTTATTCATACTGGCACTCACTCTGGAATTGTTAGCGCCGCTACAATTAGCACCGGTGGCGCAGGGAATTAAGCCGAGTCCAACGGTTATAAGACTACTGTCGTCTATGGTTTGGGGAACGTCCACCGGATGGTCCTCTGAAGCCAGGCTTCGTAAGGCTTGGGTAAATGTGGTCACAGTTGCAGTGTCGTTGTATACTGGAAGCTCGGGAAGGATTGGAGTGGCAGAGAAATTAGATCCCACGTAGTTTAGAATGGCGGTTGTTGTGGTGTTATCAAAGAATCCTTGAGTAGTGTATACTTTGGCGGCAATATAATATTTGGCTTTCGGTTGATTGGCTGTGAGAAGAACGTCTGCAGTCTGACCAGATGATAAGATGAGAATGTCTGTTGTGTATGGCTTTGTGTAGGAGGCATCCACCGCTACCACTGTGAGATTGTGTGATGCGATCTTGAAAAAGAGGTGATTATTCACTGCAGCATTAATGATACGGAGAAGGTAGGTGTTTCCCTGTTCTACAGAGAAATTTGTTGTTCCTGCATACATACAATTTCATTAAAGTCGATTACACTGTTGATTTTGATTACTGCGAAACGGAATTGGGTGATCCTTAGTTATATTCGCGGTGCCCATTTCTAGATTTAACTGAGTAAAAAAATATTCATTTTTAATCGATTAAGTCTTCATAAGAGACTGGCCATCGACCGAATTGAATCGAAAACCTTTTCCAACCAAGAGAAAACTGTTACCTGACGTTGAGCAGGAATACAGGTCTCCTGGCTGTCCATTTATAGTGAAAGCGTCTGAAATATTTGGTGCACCTCCACTCTGAACTGCTTCCTCTTCGACTGCAATGGGATCGCTGTTCCACCATTCCCCTGTTTAGTTTTTTTTTTTTTTCAAGCAATTAGATCCATTGCGAAATACAAGGCCAATCCAGTGTGAACGCACAAGGGAAAAGTCTAAAAGACGGAAAACTTGAATCATAATCACATTTCGTATTGAAAATCACTCACGTTTTACAGATAAGCAAAGCTACGTACAACGGAAACTATTTTTATTTTTAATTTTAAACGTGAAATATGTAAGGATTCCACTCGGTAAAATACTAATGACTATCAATGCAAAGCTAAATAATATATATTGTTTGAAACATAATAAATATAATTTTGTAATAATAATAATAAATAAATAAACTTTTCTAAAGCAACTATAGATAGTATAACCATAACACTCAAAATGAAATGCATATAATTTGATTTAAAGTAGCATACATTAATTATTCTATGAGATATCGGTGCAATAGAAGTATGTACTTAGTTTTGAAAATGATGGAGATGACTAATCATTTTATCTATAAATTGTTTTAGCATAAAAATAATAAGATATTTGGGTGTGTGTATTATTTGAAATTTATATTGAATTGTGATTGTCTTTGATTAAGTTTGTAAATTTAGATTGCTTCTATAAGTAAGAATTTGTCCTTTAACCCACAAACTTAAATATTGGTATGACTTAATAATACCTCAAAGAGATTATCAAGTCACTAGAAGCATGTTCTACTAATTAAACCTTCTAATGAGACTAATTTTAGTATTGTGCTAAGAATTAATAGATAGCAGTCAAGCATATAAATATCCTAGATGATGATTTTAAAGTATATGATGTTACTTTTAGCACATCAATGTGTTTCTCTAATAAATATTCAATGTATGTAAATAATTGTTTAATGAATGTTTAATATTTTTTCTGATATGAATTGATATGTAAATGAGTTTTTATAAAGATGAGTATATAATAATAACCATATAAATGTGTACTAAGATAAATCGTGTTGGAATAAATTAAGTGAAAGTCAACTAAATATAGGTTTGACTTTTTAAAACTCAAGGGTTAGTTCCAATATCAATCGCATCCTCAAAGAATTTACTTAGGATAATGGAACAATAATTTTGATGTAGAGATAAGAGCAAATATATGATCATGTGTAAAAGGGGAAGTGCAAAGAATCAGGGAATGAACCTAATGTTGTTCAAGATTTTGTCATTTATCAATATGTAATTGTAAGAAGAAATTTTATTAAAATGAGCCTAAGACAATGAGAATTTAGTATGGATATCCAAATGTCATCAATACTATTAGAGAAAAAGGAAATACAAGCATTGAAGATATGATTTTAAAAAAGAGTTTCCATTTTGAAAAGATATCAATAGACAAAAGTAAAAGAATAGAGAAAAAAGTTAAAACAATTATCATTTAAAAGAAATAAAATCTACATTAAATAATCATATATACTACTACCTTTTCATAATAAATTACCTATAATATTCAAACAAAATTTTAAAAATTAATAATTTAAATATTTAAATAAAATTTACAAAATTATCTAAAAATAATAATTTATAAATATTTTTATCTAAATATATATTTTTAAAAAATATTCATATTTAATATATGACAATTAATTTAATTATTAAAATATTTTTTTTGAAAAGATCTATAGAATTTGAGAAATATATCTTGATTGTATTTATTAATTAATTTTTAATTCTCAATTAATTAATAAATACATCAAAAATACATTATAGAGACTGTATAGACAATAGTGTTGTTGTCCTCCTTCACTTTCTTGCAAAGACTATAATTCAAAGTGTACTACTTTGGAGCCAATTGCACAGAATACACTACGTACGAGAGCAAATAAAATTTTATCATTTTCTAGAACTAGTCTGACAGTTTCATGAACCTGAAAAGCTGAAGAATGGTTAAGAGACTCATCTAAGCTAGCTTGATGAATAGATATTAAATCTCATATAAGGTTCTTCTTTCCATACCTAGCACTATAGGAAACTCGTCCTTGGGTTGGGTGAATGGATAGGAGTTGCCATTCTTTGGATAGATGACCATTGCTCCATGAACTGTTGCACGGAGCCATGACACATGGGCATGCCACCACAACGTTCCTTCCTGGTCAATAATGGTGAATGTGTACGTAAAATTTCCCCCTGGTTGGATGGGGCACTGTGTAATGTACCCAGGTCCATCAGCCCACGCAGTGCGAATCTGTCTCACTCCATGCCTGAAAATCAAATTCTTGTTAAATAGTCTTCAATCATAAATGGAATTGACAGTCTACAAGAGCTATATTTACCAGTGGATGGTGGCATTGTGCTGGGCCCTGTTATAAACTGTAATATTAAGTATGTCACCATTTTTAACATACAGAGTCGGACCCGGAAGCTGCCCATTTACTGTGATTATGCTATATGTTTCACAAAGCCGGGTAACATTTGTTGATTGAATCTGTGCAAATAAGAAGAAAAATGGAAAAGAATTGTGTTAGAACTCTTAAATAAAGATATGTGTTGGACAGTATTTGTGCATACAGTCGTGCCCTGGATTCTCCACATTGTCAATGACTGGAAAACAGTTGATCTGTAACCTCTCTATCACATTATTAGGGCATTACAGGTCAATTATATTGATTACCGGTTAAAATGAAACATCAATTGAAAATTCAGTCTCACGAGCCTTTTTCATACATTGCGATACTTTAGTGGAAGATCAAATTGAGTTGAAGGTTGGATGTGCTGTCATCAGTTTGACTTAAATGTTAGATGTGCAGTATCTCTAACATGTTTCTTACAATAAAACATCTATTAAACTATCAAATGAATATGCCGTTATTCTTTGAGATTCAGTCACCATGTTGAAGAGACTATATTTCCTCTAATGTTTAATGATCCTAAAAAAACTTCTAATATTTATTAAAATAGGTCAATTTTTCCTTTAGCCTCAATAGTGTTAGCCACACCTACAGTATTCTGTTTGACAAATTGTATCCATCCTACACCACTAATATTTTGGAAAAATGAGCTACTTAATTGCTCACATTTTTCTAAGCAATCTTATAATGGAGTCATGCCCGACCTAACTTTCATACCACTATAAAACTATGGAAAATAACAGCAGTACAAAGAAGTAGTACATACAAACTGAACTAAACATCAAACTAATAATAGATCTCTATGAATACGGATTTAAACATAACAACAAACTGACTTATTTGACATTGATTAGAATCTAACTAATGACAACACACTAACCGAAATGAATGACGGATTTACAATTATCTCTAACACAAGTGTTTACAGCGATTTATCAAACTCTACAATAGGTTATAATCAAATTTAAATTTATAAATAGACACAATTATATAAAAATCTACTCACAACGAATGTGTGGGTATACACGTCTGCCCATGCTAGAGAATCAATTAGGACAATGAATGTAAACAGCACTACCATAAACCTTGCTGAGGAAAGTTTTGACATCACTAATGTATTACAAACAGCTAAAGTGCTCATCTGAATCTGCAAATGAAGCACTCTTCCAATATGGAAAGCAAAAACTAAATCTTAGCGTGTCAAGACTGCTTGCTTAGTCCAGAACCTACGATGGTATATATAGCAGAAACATTAACAAGTGGTGGAAGGAAATGCCACATGGTCCAACGGGGAACACGCAAAAAATCATCATTGCTCTTTGATACGTTAATTACATAAGATTTGAAATGTTGTGAATAATGTTGAACATGTTCATCATGTCTCAACTTTCAATCTTCTAACAGTAGAAATCACATGGCTGAAAGACATATGGCAATAATATCGAATTTTTTATTGTGTGATGGCGATTGCATGGCTAAGTATCAATGTCTGAATAAGGTTTTAGACTTCACCATACGGTGGACCTTCATACTGCTTAAAGTTTTCCAGGTTTTAGTCATGCGAAATAAGCGGCTGTTTCTTATCAATGTCTGATCTGTCATTTGCTATTTTCAATTGAGTGCCAGATAATTTAGGGTTCATCATTGGTAGGAGAGATTTTTTCAATCATGTTTTTTTCTAGAATTCCATTGTGAACTGTTCGCCTTTGTGAAAGATGAATTTATATGAATTATTATTATCAGTCAGTAAATTTGACTCAAATATGCAATGCAATTTAATTTTTTTCATATTTTTGAAGATAAATTTGTACGAAAAACTACTATGCGACAATAATTTTGGCTCAAAATTAACATATGAATCCTAATTTAAGAGTCCTGCTATTATTGAAATTGAGATCCACTACCAATAGCAAATGGTTATTGTCAAACAACAGTTTAAAAAGTCGGTGAAATCACAGATTTGCCGCTAAATTTGTACTCTCATACAATGAATTAAGTGTTGGACAAACGTGGTTTTCATGTTGTAGAGATCCACTGTCTGATGTATTACAATAACTACGCGATTAATATGCAATGCGAGTGTAATTCATTGAATAAAAATTGGTGGGTCAATATTGTAGTAACAACACAGAATTGTTGGGGGTGCCTAGTTTGATTGGTTAAAGCATCCTGCTGTAGGCAAGAGGTCACAAGGTCTAGTCTTCCCCCAAACTCATGGTACCAGAGGGCACGTTGCACCAGCACCACCGGTCACCTGAAAAAAGTTTACCAGGTGTACTACAGTTTATAGGGGATGGATAATGCAGTCTAAAAAAATAAAAAAATAAAAACAGCATAGAATTGTTAGGGAAAGTCAAAAATAGATTTCTACTGTTGTATTGTGGAAGCATTTAAAATACTTTTAATTGTTTTGTAAAAGGAGTTTTAAATATGCTAATTCAATATTAAAAAGTTAGTGTTCACTTGTTGTTCAGTCACAACTAACTAAAATAAAATTCATAAAAAAATTATCTCTTTTGAAAGATAATAACATTTTAGAGTAAAGTTTTGATATCCCAAAATTTCAATTGGAAGTCTTATATGTTAGATTGTTCAGTGGTTCACTTTGTACTATTTAACAAAGGATATTTATTGTTCATGGGTTTAATAACACAATTAATTTACAAAAGATTTACATTGAATTTATAGAATTGCATCCTAAACACTTGGATAAAGTATTTGCAAAGCTTAATACACTATGATCAAACATTATTTTAACAAAAAAATAAAGAAAATGAAAAGGAGAGAGAGATAGGGAAGGCTTAGAAGTCTAGTTTTTAGAAGTATTGCATAAACATACAAAATTTAGAATCGAATACAATCGGCCAATTTCTATTTCACTAGAATTACTCACAATTACATACAAATAGACATAGACATCAAAGGAAAGTTTGAATTTCTGAAAGAGATTATGTACATCCAAACAATAACATAATATAATAATATTTCATATAATTTAAAAAAATTACAAGTCACTTGAGATTACACAATTTGGTTGATGGTATTGCAACTACAAACTTACAAGTATATATGAACAATATTCAATGAATTAAGAGAATAAAAAATATGAAGCAAAACAATGACAATTCTTCATTATGTCCTCCACAATTATCAATAATTTCCAATCCCAAAAGTAAAGGACTGATGGCCCTTTTATAAAAAATAATTTACATAAGAAAGTGTCACATCCATCAACTACATCATCCATGTTGGTCAATGCAATGGGAAAAAGGAATTAAAAATAAAATAGTAAAATTGAAAGGACAGAACATGGACATAAGGAATAGTGTGGGAAAAAAAATGCATTTAGTGAGGCATGCCACCCCTATCTTTTTCCTTCAATTTTCATGTGAAGGTGTGGCACCCTCACCATTTCATAAAATTTCAACTAAAAAGGAGGCACATTAATTCCAAAATCTAAACAGGGGGAAAAAAGAATGATGATGCCATTAATTCAACATGTTGTCCCTATCTTTGGATGACCCAATTCAACAAGTCAAATGGAAAGAAAAGGCATGGATCATAATTTAAACCCTCACGAACCCCTGATTGGAGACACACTATTTTGAGAGGGAGAACAAAGTGAAAAATGTAGAGAGAAAAGAGAAGAATGGCATGAGAGAGAGAGAGTAATGTAGATAATGGCATGGGAAGGAGAGGATAGAGGGACTTGAGGAGAGGGAAGGAGTCACATATGAAAGGGAGAAAATATAGAGAGAAGCATAATGGAGATGGAAATGAAGTAGTTTTTTGATTTGGAGGGTAGGATTCAAAGACTCCTTGAGAGATTTTGTGGCATGTATGGGTTCCTAGCATTGATGTAATGGACACCCTTAAAAGTTTAAGAATACCATAAAATATAAGAGGTATGGAGAGGGCACAAATTGTGGATGGAATCCCTAAAGAAACATGGTTTCATGGAGTGTAGATGCTGCAAAATATTTTTTAAAAATGTTGGAGGAAGGGCCACTGAAACGTGAAAAAATAAATTCCACAACTGCTCTTAGAATCCTCCCTACTTGCTTGCAATGAAATGAGATCTTTTAATGGGTTGTGGACATCCATCAAAGCATAAGTGATAGAGCAAATACGAGAAATAAAAAATGGTGATTGGGATGTTAAATGGAGGTCTATGTATTCTCTTGGGAGGCTACAAATGGAGCTCCCAGAAGAATGGAAATATGTGGTTTCAATTTTGACAACAATTGCTACTACCACTATTCGATATCATAATTAGAATGAGAATTTCAAAGGTGGGTTTACTCTATTAATAGCTCAATGAATTTTGGACTTTCAGAATAGCTTCATGTAGAGAAGGGGGATTTGTCATCCCCAAGACTCTAGGTCATGGGAGAGCCCCAAGGAATGAACAACCCTAAACTACCTTAGGTTGTTTGACAGGTATTTCAAAAGTCGAGTGAGCCAACCATAGAGGTTTCAAATTGCAAACCTAACAACTCACTATCTAAGGATGAGAACATGTGAACTGGACTCTACTATAATATTTTTGTGTCTTAGGGACATGGTAGCATCTCAAGGACATGTTGGCATCCTGTGTGGAAAGAGTCCTAGCAAAAAGATAGAAAATGGAAAGAGTCTCTTTATGACCCGACTGATAGAGTTTTATAATTTGACAGGGAAATTATGTAGGAAATAGAAAGTACAACAAGAAGAATACTAGAAACTAATCTAATGCAAAAATGAAAAAGGAAGGTAAGGAAAAGGTACCACTCCACCCATGCTTTGATTCTTCAGCTTTAACTCTAAATAGACGAACCAACACCTACACACATAGAAACAAGAAAATGTTGGGCTACATTTCAATGTTTACCTTAGTAAGACCCTAGCTTTGGTGTTTCGACCTCCATAGATAGCCAGATATGTAATGAGATAGAGAATTTGATAAGAGAAAGGAAAAAATACTATCAAGTAGAGTGCAAAGACTGTATAAATGCTACTCTATAAGACACAATGATGCAAACAAAATAAAAGAGAAATATCATCTTTCCTCCTACTAGCACTCAAGGTCAAGAGGAGAAGATGACACCATGCTGAGAGAATGGAGCTTCGTCAACCTACAAAGACGGTGGATTTGAAACAAGAATACATTGTAGAAGCAAAGTAGATAGCAAGAATCACCAAGAAGAGAGAAAGGGTGAGCTTTAGAGAATGAGAGAGTGAGACAATGATCAAGAAGTTGCAAGAATTAGCATGAAGGAATGAGAGAATTTCCAAAATGGAGCTAAAAGGTCAATTTTCATCGATCAAGGGAGGAGAAAAGATCTTACCTTTGTAGCCAGCCAAAGACATAATAGTTTTGTAGATTCTAGAGGCAAGAATCCTTTTAGGACATAAGTGCGTCGTGCAAACATCTACATGTCACATGCACATTCTGATAAAAATTCCCCCATCCACACAAAAATATAAGGCCACATAGAAGGAAACATCTAACAGTTGTGGGATTTGTATCATTTTTCTTATAGTTTCTCAAGTAAAGGTAAAATAAATGGGGAATTTGTCAAGGGCACAAATTCATGCCATTACATTTTTCCCCCACTTTAGCAAGCATATGTGTCAGTGTGAATGTGAGCTAGTGTAGAAAGAGCTTGAAGAGAATATACCCATAGCACTGAGGAAGTAGATCTTTGATCCAAATCACTTGGATGAGAAGAGAGGAGAAAAGGCTCCATAAGTTCTCAGTCTTGCAATGCTATGAAAGAGAGGAGACTCCACAGGTTCTCGATCTTGAAAATTATGTTGTGATATCACCACAAACATGTTAGGAAAAAAACATAAGACACACAAGCTAACATGATAAGACACAAACTGATCAGATACACTAGTCAGCTAAGCCTACGTTTGGACTGCAAACTTTTTTGTACGACAACCACAAAAAAAATGGGTCTATTTGGGCTAATCCCAACCTAAATGTGAGATTACAAGATGTCTAACACTGAGACACAATGACATCAAATAGCAGATAAAAGACACAATTTTCACAAAACAATAGAGTATTCAATTGAAGGAGAATCTTTCAAAGAGGGTTCCTTTGGCAGCAAACCCTTCAACACACCACATTTTCTACAAGTTATTATGTCACCAAGGAGTATTTTTGAAAGATCCTTTCATCAAGGAATTTGTTAGAAAGAATGCTCCTTCTCAAAGGAAAGTTTTCAAACCTTTTCATTTTAAAAAAAGTGCTTCATTTTCAAAGGCACATTTTCATATCCTTTCTAGTGTAGGAGCATCAATCTTTTCATTGTTTCTTGATTAGTTGTTTCATGGAAAAGTTGTGTCATGGACTTTGAGTTAAGGTGAGTAGAGTCTTGAGTCTAAATAAGGTCCATTGTGACCATTCTTATGTAATTGATCAATCTCAATGTCTTTTGAGTCCATGATATAAAGGTTGTAAGTCATGTTGAAGGATTCTCAAGATTGACAAAAGTTGTCTAGTTAAGATAGTGTGTTAATTTTCTATTTTCAAGTCATGTTTTTGTGTTGAATAAGGTCTAAATAGACCAACTACAATGTTTTAGGTGTTTAGGAGTGAAAAGCTGCTTAAAGAGATGTAAAGTTGTCAATAAAGGTTGTCAAAATATTGTTTTAGGGGAAAATGAAGAGTTTAATATTTTAAATGGTAGTTAGAGGTGTTTGGAGGTTAGTTTCTTGTTTGAAAATGTACTTAAATACTTTTGATGGCTCAAGCAAGGTTGTTGAAAAAGTATTGAGGGAACTAATTCAATAAAAAAGAAAATGTTTTTCTTCTTCAAATTCTCTACTTTCTATACTTTGTCATCTCTGTACAAGCCAGTACAGGTTTCAAATGATTTGAGTATTGTTGTGCTATGTTATTACTAGCCTTACCTTTCATTTTATATCATTTTGAGGGACTAACAATATTTTTGGACCGAGAAATCAATCATTTTCCTAAACTATTATGTTTCTTCATATTTAAGGGTTGAGAGTCTTCAAAATGTTTAAATGATCCATTCCACTTTTCTTTTCCACTGTACCTCATGAAATGGGTCTAAAATTCTTTGAATTTTGGGTTCCAATATTTTGGTAGGTAGTGAGAAAACCTTGTGAGAAAGTGGAGGAAACCCTAGGGTTGATAGAGTCAAATTTTCATATGAATTGGTGGTGTCAAGATAGGGTTTTGGTAAATAACTGGTGAAATTTCCTTTGTGTGAGTAAAGTGAGTTTGTGTAGGGAATAATAATGGTGTTTGAAGCATTAGTTGAGTTTGGAGAACCCAGGTATATGGTTTTCCATTTAAATCCTAGTGTTTTAAATGATAATGGAGGGTTTTGTAAAACAGCTTCAAAATGACCATGGCTTGGACAAAGAATTCTGAAATATGTTGTTTTGTTCACCATAAACCTCTTTCAATAGTTTTTGGAGTATAATCAATCGACTGGGAGGGACCTCCTTTGTTAAATTGGGCTAATTTAGCAGCCTTTGAGTAGGGCAATGTATTGGATCACTGTGTTGTGTCAAGAAATCTAAATGAAACTATTGGGATGTTGTAGGGAGTCATGTTGTGAGTCTTATAAGGTGTCAAGTGGGTATTTGAGAGGCCTTTTCTAAAAGATAGGTCCAGTTGTTGAGATTTGTGGCTTGAATTCTCTTGGTAAGTGTTTGAGACTAGTCAAGTGTTTGTGGGTTTAGAAACAAATTTCCATGTTTGTGTTTGATCATTTGTAGTGGATTGAAGGTCATTACCACCTAGTCTACATCAAAGTGGTATCAGAGCAAGGGAGTAGGCCTCTTGAGAAAGAAGGTCAAGAGTTTGTGTGCAAGGAGAAGGTGTACTTGGAGGAATTGAAATGCCTCCTAAGGGAAGTGTTGTTGCAAAAAAGGTTGACAACTAAGCTAAGAAAATAGAATCCTTATAGAGGGAAATTGTTGTGTTGAAGGCTAAAGTTAGGGTTCTCTTGGAGGAGAGTGAAATAGAGGAATAATCCACTAGTGATGAAGAGGATATGGATCTAGAAGATGTAAGGATGATGAAGCTTTTGAAAGTTGTGAAGAAGGATGGACATGAAAAAATGGATGTGCCTATGTATGGGAGCAAATTAGATGGAGAAGAGCTCTTGGATTGGATATGGCCTTTGGAGAACTATTTTGAAAGTGAGGAGGTAGGTGAAGAACACAAGGTGAAGAAGGAAAAAACCAAGATGAAGGGACATGCCTTGTTGTGGTGGAATTTTGTGCAAGATGAGAGGGAGAAACAAGGAAAGAAAAAGATCACTTCTTAGGAGAGAATGAAGAAAAAAATCAAAGGTAAGTTCCTTCCTAAAGATTATAATGTTTCATTGCTTAAAATACATCAAAATCTTAGGCAAAAGGATCTAGATGTGAAAAAATATACTGAAGTGTTTTATAGGTTAAGTATAAGAGAAAAAAATGAAGAAGATGAAGAAGAGAAGGTGGATAGGTATCTCAATGGTCTGAGATATAATATTCAAGATGAGATCAATGTGTTAGCACCAAAAACAATAGAGGAATGTTTTCAAATGGCTACTAAGATTGAAGAAAAAGTCAAGAGGAGACAAAAGAAGGAAAAAAGAGGAAGAGGTAGTAATTCTAGGGGTAGACATACCTTTTCTACATGAAAAAATTCAAGGAAGGTTAAGAAGATGTTGATAAAGGAAAAGAACAAGTGGTTGAATCTAGAGGTGGATGGAGAGGTAGAAGAACAAGTTTTAGGGGCAGAAATATAGTTCAAGGAAGTGGTTCTAATGTGCTTATAGGTAGATGCTACAGTTGTGGTGATTATGGTCCATCTTACAAGTGTGCTAATAAACTTGGTGCTACTTCAAGTGAGAACAAGAGAAAATGTGAAAAGAGAGTTCAACTTGTGCAAGATGATGAAGAGGAAAGTGGCAGTTCATCAAACCATGTTGCAAACCCTAAAATTGGAGAAGCTTTTATGCTACAAAGACAACTTTTAAAGGCCTCCAAGGAGCAAGAACCATTGCAAAGGAGAAGTCTCTTCAAGAGAAAGGTATGAAAATTAGTCATTGATTTAGGCTCCACAAATAACATAGTTTCAAAAGAAATGGTAGATAATTTGAATCTAGTCAAACCCCCTCATAAAACTCCTTATAAGGTGTCATGGATAAATGATAATCAATCACTCTTAGTCAATAAGCAAGCCTTAGTTGAGTTCCAAATTGGGGGTTACATGGATAAAGTACTTTGTGGTATTTTTCCAATGCAATGTTGCCATCTATTGCTTGGCTGACCTTGGAAATTTGACAAACATCCTATGTATGATGGATGGGAAAATAACTATAGGATTGAGCATGAAGGGAAAAAATTCACCTTATTACCATTGCAAGAAGATTAGGAGTAGACAAGGGAAGCTAAGGTCATCATGATGGGTAAGAAGGATTATGTGCACATGGAAGAAATTAAAGGTGATCAGATAACAGTCATGACAGAGGTTGCAAACCATAGGACAGTGGTATTGAATGTTGAGGTAGAGAAGAATAATGGTGAACCCCTTGGGAAGGTGGAAAAAGAGTCTAAAAAGGTTGGTGCATAGTTCGAGAGGAAAAGTGATGATAGAAATATGAAGGGTCCAAAGTAAGTTGTTGATGGTAAAAAAAGAGGAGTTTAGGAAATTTTGTGAAATTATGGTTGGGATAGTAGTATGTCCTCTAACAATTGCAGATGTGAAGGGACAATCGAATAAGGGCAAAGAAGAGGCTCTAGAGATTGGAGATACTGATGAGCCTAAAATATGCTCATAATTTGATGTTATGATAAACTTTTATATGACTTTACTTTTGCTATTTCATGTCTGTTTAAACTTTGTTGAAACCTTTTATGGGGATATCCTGTAGCAAGACACTTTTATATTCCTGCAGCCTGTTGTGTTGACTTGATTGCATTTATTGCCCTGTTGACTTCCAAAAATGGCTGGTATATCGTATACAGTTTTTGAATGATGAAGTAGATTTAAAATGTGTGATTAATGAATAGATATCGTGTATGTGCCATATGCCTTTTCTTGCGCATCTGTTACCTTTTGTTTCGCAGGTTGTTGAAGAATGATCGAGTCAAGTGCAGCCGATCTCAGCCTTGCAGTAAAGTCTATTTCTTGCACGACTTCGAGGAAGCTCCAGCCAAGACTCTTTGACCGAAACTGATTGGGGAAGATTTTTAATGATAAGTCAATCTGGAAAGAGTGGAGCACTAGATTCTCTCTGAATCGGGTTGAACACATAAATTTATTTATGAAGTTTGTTCCTTGATTCTGGGATACACTTTACTTCCACGTCTTTCTTTGATGGAGTTAGTTAGTTAGTTGTTCTTCTGATTTAAAAATAAGATACTCTTCCTGTGCGAGAGAGTAGAGGATGAATAGAATGAGTAATAGATGATATTTAGAGTAAGATAGAAACAGTGTAGCAGATATCATGTAAGAATCAGTATGATAATGAAAGACATAATCTATTTGACCAGAAACAGAGTTTGTTGTTAATTTTCACATCAACAAAACAATGTATATCATTCTGTTTTCATGAATAAAGATCGATGAAGTTTTGAGTTTAGCATCTGTGTAATCAGTAGATGCTTGCTAAGGGGGCCCACTTAGTAAGTATCTGTAGCTAATTAGTTAGATGTTCTTTTCTACTGAAATCCAGTTAGTTTTCATCTTTGAAGTTTTTATACAAACTCAGTCTTGTACTGCTCCTGCAGCATAGAGAGTCCATCCCTGTGACTGTTCCTGCAGCATAAGGCCAGTTCATGGTTTGTGCTTCAGTCGTAGCTATTATGGTTTCTATTTTAATCAAGCATAGTTGAGTTAAAGAATTCCGCATTACCATTCTGTGGCTTAGATAGAATTTCTTTCCAGTATGTATTTCTGCTAAGATTTGACCGAAACAAGTTCCTAGTGCATATATTTTGCCACACCATTTAAAGTCTACGTCCCCTGGTTTGACAAGTAAAATGAACGTCCACAGAGAGATATTAGTCACCTATCGGAATGTCCAATTCCCAGGAAAGTTTTACTGTGATATTCATATCCTTTTGTGAGTGCGAGCCATTTTTTGCACCGTTGTCGGGGATGGCGTCTAGCTAGGAGTCTGTTGAAGTCATTTTCAGCATTAGTTTAGTCTGTTAGTCAAAAAAATTCAAATCTTTCAAGCCACTATTCACCGTATTGCATGCATAGAAGAAGAAGAGACGCACTGGGAAGGTTCCTCCCTAAAAATCTATTTATTGAACTACCATTTGACCCAGCTGATAATGAACCTGAGGAAAATCCATTCGCTCTGTTATTCCAGCACCCAGACATGGCAAATAATCCACCTAATAATCCACCTCCTACATTTGAGTTTCCCATTGTTCCCCAACAAGATACGACAATCTTAAAAACATCCCCTCTTCCTTGCTTCCAAAGTTTTATGGCTTAGTCACAGAAGACCTAGAAACCTTTTTGTTTGAATTTGATGTCCTCTATCACAGTTATGACTACAACATAGATACTCATAAACTGAAGCTATTTCCTTCCACTTTGAAGGAGGGAGCTCTCAGATGGTTCATGAGTCTGGGAAGAGGCGTTGTAAATATTTGGGCAGCCATGCAGATGAAATTCCTTGAAAAGTATAAGGAATATTGTAAGAGTGCCAGCAAAGGTGATGACATATTCCAAATTCAGAGAAGGAGGATGAAAGTCTGGAAGATTATATTTCCAGGTTTTTGTTTTCACTAAAGAGGAACTCAAACCATACTTTTCAATGAGGACTCTCAGAAACTACTTTTTCTAAGGGGAATCGGTGATGCCTATATTGACACCCTAGACCTGATAGGAGGAGGTGATATAACTCAACTACCTTGGGATGATATACAGAAAATATGTCTTAAATACTCTCGAGCAATAGTTAAGAAAGGTCGAGGTCATCATGCTTCAGTGGGGAAGTCTTCTTCTGGTGGAGTTTCTTGGATGGAGATCACAAATTTGCTATCTGATTTCAAGCAGGACATCATTAATAATATGGCTACACAATTGGACACTATGCAAGCTCGGAAGAAACATGCAGAAGCTGAAGTAGTTTTGGTTGAGTTCTGTCCATACTGCAGACAAAAGAGGCGTGATTGCAGATGCAAGAAGGTGGCTAATTTGGAAGCTACGCAACTGCCTACTGACTTCAAACTAGTGGAAGGTGATGATGATCAAGTGTTCTTTGTTGTGCAAAGGAGACCATGGGCCCAAAGACAAGGTATGCCTCAAGACCCTTTAACTTTTGGTAATCCTTATTCTGGCTATAATAACCAATGGCAACAAGCATATGGACCACCACCACCATGGAATCCACCTCAACCAAGTTGATCTAATTATCAGACCCCACAGTGGCAATCTCATCTTTTGTCTTTTTGCATTTTTTTCTTTTTTAACATAATTGGCAACTTTGAAATTTTGTGCAACAAAAAAACTTTATTTGCAATTTGACTTAATAAGCCCTCTAGTGACCTATTTGACACTTCAAGTACACCATTTATGACCTCATATGGCCTTTTACAATACCTTATAATGGAAAATTGAAAATTTGCATTTTTTTTGCCTTTTGAAGGTATTTTGAGGACAAGTTGCTCCTGCACCAGCTTGCAACTACTCCCTTTTTTCAAAATAAACATTATGTGTACTTATCAGATTGTTATGTTATTCACATTATATATATATGTTGGATGCCTATGTTAGTAACTATGTCTAGACCTATTATGTGGGTATGGACTAGTCACCCTATGTATATGTGATGTATTCCTTAGCTAGCCCCATGTTTATATAATAGCTAAACACCTATATTTATGTGACACATGTAGGAGTTAGCCTCATTGTATATAAATTTTGTATGCTTTGTAAAATCATTGGGCTAATATGGGATGCTTGAATGAAATGGTTCTTCTGTGATTTTATGTGTGTTTGAACTCAATGGATTTGAATAGAAACACAACGTAATTGGAATTTGTTTGTTATTGATAAGGGAAACACAACTTAATTGGAATTTTTTTGTTATTATTCTATTGTAATTAGATTAAATTGAATGTAACAACTGAATAAATATTTGTGGTTTAAAAGTAAGATCAAAGATCCCATAAAATAGAGAAGGGTGAATTTCCTTTGTCAATAGTGTATAAAATACAAATGGTCTAATTCCAAAAGGGATATGTAGATAGGGTAATAATTAATGTACCCTCAAGGATTAGTTCTAGGTTTATTAATGAACTAAACATTGGGAACTTATGGTAGCATAGAATTGTCACCATGTTCATGGTTGGAAGGGTTGTGATTTTTACACTTCTAAACTAATATAAGGTCAAGTAACATAGCAACTTGAAAAAAATGGGTATACCATTCTATCCTCAATGATTGACATCATACAATGTATTTTTTTAGGGACCCATTTTGGCATGTAATAACATATTTCAAAATCCAATAACATTTCTTTGAAAAAACTAAGAAAACAATAAATTGTCCCACGTTTTTAGCCCTTAAATAGGTTAGATTTATAAATGAAGTAGTCTTTAATCACCACCCAATTTTCAAATTATCTCAAAAATTCCATTAACCCATCTCAAAACTCATGATTTATCAACTTTTAGGAATGGAAAAGTTCAATTTATTGTTGTTCTTAAAACCCTACTTTTTGACCAAAACAAGCATTAACCAACAAGGGTTTGTTAGAAAACCATACACCAAACCTTTACATGCTTTTCTCTAGTTTGAAACATGTGTAAATATGTCTACATACTCTTTGTAATCCTTCATAAATCCTCATATGCTTCATTTTCTTCAAAACACCACTTGGAGCCATGCTTTTTGTG
The DNA here is from genome assembly GCA_007258455.2 of Sequoia sempervirens. NCBI lineage: Eukaryota > Viridiplantae > Streptophyta > Pinopsida > Cupressales > Cupressaceae > Sequoia > Sequoia sempervirens. The sequence continues at coordinate 165,316,508 of VDFB02047230.1, forward strand.
AGGAAAAACACTATTTTTCTATCGAGACAACAACATTCATATTGGAATATCACCTTCCCCTACATTTACTAATCCACACACAATTACTAATCCACACACAACATTTACATAACAAAAAGACTCTATTATATCCATCCCATTTACCAACTAAACCTACATCAATGGGATGGACAAATATTTCCCTAAAAGACTCTCAAAACCCCTATTCCAAGATTACAGACCAAACTACAAAGAATGCACTCAAACAGTTGCATTCCTCAATCAAATCTCTCCAAATTGGATTTAAATGAATGATAACTCTTTGTCCTATCAAGAAAAATAATATTTAACTTGCCTTAAAATTTTGTATAGACTATGCAAATTGAAGAATAGCAAAAAGAAACTCTGAAAATTGCTAATAGGGTACTTTTATTGAATGGATTTCTTCAAGATTACAATGATGATCACTTGCCTCACCTAAAAAATAATTTTATAGATGTTTTACCAACTCATAACTACATTTTCAAATTCTTTCATTGACCTATCTCTTCAAATTTCCCACAAAGACTCTTCATCTTCTATTTTTTTGCATTTTTTACATAATTGGCAACTTTGTAATTTTGTGCAAGAAAACAACTTTATTTGAAATTTTACTTAACCAAACCTATAGTGACCTATTTTACACTTCAACTACACCATTTATGACCTCATATGGCCTTTTACAATACTTTATAATGGAAAATTGAAATTTTGCAAATATTTTTCCTTTTGAAGGTATTTTGAGAACAAGGTGCTCCTACACTAGCTTGCAAATACTACTTTGTTTAAAATAAACATGTGTACTTATCAGATTCTTATGTTATTCAAATTAAATATATATGTTGGATGCCTATGTTAGTAACTATGTCTAGTCCTATTATATGGGTATGTACTAGTCACCCTATGTATATGTGATGTATGCCTTAGCTAGCCTCATGTGTGTATAATAGCTAAACACCTATATTTGTGTGACACATGTAGGAGTTAGCCTCATTTTATATAAATGTTTTATGCTTGGGAAAATCATTGGGCTAAAATGGGATGCTTGAATGATATGGTTCTTATGTGATTTTATGTGTGTTTGAACTCAATGGATTTGAATAGAATCACAACTTAATTAGAATTTGTTTGTTATTATTCTATTGTAATTAGATTAAATTGAAAGTAACAACAAATATTTTTGGTTTAAAATTAAGATCAAAGATCCCATAAAATAGAGAAGGGTGAATTTCCTCTGTCAATAGTGTATAAAATACAAATGATCTAATTCCAAAAGGGATATGTAGATAGGGTAATAATTAATGAACTCTCAAGGATTAGTTCTAGGTTTAGCAATGAACCAAACATTGGTAACTTATGGTAGCATAGAGTTGTCACCATGGTCATGGTTGGAAAGGTTGTGATTTTTACACTTCTAAACTAATATATTTTATTAATGATAATCAAAGTTCCATTCATATAATTTATTGTAACCAAGAAAAATAGTAACATATTAAACATAATGAGATCAACATGCACTTAATTTGATAGCTCATGTAAGATGGTATTCTTATCATGAAGTATTTTCCTACAAAAAGAATATCTTGTAAAAATATTCACTAACCCTTTGGCATCACCTCATTTATCTTTAACTATGATTAATGCTTTGGCTAAAGGAAATTTTCCTTGGGGATCTTCCTACTTCCTCCATTCACTTGTACATATTTTATTTTCATGTTTGTTTCTCTATTTTATAGAGGAATTTTACTTATTAGTAAGGGATCTTTTTCGATAGGTACCTAATTAGGCCTTGATGTTAAGACCCGTATTTTATTTTATGCATTATTTCAAATGTACCTTTGTAAGTTACACTTAAGGGAGGTTGTTGTTGTTAACATGGTATATTACCTAAATAGTTTTACTTTATTACCTATTTACCCCTAGCTACTTGAGCTTAGTAAGGTCATTTAGTTTTTTGTACCATATCATAGGATTTAGATACTATAAATAAAGATTCTGGCACCTAATGGCTTTCAAGCACTTCTAGGGTTTTCACCTAAAAGGAGAAAGATGGGAAAAAATGGGCAATGTATACACTCAAAATCAATGCAAGGATGGATGAAGTATGTCTGAATATTATGTATAAATACAATAAAATAAAAAAGGAAATGCATTATTAATTCGAAACATAAGAAATATAAGTTGTTTGAAAACACAGTGATTTATACAAAATGACCCAGGAATGCAAGTAAATAATAACAGAATTAAACAAGACTGGATAGGTGCACCTAGAAACTAAAGAGTGATGTAGACAGGCTCTGGAATCCTACAAATTTTACTATTGAAGCCAACTGGGACACTTATGCTAAGCTAGGTGACTTAGTCCTATTTTAAGGAGATTTTGTCAGAATAGGTTTCTGCCAAATGGGAACTCAGAAATGTAAAAATCACTTTTTAGGCCTAGAATTGGGAGTAGTCCACCACATATGGCAACTTATTCCACATAGGAATCTTGGTAAATTCAGGATAGGAATCTGTAGCTTTCGGTCTGCACTTCCCTTCCTAACAAGTGTCCAGTTCAGATTCTCTAGACAACAGGCTGAAAAAGGTCCCCAAGCTTCAATTAGGGATTTGTTGACTTGAATTACTTTGATGGATTGTTGACCAATTTTTAACAGCTTTCTCTTTGAAAAATATACATACAAGACCTACAAACACACATGCAAAGAAGGGAAAAAGGGTTAAGGGTTACAGAATAGGGGTTTTCCTTTGTCAAACCCCAATTTGGTAATCAAACCCTATAAAATGAAATAGAATAAAGAGAGAATGATGAATGAATAACATGCAATGTCACAAACTCACCAAACCCTTGATGTTAAAATCTGAAGATATGCAACAAGATTCTCTAATGGATGCTTGAAAGTGTTTAGTCATTTAAACATAAGAAAGGGTTAAATTAGTGATGAAAAGCCTAGAAAAGCATGGGATTTTGTTACAACTCTTTACAACACTTTAAAATAAGAATTGCTAAGTGATAAAAAGAGGTTATTTAAGTGAATTATAATAAAAGAGTCCTAGAAAAGCGTGAAAGTGGGTTACAACACTTTTACAAGACATCCTAGAAGTCTCAATGATTCACAAGGGTCGAAGACCTAATGTGAATGTGTTGACCACATTACAACATTAAATCTTGGAAAAATCAAGCCAAAGTCCACTAGGAGGGCCTGAACATGAGAAAAAGTAGAAGGGTTACCTTTTTTGTCCACAGTTAGCCCCCACTTTAGTGAGAGGATGAACATGCTTCAAACTCACACTAAAGTAGTTGAACATGCAATCAAGATTGGTTTCAATGAACTAATGCTAGTAAGATGAGACAACAATGATCAAGAGGGGTGATCAAGCCCCCAGGATGAAGATCCCACATAAAAATAAACATGAGCACAAGAAAAACATGTGAGAATGATGAAAGAGAGAAGAGGAGAAAGAAAAGAAAGTCAAATCAAGCTTCAATCATTTTTCCATCTCGTTGTGGATCAGATCTAGGCTGTTTGTCTAGAAAAAGAAATGAATACTCACTCTAAGGCGACGAAAGTAATGGTTGTTTGTTAGGTGAGAAGACCAAAAAAGTTAGAAACATACACTCACAGCTGGTATGCATTCACACACATGCAGGTGGCTATGGGGAAAATTCATGCCTCAGAATGGGCTTCCCACTCAACCATACCAAAGTTATACCTCTTGATAACTTTAATAAGGTGCCACAAAAGAAAATGACATTTCGAGCTCCATGAGACAAGCAAAGCTTTGTATGCTTAGAACTCATGAACAAAGGTGATGGCTCTAGAGGCATGCAAGTTGTGTTATGCAAGGTGGCCCTTTAACAAATGAAAAATGAAAAATATTTTCAAAGGAGTCTTGTTTAGTTCATGCGACGTCGTTAACATAGGGAACATTATGTCTAATGTCTCCAAGAGAGCACCAAAAAAAGAATAGAATATTCACAACTTAAGGGATGTAGTGTGTCGCATTAGGCCACTAAGACGAATGTAATATGCTAAGATAGATCGCACTCATAAAAGACATCATGCCCAATGTCATCCACAAAGAAAAAAATGCATCGTATGAAGTAACAAGGCCACACTAAGAACCAAGAAAAATAAAAATGTAAAATGAATAATGCGAGTGAATCCCCCAACTTTAAAGGAATTGCTACACACTGTTCTATGAGAAACTACTTTAAAGTAGCAAATAAAAAATGCAAAAAGAAACAAGATATGAGATCCAACTTGGAAATCCCCTATGCCAAGTCATATGTTTCCAAGTAAGGCTGTGTCATTTGATTGAAATGAAAAAGAGAAAAAAGGGGTTTCCCCCAAAATGAAAACACCAAACACATAAGGGATCTATGCATTTGGGGTCATTATGTTCTTTGTTGGAGTGTTTTGTAAAGAGCTTAGAAATGTCATCATTCCCCAAATACATAGAACTAGAAGAATGACACAAAGAGAGAAAAAAAAGATCTGTTTGGATCAACATGGAAGAGACATAGTATGTATTGAAACCTTGCGTTGTCCCCAATAGGAAAACACAAGCAAAAAGAAAACGAAAAAGGTGAAAGAACAAGGAAAATATTTTGGGTCAACATGAAAGAGACATTGTAGTCTTAATGCCTTGCATCATCCCCAAAAGGAAAACACAAGAAAAATAGGGGTATTTTGGGTCAACATGAAAGGGACATTGCAGTCTCAATGCCTTGCATCATCCCCAGAAGGAAAACAAAATAAAAAGACAAAATAAAAAGGAAAAGAAAAAGAAAATAGGCCTTTTGGGTCAACATGAAAGAGACATTGTGGTCTTAATGCCTTGCATCATCCCCAAAAGGAAAAAGATAAAATGAAAAGAAAAAGAAAAAGGTGAAATTGATGTATGACATATAGAAGAATGAAGGTACAAATAGAGGAATGTTATGAAGAGAGAGAGAGAGAGAACATCAAATGACACATCATGGGGGAACATGTTACACACATACAAACACACAAGAGAAAAAGAAAAGGACTAGTAAGGTAGATACAATTCAACCATCGAGTAATTCATCTACCTCCCAATCATGTTCATGATATGTCAAGGGCAGGAAAATAGCTAAAGGTACAAGTGCAAGTGTCAAACTAGGGGAAGTACCAGATTCTACACTTGTAGGAGATTTTTTGTTTAAGCTCATGGAAGATAAAAATAATGTATTCAGATCATTATGCACGTCTTCATCTATTTTAGTTTTCTCATCATCATCTAGATTAATCATGATAGGAGGATGAATTATAATGTCCAATGAAGGGCATATCACAAGATGTGGTTGTTGTATTGGATAGTTTTGTTATGATTGGGGAGGAGGGTCACCATGCATTGCTTCTGTCAAGTGTGGATTTTGATTTTCTTTATTTTCTTCGTTTTGTAACTTGCAAGCAAGGGCATGATGTCTATGCCTATACTCCCTAGCTCCTCTATTCCTTTTGCTTTTATTGTCAAGTTGTGTGTGTGAAGGAGCAGGTTGGCCAACCATTGGTTTCTTTTCTTCCCTAAGTGGAGGAATAGACAAAACCATGGAAGGTTGTTAATCCACTTTCTCCTTTGCTTTATAAACTTGTTTTATATGAGGAAACATGACAGAGTTGTTATCATTATCTCATGGTTGTTTGGTTGATGTGGGGGAAGTTTTGGGTGTTGGTTGAGGTTGATGGGTTAGTTCTTGTTTGGGCTGAAACATTGTTTCATCTAGGATAGGAGTGTCGGAAGTGGATGAGGACATGTTGCAGAGAGATAATTCTGCAATTTTCTTTGCTTTAAACTTTTGGTAAGCAATGAAAAAGAAGTCTTTGCGAGGTGTGATAGGTTGCATGGGTTCAAGGAAAAAGGCTTATAAGGAGAAGTTTCCTTTAGAAGAAAAATGGTTAAAGCCACTATGGTGAACAATGAATATGTCATTATCAAGCAGAAACTTTAAAAAAAATTGTATGATCGAAGGGAGAGCTTTCATTGAGTGAAGCCATGAATGGCCTAGCCACAAATGAAACTAGTTTGACTACAAGATGATGGAGAATGTAACATCCTCTATTTTAGGTCCTATATGTAATGGAAGGATGATTGATTCTATCGTAGGGAAAGTAAAACCATTGTGTGTTTCGATCCATGCTCTTGATTTATCATAATCATCTTGATAAAGATCATGTAAAACAAAAATTTCCTCAATGATCACATTCTCTCCACAAGTGAGATCTATGAGTATCCCATTAGTGGGTTTATCATAAATATGACCAGCTATGTAAAGAGGACCATCGAGGAGATTTGGAAGTATGTCCTTAGATGAGAAAGTAATATCAAGAGATTTCTTAGGTTGGCCCTTATGAGGGATAATGTCTATCACTCTTACCATTTCATCCATAGGCTTAATAGTAGTGGTATGTGGAATAGGATCAGGATGTGCAACATTTGTATGAACATTCATCACATCATTGTTTTGAGTTTTGCTAGTTTTGACAAATGACACATTATGTTTGGGCATTGGATGGTTAAAATTTGCAAATTCTGATTTGGAGGGGCAATAGACATATTGCTTTTAACATAAAAATTTGAAATGGATAGATGACTGAAATCAATGAGGTCTTGCACAAGGTGTTTAAGATGCTTAAAATTTTTCGTGTCATTTCCTTTTTTTCTATGATAATGGCAATAAGCATTGGGTTGAAAGTTTGGAGGTAGAGGTTTGGTAGGATCGACTGGTTTAATAGTAGATAATGTAATCATTTGTTGTTGTAAAATTTGGGACATTGTGTTATGAAGGGTGTCTGGTAAAGGTGTAAACTGCATTTTTGGATCTCCATAACTATAAGGTATCATAGCTTTAACAACGACTACTTGGTTATTGATGGGTTGAGTTGGTTGTTGAGCAGGGTTGAACTGTAAAAACCCTTCGATTTGTTTTCTAAATGGTTGTGAATTATTTGGATTGGCATGTTCAAACCTCTCAACTTAGCTAGAAGTGGAATTTGCATCATGATTACTAACTAAATTGTGATAATCACAAATGATCATACACAAGTGCATAAAGGAGGGAAATTTCATCATTGTGAGTTTATCCTGAAGTTTAGTTTGCAAGTTTTCTATACACATCTTTTGAAGATGTGGATCAAGAATCTTGACATCGATTTGAGAGTAAAAAGATTGATATCATGAGATAGAATTAGTTATCTTGTCTTCTTCATGTTTTTTGCATCTCATCAAATCAACCAAGATCTTATTTGGAGTCATATGCACTTGGAAATGATTTATAAATGCATCAACTAGTTCATTAATTGAACGAATTGAATTGTTTGGTGAGGATGAAAACCATTCTAAGGAAGTATCTTTTAAATTCCTCAGAAATGTTTTCCCAATAGTTTATTGTCAAGGGAAAAGTCACAACATAAGGTGGTGTAAGCATTAACATTATTAGAAGGATCTCCCTTCCCTCCATATTTCTCAAATCTAGGCATCTCTATTCCTTGTGGCATTGGTGTTCGCAATATTTCTAGAGATAGTGGGATGATGTGAACATAATAGGTGGGTGGTCCATTCTGGTTTTGGTTGATGGTGGATATTTTCTTTTGCATGGGGGAGATAGTTTGGAAACGTTGTGTTATGAGAGGGTTAGTGTAAGTGTTATGGGGTGCAAGGGAAATTTGTGATGGAGTGTATGTAGTGGTAGGGCAAGCAAATGAAATTATTATAGATGGTATAGTGGAAGAGGAGAGAACATGTGATGTCACATAACAATTAGGAATGATAGAATGAATAGTCAAGGAGGGAATCACATTGCTAACCTATTGCATTGTGGTTGTGAATTTAGGATTCATATAAGTAGGTATGGATGCTACCATTGAAGGAGGAGGAGTGTTAGGTCCTCCTTAACTAACCATAGTGTTTTCTTGTTCAGATGTACTAGAGGTGGAAGGAACATGTTTGTGGTATATCTCAGCAATTTTCTTCATAATGCTTAGGCCTTCATCACATTCAAGCATGCAATTGATGTTTTCTATAGCAGGAATCATAGTGGTTGAATTTTTTTCAAGACACGGTGAATGTTGGAGATGAATTAAGTCCTCGTGAATGTTAATGACTTTGTCTTGGAGAATTTGATTATTTTGTGTGTCAATTTGCATGTTATTGGAAGGAAAAGTGTTGCTAAAGGTGAGGTCCATGATTAGTGTACTAGTTGCAATATTAGGAGGGGAAGCATTAGAAAATCCAAGATCCACAATGACTATATTATCATGGGATAACATCAGTCTTGAGATTCATCTTACTAAGGTATTAGCAATAGGACACCAAACACTCATGCAAAGGTTTCTAAATGCGGGTGGATGCAATGTAAACTAAGAGCAATAAAATGTTAATAACTACAATTCTAGAAACTATAATATTAATCCAATAACATAAAATAAAAATGTAGAAAATGCTCAAAAAATTCTAGAAATTACAATGCAAAATGTGCAAAAGGACTATGTCACCCAGTGTGGCGAATTAGTCCTAGTGGTGATTTTTTTTAGATTTATCAAAAAAATTAAATGAAATATGATGCTTTTC
>VDFB02047230.1:165325220-165346476 GCA_007258455.2 Sequoia sempervirens
CAAGTGATCATCATTGTAATCTTGAAGAAATCCATTCAATAAAAGTACCCTATTAGCAATTTTCAGAGTTTCTTTTTGCTATTCTTCAATTTGCATAGTCTGTACAAAATTTTAAGGCTTTAAATATTATTTTTCTTGATAGGACAAAGAGTTATCATTCATTTAAATCCAATTTGGAGAGATTTGATTGAGGAATGAAACTGTTTGAGTGCATTCTTTGTAGTTTGGTTTGTAATCTTGGAATAGGGGTTTTGAGAGTCTTTTAGGGAAATATTTGTCCATCCCATCGATGTAGGTTTAGTTGGTAAATGGGATGGATATAATAGAGCCTTTTTGTTATGTAAATGTTGTGTGTGGATTAATAAATGTAGGGGAAGGTGATATTCCAATATAAATGTTGTTGTCTCGATAGAAAAATAGTGTTTTTCCTCACAAAAAGCATGGCTCCAAGTGGTGTTTTGAAGAAAATGAAGCATATGAGGATTTATGAAGGATTACAAAGAGTATGTAGACATATTTACACATGTTTCAAACTGGGGAAAAGCATGTAAAGGTTTGATGTATGGTTTTCTAACAAACCCTTGTTGGTTAATGCTTATTTTGGTCAAAAAGTAGGGTTTTAAGAACGACAATAAATTGAACTTTTCCATTCCTAAAAGTTGATAAATCATGAGTTTTGAGATGGGTTAATGGAATTTTTGAGGTAATTTGGAAATTGGGTGGTGATTAAAGACTACTTCATTTATAAATCTAACCTATTTAAGGGCTAAAAACATGGGACAGTTTATTGTTTTCTTAATCTTTTCAAAGAAATGTTATTGGATTTTGAAATATGTTATTACATGCCAAAATGGGTCCCTAAAACAATACATTGTATGATGTGAATCATTGAGGATAGAACGGTATACCCATTTTTTTCAAGTCGCTATGTTACTTGACCTTATACTAGTTTAGAAGTGTAAAAATCACAACCTAAGTTCCAATCATGAACATGGTGAGAATTATATGCTACCATAAGTTCCCAATGTTTAGTTCATTAATAAACCTAGAACTAATCCTTGAGGGTACATTAATTATTACCCTATCTACATATCCCTTTTGGAATCAGATCATTTGTATTTTATACACTATTGACAAAGGAAATTTACCCTTCTCTATTTTATGGGATCTTTGATCTTACTTTTAAACCACAAATATTTATTAAGTTGTTACATTCAATTTAATCTAATTACAATAGAATAATAACAAAAAAATTCCAATTAAGTTGTGTTTCTATTCAAATCCATTGAGTTCAAACACACATAAAATCACATAAGAACCATTTCATTCAAGCATCCCATATTAGCCCAATGATTTTACAAAGCATACAAAATTTATATACAATGAGGCTAACTCCTACATGTGTCACATAAATATAGGTGTTTAGCTATTATATACACATGGGGCTAGCTAAGGAATACATCACATATACATAGGGTGACTAGTCCATACCCACATAATAGGTCTAGACATAGTTACTAACATAGTTATCCAACATATATATTTAATGCGAATAACATGACAATCTGATAAGTACACATAATGTTTATTTTGAAAAAAGGGAGTAGTTGCAAGCTGGTGCAGGAGTAACTTGTCCTCAAAATACCTTGAAAAGGCAAAAAAAATGTAAAATTTCAATTTTCCATTATAAGGTATTGTAAAAGGCCATATGAGGTCATAAATGGTGTACTTGAAGTGTCAAATAGGTCACTAGAGGGATTATTAAGTCAAATTGCAAATAAAGTTTTTTTGTTGCACAAAATTTCAAAGTTGCCAATTATGTAAACAAAGAAAAAAATGCAAAAAGACAAAAGATGAAGAGTCTTTGTTGGAAAGTTGAAGAGATAGGTCAATGAAAGAAGTTGAAAAGGTAGTTATGGGTTAGGGAAACATCTATAAAAGTATTTGTAAGGTTAGGTTGTGGTATGGTGTGGTTGTGTTCCTGATATGTGGTTGTTATTGATGTCAACACTATTAGCATTATTGTATTGAAGGTTGTATATGTCGAGGATATTGAGAAAATTGTTAAAGGAAGAGTTGTAGGCTACCAGTGGAACAGTGAAGGTCATGAAGGTATTTTTTTCTATACGTTAAAGATCAATTGTTTTTGACTAAAGGGTTTATTGTTGAGAGTATCTAAATCATCTACCAGAAGATTCAGAGGTTCACGTGAAGATTTGATTGTGCTATGAATAGTTGTATTCTGACACTATTTATGTGGGTTATGTCAGTGTTCCTGATTGAAGTTTATGTGATTCTGGTAATTTCTATTACTGTGGATGATTGTCTATTAGTAATTATTGTTTTTGGATGCTTCTAGATCATTCTCTATCCTTGTTGTATGTCTACATTGATCGGTGTGCCTGTGGCCGAATATTTTTCTTGGTATGATCAGGTTTTCATGTTCCTGGCCAACATGATGGTTGTAACGTGTTGCTGATGCTTGAAGATTTAAATTTGAATGTTTGGCATGCTCAAAGATATTGTTTTAGGTTGCATCATAATATTAACTGACGATGTTTGATCCATATTGAAAATTTATTTGTAAATTTGGGCCAACATTGTAAATATGTTCTATATTTTTGGCTGACTAAATTGTTGATGTATTTCATGGTGTGGATATATAAGAGTGGTTGTGTGAGTAAAGTGAGAGTGTGTGTGAAAGAGAAGAAAATACAAAGAAGAGAAAGTGTGCGAATATTGATCTATTTATTCGATTGTAGAGTAGAGTGAGAAGAAGGTTGAGCAAAGTGTGAAGAAGGTTTTGTTTGCTTAACTAGAACTATAATTGGGCTTGTGTAGAAGCTATTTTCTCAGTTCACACCCTGTGGATCTAATGCAAATTATTGTGCATTGTTGGGCAGTGATCCTTCTTGTATTTGAGTAGTGAACTCTAGACAATGTGCCTGAATGCATGTGCATTCCCATTATCTTTCATTATACTTTTAATAGGGTATAATATTGTGGGCTAACATCCACCATGGTTTTTCCCCTAACAGGGTTTCCACATAAAAAATCTTGGTGTTTTTTGTGTTTCTGATGTGTTGATTGTTTATGGTTTATTATTCATTCATCAGATCTAAGATTAAGTAAAGTTTGAAAATTTTAATTATTCTATGACAACTGATTCGCCCCCCCTCTCAGTTGTCTATCCTTGTTTTTCCAACAATTGGTATCAGAGCAGGTTCCTTTGAAGAAGTTTAAAAGCTTGAGGTGATTTGGGATGGCATCGTACAAGAAGGAAAACCCTAGATTTGATGGAACAAACTACTCATTGTGGAAAGCTAGGATGGAGTGTCATTTGAGGTGTATTGGAGAACTCTTCTAGAAGATTACAAATAATCCATATGTTATTCCTCAGAATGGTCCTTCCACTACTGATGAGATTAAAGATGCACTGAGAATAATGTTAGGGCTATGGAAGCTTTGTTGAGTGCTCTAATAGATTAAAAAATGACAAATATAATAGGTTTGAAGACAACTCATGAGATTTCGATGAAATTAGAAACTTTGTATGAAGGAGATGTACATGTGAAGATGACTAAGTTATAGAGTTTGAAAGGAAAGTATGTAAATTTGAAAATGGGTGAAGATGAAAATATTCCTTCTTTTATGTAGAGAGTAAATGAACTAGTGACAGGTATTAGATGAGTCAGTGGTACCCTGGATGAGGAAGAAATTATAGCTAAAGTGCTCAGATCATTTCCTCCCTCTTACAAAGCAAAAGCTCATGCTATTTTAGAAACCAAATCATTAACGAATATGACAAGAGATACACTGATTGGTAAACTTTTTGCCTTTGAGTTGAGTGAATTTGGTGAATTTGTTCCTAAGACTGAAACTGCATTTAAGGCTACTGTATCCAAAAGAAACAAGCAAAGATATGATCTAAGAGAGTGTTCCATAAAGTCATTCAAGTGTGAGGAAGAAATGAAATAGCTTAAAGATGAAGAAAGAGAGGTAGAAGAGTTGAAAGCATTGATTGTGAAGAAAGAAGGCAGAGGACAAGGTAAGTATAAAGGAGTGTTTCCTATTAAATGTTTTTCTTGTAGTAAAATGGGTCATTTTGCATCAAGGTGTCCTGAAAGAGTTCCTAGGTCCAAGCCTAACAAATCTAGATTCCAAAAGAAATGTTACTATGCTAAAGAAGGAGTGTTTGATGATGAGTCTGATAAAAATAATGGAAATGAAGATGAATGGGTATTCCTTGCTATCAAGGAAAATGGTTTGGTGGCTACTAAATTTGCTAAAGTTGGGAAAAAGATGAGTGGGTTATTGATAGCGGTTGCTCACATCATATGACTAGTGACAAAAGAAAATTTGTAAGTCTTGAAAAGTATGACTGTGGGGTTGTAATATTTGGAGATAACAATGCTGGTGTGATTCATGGCAGAGGATTTATTTTTCTTGGTGATAAGCATAACATTGATGATGTTCTTTATGTTGAAAGCTTGAAGCACAACTTGTTGAGTGTTGGAAAGATGGTGGAAAACGGTTATGATCTTTAGTTCAAAGATGGAAGATGCAAGATACTTGGAAGATCTGGAAAAGTAATTGCTTCAGGTAAAAAGATAGTAGGTAATATTTTTCACCTGAATGCTACTAGTGAAAGTTGTTTAATTGCTCAAGTAGATGAAAGCTGGTTATGGCATAGGAGGTTGCATCATGTGAATTTTGATAAGATTGTCAAAGTCATTTCCACTCAAACAGTAATAGATCTACCTAAGCTAGTAAAGCTTGCTAACACAATTTGCAAGGAGTGTCAGATGGGAAAACAAACTAGAGTTTCTTTTCAAAGGAAACGACATCATACAAATGGATTACTGGAGCTAGTACATACTGATCTATGTGGTCCCTCCAGAGTCAGAATTCTTCATGGAGAAAGGTACTTTATGCTACTTATTGATGATTATTCTAGAATGATATGGGTTGCTTTCTTAAGAGAAAAATGTGAAGCATTAGAAAAGATCAAAAATTTCAAGGCCATGGAAAAAAAAGATAAAGGTCTAAAAATTAAATGCTTAAGGTCAAACAGAGGTGGTGAATTCACCTCCAGGGAGTTTAATTATTTTTGTGAAGAGCATGGAATCAGAAGACAATTGTCTGCTCCTCGAACCCCTCAATAGAATGGAGTTGCAGAAAGAAAGAACAAAACAATTCTCGATGCTGCTGGAACAATGATGATAGAAGGAAATGTGCCTCACATCTATTGGAGTGAAGCTATAAGCACTGTTGTGTACACTTTCAACTGGGTAAATGTCAATAGTAATTCTGGTAAGACTCCTTTTGAACTATGGTTTGGTTATAAGCCTATGGTTAGATATTTCAAGATCTTTGGAAGCAAGTGTTATATCAAGAGAGGTGAGGATATAGGAAAGTTTGATGCAAGAAGCAATGAAGGAATATTTCTAGGTTACTCTACTAAGAGCAAGGCCTATCGGTGCTATAACAAAAGATTAAGAAAAATGGTTGAGAGTGCAAATTTCAGAGTTGATGAGGATTTTGCTAGATCATCTAGATGTTGTGGATATGATTTAGATGACCAGTAGGACAACAAAAACAAAGGGAAGAATGTTCAAACACAAAATCAACTTCAAATTGTGCCATATGTTCCAGTAAAACAATTTCATTTTTTTCCTGTAAATCAAGTAAGTCAGGAAGGAAAGACAAGTGCAAGTGCAGAAGAAAGAACAACAAAACTAGAATCTCGAGAGAGTCCCAAAGTTCCAAGGTATGTGAAGCTAAATCATTCTAAAAATTAAATTATAGGAGATAAGACTAAAGGTGTGTAGACTAGAAGAAAGATTGCAGAAGAGTATTGCCTAATATCCAAGATTGAGCCTAAAGATGTCAATGAAGCTTGCAATCATGAACACTGGATGGAAGCTATGAAAGAAGAACTAATGTAGATTGAAAATAATGATACATGGATACTTACATTCCTAGACCTAAAGAAAAAAAATGTGATTGGTACTAAATGGGTATTTTAGAATAAGCTAAATGAACAAGGTGAAGTGGTTCAGAATAAGAAAGATTGGTATGTATAGGGTATTCACAAATGGAAGGTATTGATTTTGAAGAAACCTTTGACCCTGTTGCTAGAATTGAAGCTGTTAGATTATTTCTTTCTTATGCTGCATATAAGAATTATAAATTCTATCAAATGGATGTGAAGTCATCCTTTTTGAATGGTGAGATAGAATAAGAAGTATATATTGAACAACCAAATGGATTTCAATTGACTGACAAGGAAGACATGGTTTTCCAATTAAAGAAAGCTCTATATGGAATCAAGAAAGCCCCCAGAGCCTGCTATGCTAGACTAGAAAAATACTTATCAAAGCTTGGATTCAATAAAGGTACTGCTAACAACAACTTGTATTTCAAATAGGATGATGACAAAGAGTTGATTATTGAGGTTTTTGTTGATGACATTATTTTTAGAGGAAATGACAATCTATGTATGATGTTTGTTGATGAAATGAAGAGTGAATTTGAAATGAGCATGATTGGAGAGATGTAGTTCTTTCTGGGAGTACAAGTTACTCAGTTAAACAAGAGAATTTTCATATCTTAGTCCAAATATGTGAGAGAGCTGTTGAAGAAGTTTGGCATGGAAGACTCAAAACCTATTGGTACTTCCATGGTGACTGGATGCAAGTTAACTCAGAATGATGATTCTCCTAAGGTAAATCAAACAAGATATAGGTCAATGATTGGTGGATTGCTCTATTTAACTCATACAAGACCATACATTATGAATGTTGTATGTATAGTTGTTAGATTTTAGATTGATCTGAAAGAATCTCTTGTGACTGTAGTAAAGAGAATCTTCATATATCTAAAAGGAATAGTTGATTTTGGGCTTTGGTAGCCTAAGGATGATGATCCTACTTTGAATGCATATATTGATGCAAATTGGGCAAGAGATGTTGATGACAAGAAGAGTATTAGTGGGGGTTCCTTCTTCCTAGGGAAGAAGCTGGTGTCTTGGTTGAGCAAAAAATAGAATTCCATTTCTCTATCTACTGTTGAGGCATAGTATATTATTGTTGCAAATAATTGTACTCAAGTGATGTGGATGAAGCAGATGCTGAAAGATATCAGAGTAGTATATGATGTACCTATTGCCATATACTATGACAACTCAAGAGCAATTAACATATCAAAGAATCCGGTGCTACACTCTAAGACCAAGCATACATCATTCAATTTTCACTTCTTGAGGGAGAAAGTGAATGAGAAAGAAGTTAGATGGCGTATGTGCTTACTAAAGAATAGGTTGCAGAAATTTTCACTAAGCCATTGCCAAAGTATACTTTTGAGTATCTCAGAGGGATGCTAGGGGTGATTACCCCTCCTGATATGAACTAGAGATGCATTTATTTGCATCAATATCATGTGTATTTCATAGATATTTCCTGATCCAAATTGATGTTCTTGTGGCTGCTACTCAGGGGGGGTATTCAAATGTGTAGATATGTGGTACAAAGCTTGTATGTGGGAAGATAATTCTTATCTTTGCCATTAATTTCAAAAGGGGATACAAACAATGTAAAAAATATTTTTAGGGAGAGAAGAGCATTTGAGAAGAGTTAGAACCAAAGGGAGAGCAAGTGTAGTTGTGTTGATGGTATTTTTCACATCATGGGTTGTCATCAATGCCAAAGGGGGAGATTGTTGTATGTTGTGGTTGTGTTGATGATATGTGGTTGTCATTGATGTCAACACTATTAGCATTATTGTATTGAAGGCTGTATATGTTGAGGATATTGAGAAAATTGTTAAAGGAAGAGTTGTAGGCTACAAATGGAACAATGAAGGTCTTGAAGGTGTTTTGTTTTTTAAGTTAAAGATCAGTTGTTGTGGACTAAATGGTTTATTGTTGAGATTATCTAGATCATCTACCTAAATTTTTAGAGGTCTGCATGAAGATTTGATCGTGCCATGAATAGATGTGTTCTTACAGTATTTCTATAGGTTCTGTTAGTGTTCCTAATTGAAGTTTATGTGATTCTAGTAATTTCTATTGTTGCAGATGATTCTATATTAGTACTTGTTGTTTTTGGATTCTTCTACATCATTCTCTATCCTTGTTGTACATCCACGTTGATCGATGTGCCTGTGGTTGAATATTTTTCTTGGTATGATCAAGTTTTCATGTTCTTGGCTAACATGATGGTTGTAATGTGTTGCAGATGCTTGAAGATTCAAATTTGAATGTTTGGCATGCTCAAAGATATTGTTTTAGGTTGCATCATAATATTAGCTAGCAGTTTTTGATCCACATTGAAAATTTATTTGTAAATTTGGGTTGACATTGTAAATATGTTCTATATTTTTGGCCAACTAAGTGTTTGATGTATTTCATGGTGTGGATATATAAGAGTGGTTGTGTGAGTGAAGTGAGAGTGTGTGAAAGAGAAGAAAAGCCAGATAAGAGAAAGTGTGTGAATATTGATCTATTCATTCGATTGCAAAGCAGAGTGAGAAGAAGGTTAAGTGAAGTGTGAAGAAGGTATTTTGTACTTAACTAGAACTATAATTAGGATTATGTAGAAGCTATTTTCTTAGTTCACACCATGTGGATCTAATCCAAATTACTGTGAATTGTTGGGTAGTGAGCCCTTGTGTATTTGAGCAGTGAACTCTAGTCAGTGTGCCTAAATGCATGTGCATTCCCGTTATCTTTCATGATAATTTTAATAGGGTATAATATTGTAGACTAACATCCACCATGTTTTTTCCCCTAATAGGGTTTCCATGTAAAAAAAAATTGGTATTCTCTATGTTTCTAATGTGCTGATTGTTTATCGTTTATTATTCATTCATCAGATTTAAGATTAAGTTAAGTAAAGTTTGAAAAGTTTAATTATTCTATGACAACTAATTCACCCCCCTCTTAGTTTTTTTTCCTTGTTTTTCCAATAGAGGCAAGTGATCATCATTGCAATCTTGAAGAAATCCATTCAATAAAATTACCTTGTTAGCAATTTTTAGAGTTTCTTTTTTCTATTCTTCAATTTGCATAGTTTGTACAAAATTTTAAGGATTTAAATATTACTATTCATGATAGGACAAAAGTTATCATTTGTTTAAATCCAATTGGGAGATATTTGATTGAGTAAAGCAATTTTTTGAGTGTGTTCTTTGTAGTTCAGCTTGTAATCTTAGAATAGGGGTTTTGAGAGTCTTTTAGGGAAATATTCCTCCATCCCATCAATGTAGGTTTAGTTGGTTGATGGGATGGATAGAATAGATCCTTTTTGTTATGTAAACGTTGTGTGTGGATTAATAAATGCAGGGGAAGGTGAGATTCCAATATGAATGTTGTTGTCCTCACAGAAAAATAGTGTTTTTCCTCACAAAAACCATGGCTCCAAGTGGTGTTTCGAAGAAAATGAAGCATATGAGTATTGATGAAGGCTTAAACATATTATGTATACATATTTACACATGTTTCAAACTGGGTCAAAGCGTGTAAAGGTTTGGTGTATGTTTTTCTAACAAACCCTTGTTGGTTAAAGCTTGTTTTGGGCAAAAAGTAGGGTCTTAAGAACAACGATAATTTGAACTTTTCCATTCCTAAAAGTTGATAAATCATGAGTTTTGAGATGGGTAAAAGGAATTTTTGAGGTCATTTAGCAATTGGGTGGTGATTAAAGACTAATTCATTTATAAATCTAACCTATTTAAGGGCTAAAAACATGGGACAGTTAATTGTTTTGTTAGTCTTTTAAAATCTTGTTTATATAGGAAATCCACTTGAAATTATTGTTAATTTTATTCCCAAGGCCGACATGGAAGAAAATTAAACTTAAAACCAAAATTTTCCCCTTTCAAACCTCAAAAATGTCCCAAATGGGACTAATTCACCAAGATGGGAAACTTAGTCCCAATTGGATGGGACTTATTTACCAATATGGGAGACTTAGTCCCACAAGGGCTCTTTTTCTTGCTAGATTGTCGAGGAGTGAAGAAATTAGGCTCTTATGTTGTTCTAGTCAAGTCTTTGATCTAAATAAGCCTCAGGATGCACAATATGGGCTCATAGGGGCCTATTAATGGTGATATAAAGTGTAATTAGGGCTAGGGACATAAAGTTCAATGTGAAAGTGTGATTAAATACACTTGACAACATTAAAATGAGGTCCACATAGCCTAGAAAGGTACAACATCCAATTTGAATGTGTAAAACACATTACAACAATAGATTAGAATTAGGTTTAATTTACAAACTTTCTAGATTAGTGTGAGAATGCGATTAAATACATTTTACAACATTGATTTAGGGGGAAAATAGTTCCAATAGACTTAAATGCTTAATAAAAGTCTAGAAAAGTGTGTCATTTACAACACCTTTACAAGACATTGATAAATGCATTTGCAAGGGTCCAAGACCTAATGTGGATGTTTAAAACACCTCACAACACTAGATGAAGGCATCATTAAGTCTAATTTATCATTAATTATTCCCAAATCAAGCAAGAAGATCCTTTTTTCTATGTTACATTGAGCCCCCACTTTAGTGAGAGGATGAACTTGCTTCAAACTCACACTAAAGTAGACATTCAAGTAGGGTCCAATCATACCAATGCAGATGGTCTAGGATAACAAAGATGAAGCGATCAAGCCCCCAAGATCCAAGATCCTAAGTCAAACTGAAATGAGTGCAAAAGGACATGCACAAGGTGAATGATTTGCAGTGAAAAAAGATACACAATCATGCAATGTAAATAACTAGAAGGAAGAGAAGAATGAAAATGAAAAGGTGGATCAAGCTTCTACCATTTATCCAACACAATGTGGATAAGATCTAGGATATTTGTCCCAAAATGCATACTCACTTTGAGGCAATGGAAGTCTTGGCTGTCCACTGGGTGAGAAGTCCTAAGAGTTGAGAAACATACACTCATGGATGGTATGCACTTGCACACATGCAGGTGGCTATGGGGAAAGTCATGCCACAAAGTGGGCTTCCCGCTCTAACCATTCCAAATTTATACTTCCTGATAACTTTAAAATGGTGCCACACAAAAAAATCTCCGAGCTCCATGAGGCAAGCAAAGCTTCATATGCTTGAAACTCATAGACTTTGTAAATGGAAGATAGTAGAAGGACTATTCAAGGGGATTTTTCTTAGTTCGTGCAAGGTCTCATCTTAGGGAACATCATGCTTAATGTCTCTAAGAGAGGATAAGTGCAAATGGTCTCATCTTGTTTCCAAGAGAGGACAAGTGTAAGGTCTCATCCTAGGAAACATTGTACCGAATGTTTCCAAGAGAGGAAATCACAAGAAAAAGAAAATAGCACAATGAAATATGGGTGTTGATGTATGCCCCCAATTTAAAGTAGTTTCTAACACCATTACTGCGAGAAATTTCTTTAAAGTAGAAGAAGAAGACATGAGAGATTACTAAAAAATACCTATGCCAAGTCATATGTTTTCGAATTGAACTACATCATGAATAAGTATGTCACATGCAAGTAAACTTAAGGCATGTTGTCCACATCCCAAGCTTGCTCTTATATGTTCATGAAAGGTTAATGACTAGAAAAAAGAGACAATGACAAGTGACATAGGAGGACAAGGCTACTTAACCCCTTGCCCCCACTTAGTGCAGGACAAGGGTGAGTTGAAGTGCTTGATAAGATGCATGGTAGAGTGAAAATTAGTATCAATTAGAGGAATTAGGTGCCCCCACATAAGGGAGAGCACCAAAATCCTTAAGATGTTGGATTTTACTACTCAAAGCCTTACATTTATTAGTGGAATGACCATGAACTTTGTGATAGGCACAAAATGAAGTCTTGTAATAGAATTTATTTCGAGTTCTTGGAGGAAGGGATATCAAGTGATCTTGGAGGAGTCTTGAAAAGATACCCTCTTGATCAATGGTAGATGTTCCTTTATTATGCAATAGATATTTTTATTGCTTAGTATAGGATGTAATATCTACGCAAGATTCTTTAGATTATGAGATTTTGTTCTCTCCTTTGTAGGAGGGTGTAAAGTCTAGTGAACTCAAATCATTAGCATTTTGTGAGATGGAATTGACATTAAGAAAAGAGGTCTTTATGTGTTTCATTTCTTGCAAAGGAGAACAATCAAGACCACTAGTGTCTATGAGTTCAAGATGCACTATTGTTAAAGTCATCTTAGAAGGATGGTTTGTGATGGTGTTGATATTAAGTGAAGGCTTGTTTATTACTATCAAAGGATAATAAGCAAGACAACAATTTTTTTCTTGCATGTTAGGATCGATGGGGACATGGATACCTTGTTCTCTAGCACCACATCCTTTTCCACTATAGCCAAGGGTATGTGCAAGATCATGATGGGCCAAAAAGTGGCGATCTGATGGGTATGTGTAGGGTATGTGGATGACAACTTTTTTTAACCCAAAATTAATGAAACAAAAAGGGTTTTTAAAGGAGATTCTCAGCTTTCCACCAATATAAATTATGCTTTAATTTGAATTTAATAAATAATTATTATTTATTTTCTATTTGAATTACGACTAAAGTCCTGATTGATAAGATGATTGAAAAAAATCTATAGCTTTCAAATGATATCACATTTTTTGAATCTGAAACTTGCAACACATTCTATGCTTTGCATACTATAGGATTAAAAAAAGAAAATTTGAATTTCATGAAGTTTTGACCAAATTAAGGTGGTCAGACATATGAGTTTTTATATTTTTTAAAAGTTATAATAAAAAAATCATAATTAATTATTTACTTGGAAAAAAATTACAAAAAAATATGCATCACATTAGGACATAAGTCCTCTACTTATATCTAAAATATTATAAAAAAAATATTATTATTTCATTGTGGTTAGGGTGGTCAGACAAACACCTACTTATTTTTTCCCTAAAATTTAAGTACTATTGCATTGAAATTTCAAATTTTCACCAAATAGATTTTTTTTCTTTTCAAATAAACCTAGTAGTTTAGAAACTAAATTCAATTTGCTACAGATTCTATTCTTGCATATTTTTGAAATAATATAGATAACTTATTCAAATTTTCATGTCAAGTTGCCTAACTCTAATTTTTATGAATTTTTTGCCACTTAAGGGCCTATTTTTTCCATGATGATCCTAAACATACCCCCAAGTTGTTTCATAAGTTCATAACCTTCACCATAAATATTTTTCATTCTTATGTTCATCAAAGTTTGTTCTGTAATATGTTGTCTTTTGTTCTAAAGTGGTTGAGGTGGATCTGTGTGAAGGGTCTTCCAAATTTTGAGTTGACATGACTGCTTTTTTTTTTCACTTATTTGAATCTTTTTTTATGATCTTGTACTCACCCATGAATGTATGTTCATAATCTAAGGAACCCAAATAATCTTCTAATAGCTTTGTGACTTTGTCAATGTGTTTTTTTGTTGTCTTTTTTTTGCACGGGTTCCAATTGTGTGGTTGGCATTAATGTTGTCAAGGGATTCTCTTTTTTTTCACAAGTTGTAAGACACTGTAAGGTTCAAGATCAGTGTCAAGTGTGTACATTTTGTTGTTGTAGATGTATTTCATTTTACAATGAAGAGTGGAAGGCACCCCATTCATTGCATGAATCCATCATGGCCTACCTAAAAGAAGATTACATGAAAGTTCATGAGGCATAACATGGATTTGTTTTTCTAATGTGGCCTTCCCAACTATAATAAGTAAAGTAATCACACCAAGAGTTTCTTTTTTACATTGTCAAATCCCTTAAGCAATAAAGAATCAGGTTGAATTTTTTATTTATCCACATGAAGCCTATCCAAAAGGTTTACACTACACACATTAAGGGTTGAGCCATTGTCAACAAGGGTTCACTTTATCCCTATTCATTTGTATTGAGATAGTATTATGAAAGCATCATTTTGTTTTTGCACTTCCAAAGGGGGGAGTTCACTTTGGTGGAAAACAATGTCATCATTTATTCCTTGGATCATGGCTGCTATGCCATTTTATTGTGCATTGGAAGGGATAAGAACATGGTATAAGGTTGTTTGAATCATGTTGTGGTAGTGAGGGGAGGCTTGAATAAGGTCCCATAATGATATCTTAGCAGGAGTATTCTTAAGTTGCTCGACAAGATCATACTCCTTTCTGCAAGGTGGACCAGGTAAGATAGGGTTAGGTAGGATAGGATTAGGAAAAGGTAAGGGTGTCAGGGTTGGTTGTTGTGGTTGTGGATTGTTTCTAGTGTTATATGTATGATCAATGGTATTATGATAGTTGTTGTGAAACATTAGTCTTAGGAGGATAAAGGACAAGTTTGGGTTTGTTTTGAGTTTGAGGTTTGCATGATGGTGGGTAAAGGATGAGTTAAGGTTTAATAATATTAACATCCCTTAGCAAATGAGAATCTAATGTTGCCTCATCATGTTATTCCACTATGTTATTGTCAATGTTAGCTTTGTATTGCACCATGATATCCTCCCTAGGAGGAGAGTTGTTAGGAGAATAAGAAAAAAAATTCTTGACATTCGAGGATTGGTTCTTCTAAAATGACTTCATCACATGTAGGGGGATGATCGATGGTTGGATTTTCTTGATTATCAATAGTCGTGATATTAGGATAAGGATTTATTTGATTGTCTATTTTCTCTAAGCTATAATTCTCTTGTTCCATATTATCTACCCTAATAAGAGAGCTTGTAAGATGTTCAACACAATCCATGGTTAGATTTTGTAAAGAAGCTTCATTAGTAGTAGGGGAGGCATCAAGAGAAAGACAAATATGATTTTAATGTGTTCCAATGATTGGATCTTCTTGTTCAAATAGATCCTTCGAAATGTTAGGAACATTAGGAAGGAGAGAAAAACAATGGTATAATTCTCAATCATTAGTTCTAATGTACCCTACTCACAAATGTGTTTGCCATGATCATTAACGATTGTATCCTTATTCACTAAAGAATTCTCACAAATAGGAGAGATGTTGGGAGATGAATGTAGACTAAGTAAAGTATGGGAAATGAATTCATCTTCGATTGCTATACCATATGTAAGCGGTAGAATAGGGGAAACAAACTAAACTATGCATCTACGCTTCTAAATAAGATAATTGCATCTAAAACTCAATGAATTTAAACTAATTTAAACTAAGAAGCTTCAAAAATCTATCCTATTGCTCTCTAACTCTAAAGACTTCTCTAATTTACTTAGCTCTCAGATTTGTAAGCTAATTAAACTATTAAAATGACACTTAGAGAATGAGAAATGAATTATTCTACTCTAATATGATCTAAATGTGCAAATTCTATTCTAATGGCAGCCATGACTACAAATGCTTGATGCTTGAATGCTACTTGATGGATGCTGGAATGCTGGATGGTTTGGATGCTTGAATGCTTTGGAAACCTACAGAGTAAGATTGCATTAGTTGGGATCCTTTTCTTGTAGCCCAAGAGTTGTATTTATAGCTTTCACGGTAGCACAAATGTATAGGAAACCGGGATGAGGGGCTATGATTTTCTCTGGAGAATCCAAAGGCATGGGATGAGAAGAAGGAGCTGATCATGGAGAATGGTTTCTCCCCATGAAAACACTAGGCAAGATAAGAGGGAAGGTGGGTGGAAGGTTGTTGAGAGAATTTCTTGCAGGTTTGTCCCTGAAGCTTTTCCCGTGAATGGCAGTGCCATTAATTTGATTGGTGAGAAATAAATTTTATTGGTGAGTGAATAGTGTAAATTTTATGCATAAATTTAAATATTTTTAATTTATTTAAATTTAGCAAAATGAGGAATAAATAATTTAATAAATCAAACTATAGGGTTTGTTTTATTAAATTAAAAGGAGAATGATAATTAAATAAAATATTTTTAGCAATCTTTATTTAATTAAGAAGAAATGTGATTTTAAATAACACAAATTATTTAAATTGTGTATTTAATTTTAAGATAGAAGTAATAATGATAATAATTAAATAAAACAAAGTTTTGATTTTGTTTATTTAATTAGGAGAGAAAAATAGAAGAATTAATAAATGAACTTAATATAAATAAATATTTCATTTATTTATTTACTAAGTAGAAGAATTTAAGATTAATTAATCAAATAAGGTATTTAATTAATTAGATTCTCAAACCATTTTAGGTGTCTACATTTTGCCCTCTTTGAAGTGATGTGTTTACTGGTGCCTCAAAGAATGATTTTGCTTTACCCATATTGACGAAAGGTTTTAAAGCATGCCCCGGATGATGAATGCGAAATGATAGTGATATATGCCCCTCGGGAATAAATTGATGAATTTTGGATTTTTATTTTTATTTCTTTATTTATTTATTTATTTTATTTATTTATTTTTGATTTTTCAAAATTTTGAATTTTTATGATGGTTTGATGATGAATTGATGAAGAAACAATTTATCTCCTGACAAGATTGTCAAAAATGGCCTTGTGATTGATAAGAATTAATTCCTCAGAAGGAAAGTAAATAAATCCCATAAAATCCCCCAAAAATAGCCTTTAAATGCTCCAAAGGTCATTTTCAAAAGTCATTTGTGCATTGACTTTGACAACCTTGAGATAGAGACCCTTAGAGTATTCAGAGCCTCAGGATGTCGATCCCCTACCACACCCACCGACTCGAGTGTGTGCACCGTCACCAGCGTCTGGCCGATTATGGTCCTCCGGTATGTACCCCAACTCATCCTCGTAATTCGTGCCCATATTTTGATGTGTTTTTGCACGTTTATTGAGTTTTAGCGTGCGGTGAACGCGGTGTAGCGCGTCCGTGCTCTGTTGTAGCGCATTATAGTTATAGTGCGTCCAGTCAATAGCATAGCACGTCCGGTAAGTTTTGCAGCGCGTTAGAAGTTTTAGCGCGCAGGGTCAGTTTTGCAGCGCGTCAGTGAAATTTTGTAGCGTGCCAAAAATTTTAGTGCCCAGGGTCAGATTTGTAGCGCGCCCGATGAATTTTGTAGCGCGCCAGAAATTTTAGCGCATTAGGTTGATTTTGTAGCGCTTTTGGTATAGATTGATGTAATCATTGTGCGTTTTGATTTTCGTCAATTTGTTTTTGATTCCATCTATTTTAGTTTGATCTTGACTAATATATGGGAAACGATCTCATGATGAGCGAGATCTATTGAGTGATAATAATTACCCTCATGATAGGCGAGGAATAATTATGCATTCTGAATGATTGAACCCAATTGATAGATGAGGGTTCCTTGATGTTTTGATAGGTTGATAGGAAAAAGCACAATTTTTGAAAATTTGATGATCTTTTTATATTCTAATTAAAATGTTTTGTTTTGCATGAGTACAGGAGCAGTTAGATGTTATCCAGGTGCGAGAGTAGTTCCCCTGGCCCTTTGATATAATACCGAGACTGTCACCTGATGAGAGACAGCATATTGCTGCTTGTGGTTTGGCGACTTTACTTGACATGCCCCATATTAGACTCAATAGGGGTCTATTGACAGCTTTGGCAGAGCGGTGGCATAGTGACCACAACACCTTTCACTTACCTGCTGGCGAAATGACCGTGATGCCAGAGGATGTATGGCATATCCTTCGTATTCCCTTTGTTGGAGAGATTGTGGTTCATGATTCAGAGGAGGTTGGTGGTGTAGAGGCCATGCAGAGATTCTTTCAGGATCCCCACATTGCAGGAGAGTGGATCCCATGGATAGATATATATGAGGCTTATGCTCCACTCCCTTCAGTGTTGGCCAGCTTTATTGGTGGATTCCTTTGTCCTAATAAGAGGTCAAAGGGTCTATCGCTTAGATGGGGTTGGGTGTTAGAGGGTCTTGTGGTCCATAGGACGAGATATGCTTGGGGCATGTGCATGCTTGCCCAGTTATATCATGATTTGCATTGGATTGTTTATCTCGGCGGTAGTAGTTTATCAGCAGGGGCTACCCTTCTTCAGGTATGGGCATGGGAGAATATTGTTGTTACGCGTCTCGTACCAGTGTTGGCCAGACCAGCAATGAGGCCATATGTATTTCGATATAGAGGCAGGCCTACCTAGCATATGATGGGTAAGCTTGAGTATTGGAGGCAGATTGTTGATGATATAGAGGCAGTGACCTGGAGTCTGTACTTAGATTGTGATGCCTGGGACGATGATGATATTGAGTTGGGGTTCTTGTTTGATTCGATGTATTTGATCGGGAAGAGCCCCAGGGTCTTGGAGCGATTCCTGTTTCGTCGTGTGTACAGGCAGTATGGCATTGTGCAGTGCATGCCATTGGGTGTAGCACATTATGGTTGACGTCGGATAGATGTTCCTGATTGGGGTCCCAGCTTGCCTTACGGGGCACTTGTTGAGGGTTACCGTGCTTTACAGCCATCAGCATGGGATGTTCGGCAGGATATTGTCAAGGCGCCCATTACTCTTGAGTACGGAGAGTATCTGGCTCTACACCCTCCTCCACAGATCACTATTCCAGATGAGCCAGCACCTGTACTAGCGGCAGCACCAGCAGTAGCACCAGCAGTAGCACTAGCAGGGGGTTCAGGTTGGTCAGAGACGGGAGAGAGAGGAGGTTGCTGATGTGGATGTGGAGAGCAGCTCGGAGACTGATAGTGATGAGAGCTCTGATAGCAGTGATGATAGTAGTGCTGATGATGGTGGAGATAGAGCCGAGTGTAGCGAGTACATCGAGCCATCCTCCGGTTGCCTACGTAGAGAAATGACTAATACTTCCCTCATTGGCGAATCCATGTCAGTCGCGGGTTCACAGTGCGAGTCACGGACATTGCGGGGGCGGCTAGCATAGGTGTAGGGTTATTGCCGCAGACCTGGCTTCGGAACCACGAGTACGGTGGCTACCACGGTTCGATTACATCGATTAGTGAAGATGGTGCATTCTGAGGCGGTGACGCATAGGCTTAGGTGATAGGATTACGAACGCGGTTGTCCACTACCCAAGCAGTCCACGTATGGCGCAGGCCGAGATACCATTAGACGAACATCAGAGACAGCATAGGCGACTGTAGAGAGGTTACAGAGAGTGGCAGATGGGACTTCTATAGCAGATTATATGCGAGAGGCCATGCGGGCAGGTGCTGAGATTGAGTTCTATCAGAGCTGTTACCATGAGCTTTGCCCCCCAGAGCAGAGAGTCAGCTATGCTCAGTTGCGCTCAGAGAGGACTCAATCGAGGACAGTGAGCAGGGGTGTGACACAGCCTCTTCCGAGAGATCTGAGAGATCCTGGGACGTCTGGTGGTGGTACCGATACTGGTGCTAGACCTGCTCCTTCTGGTGGGAGTACTACTTGAGATTATATGTGTACCCATTGAGAGATTGATACAACCATTTTTGACATGATGTTATTTTCATTCTTTTCAGACTTCATTGTATACTTTTCACTTGATGAGATATATATGTGCAACGGTTCGATTGATCTATGACATGATTTTATATGATTTTATTGTGATGGATGCATTGATTTTATGATGTATTGATGTGATGGATGCATTGATTTTATAATGTAGTGATGTGATGGATGCATTGATGATGTGAAATGATATTGATGTTGTATTTCTTTTCTTAATGAGATGTAATGTATGATAGAAAAAATGTGATGTTAATGAATGGTGTATGGAAATGTAAATGAAATGTAATGATGTATGGAAATGTTAAAGAATGTGATAAATGAATATGTGATATGTGATAAATGAAATGATGTATGAGGAAAATATAATGATGGGAACGTGATGATGTAAATGTAAATGATGTATGATGAAAATGTAATGATGAGAATGTGAGGATGTAAATGGAATGATAAATGAATGAATTGCAAATGTAATGATAGATATGAATGATAAGTGTAATGAACGATGAATGATAAATGTAATGATGTATGGATAAACGAAATGTAATGGTAAATGTAAATGGATGATGAATGGAAATGTAAATGAAATGTAATGATGTATGAATATGTAATGATAGATGAGATGGAATGCAATGATGTATGAGGAAAATATAATGATGGGAATGTGATGATGTAAATGTAAATGATGTATGATGAAAATGTAATGATGAGAATGTGAGGATGTAAATGGAATGATAAATGAATGAATTGCAAATGTAATGATAGATGAGTAGATGAAGTTTAATGAGTGGTGAAATGTAAATATAAATAGATGATATAAGAATGATATGTACATGAAATGATGTATGGATGTATCGATGTATCTAATGAAATGAAAATGAATGATGAGATGTTTATTGTGAATTTATGATGAAATGAAGAGATGAACCTATATGCATGCCATGTATGAAAATTGTATGTGTTGAGTATACTCAATCTTTAATAAGAAAAGATAACATCATTTGTGAATGAATCATTGTAACTTGTGCCACTAGTACTCTACAGATGTATTATTATGAATGCAATCTATGTTAACCATGCAAATGCCTATTTTATCAATGCAAATCTAAGTGTCATTTCAATAATCATTTTATTCTGCTTTGTATCATCACTGAGCTTTATTTTAAAATGTTGAAAGCGAATACAAGAATCAATGATATGAGATAGACCAATGATGACCTGAGTATTTCTTTCATGATTTTTGATATTGCAAGCAAACACAAGCATCATGGTATAAGATAGACCAATGATGACCTGAGCATTTCTTGCATAAACAAACAAGAATTAATCATTTTCTTAAGTGAATTGGAATGTCATCCATGATACTTGATAGAGCACTTCCCGCGACAATTCACAAAATAATAACGACTAACTCACAAACAACAAACAAAGAAAGGGTATCATTCTTCTTCCTTACTTCTCTGGTTCAATACATCATTGAGTAGTTCCAAAGAAATGATAATCAAATGATAAAATGAAAAGCACAACAATTCAAATTCTACTTAATGTATTTTCAAATCATTATTCAGATTAGATCATCAGTGTTGAGATGTGTGTGATGACGTGTGCATGATATTCCCAAACGTTTGACCAAATGATGTGACCTAAAAGACCTATCCTAGGGGTCTCGGGGACTGATCAAAGATTAGTCTTGCCTACGTTATACACGCAGAGACCACGTAGTTCGACTGACACAGACTCCACTTTCGACTGATGTAGACTCTATTTTTGTGTTTTTGATTTTCTGATGTTTTTGGATTTTGGATTTTTTGATGTTTTTGGATTTTGAATTTTGTGATGTTTTTGGATTTTGGATTTTCTGATGTTTTTGGATTTTGAATTTTGTGATGTTTTTGGATTTTGGATTTTGTGATGTTTT
>VDFB02047230.1:165353904-165415656 GCA_007258455.2 Sequoia sempervirens
ATGATTTTGATTAATTAACTTCTGTTTGTATGATCTTCACTATGGTTTTCTTTGTTGAATATAGGATTAAATCCTACACATGATGATATTTGCTAGGGGAGCTTAGTTGGAAGGCATCCCTCAATCCAATTGCTCCTAAAAATCAGTTAAGGAAAAAGTTAGCAAGACCCCAGAGATGTCATAACGAGTGAAATTCATGTGCAGGCGTCACATCAGCATGGGATTTTTCCTTTGGGAGGAAGTCTCAGTGACTTCCTTATGTCTCACCGACCAGCGCGGGGTGGGCAATCACTTCAGCAAGAGTCCTATCTTCGGTGTGTGGTCTTGCCAAAAGCATTAAGTCACACCAACACAGAGCAAGTGGATTCTATTAGTGGTCTTTAGTGAGAGAATCAGGTTGTCACAGTGACAAAAGGGTGAACTTATAAAGCCTTCGGTGAGACACGAGGTATCTATAGGACGTCTCCCCAAAAAAGGAAGGTTACAGCAACACGAAGCTCTCATCGATAGAGATGTCTCGACGAAAGGTCTCACCAATGATCCCTAGTCTGGGTGACAGAGAGATGTGGTTTCTACGAAGGATGGTAGTGTCTCCATAAGGTCTCCCTAACCATTGAATGTCTCGCCCAGAGGTGTATCCTTCACTGAAAGTTTTTGGTGAAAGGAGCTGGTCTAGCTGATAGAAGTGAGCGAGCGAGGACAAAAGAGGAAGGAGCTGGTCTAGCTGATAGAAGTGAGTGAGCGGGGACAAAAGAGGAAGTCGCCGGGAGGTCTGGGTGACTAGGGGAGTTTCACTAAAATAGAATGGGCTCATGGAGAAAACATAAGGGTCGATAAGTGTCTCCCCAACCTCAAGATGTCTTGCCGACTAGTGAACAACTCGGCGAAAGAGAAGACTTCAGTGTAAGGTCTTGGCAAAGAAGGGAAGTCTCTCCAACATGAAGGAGCTCGCCGAAGGATATAGGACTTGGTGTAGTGTCTCACCGACTCATGAGGGTCACACTGAAACAAAGGAAATCGGGGAGACTCTAGAAGCATAAAGGGGTTCGATGAAAGATCCTGAGCTCAACATGACATGATGTCGACCTGATAAGGTCTTCTCGACAGAAAAATGAGCTCGATGTCACTTCTGAAGCTCAACGAGGGGTCTCAGCGACTGGTCTATGCTACGCCGATAATCGTTATGAGATGAAATTGCATCGCAGAGACATGATAAGTGTCTCACTGTCATGTGATTTAAGGTGGACCGCTCTTGACTGCCTGAGAATTTGGCATGGCGTATGCTTGACCAATCAGAGGAAGCCAAAGAGTGATTCATTGGTCCCTTTGACCGATTGAATGTTCCTGGGAAAGTCTATTGACTGTTCCTGGGAAAGAAGACTAACAGAATGCAGCAAGATGGTTTCTTTTTTAGAACAGACGACGATGGATCAGCTCGGGCAACATTGTTTAGATCTATAGGAGGTCCGATGGTGCTTCCAGGGGATGGTCAATGTACAGGGAAGTCCAGAACGTGAAAGAAGACAAAGGAAGAAAGAATCTGTGACTCACAGGGACAGCTATAGTGACTATTGGCAAAGAGGTAGATCAGTATTGATGGAGATATTATGATCATTCAAGGTGACTCTAACAAAGTTCGAGTATGGACACACAGATAGATGAGTTAATGTTGTAGCAACAAAAGATCTACATATCTTTCCCAAAAATTTGTCAACATGAATGGACAACAAGGCTTCACATTAAATGCAACACCAACACTTTTGAGAAAGATTTGAGAGCTGACTCTCCTGGAAGCAGATATTTTGTAAACCCTAATGCACGGGGGGGATAGTGCATTCTATTTGATGCACTCTGTATATAAGGCATTCTTACCTCTTTGTAAAGGTTAGAACTTTTAGATAGAGAACTTCCAAGAAAAGACCTGGTAGGATTAGAACAAATAGGAATAGGTGGGATAGAAGTTGATCCTAATTCTTTGTAATAGGAGCTTCTTTTGTCTTCCTGAGTAGGAGTTAGATTCTAAATAGACTAATGTATCTTTCAGTTTTCTTAGTGTAAATGGAAACAATTTGGAGCCACATATTTTTCGTACATTGGTGATGGTGCCAGCTTTGTAAATGTTACTTATATGTTCTATGAACAGTAGAAGCAACCAGATCTTAATCTACTTCAAGTTGTGTTTCAGAATGTTGTTTGTCTTGAGTTGATCATCTGATTTAGGAAGCTTTCAAGGAATGAAGTTTGGTTTTATGTTTGGCTTAAATGGTGACTTGCAATCTGCTGTTGAAATCAGCACTATGAATGAATGAATCTGTGTGTTAGTCACAAGTTAAGTTTTTTTTGCAGTTTTAGTTAGGAACTCCTTGGAAAGTGACAGGTCTAGTTAATTCAGATGAAGTATCATTCTTTTATTTCCCAAAGCCCTGATCTATCTTTTTCTATTTCTTTAAAAACCCTGGTTAGAGTAGACTTAAATTTGTGGTTAACCCTAGAATAGTCCAAAAAAGTTCAACACCAGCAGGCCCCTTGAATATTACTGTTGCATTGACCACTGAGTAACATCACCACAGTTGAGACCCAACTACAAAGACCTTGGGAGCTAAGACATCCATGTGTTGTATTTCTCTTCCAGGAGAAGCAGAGTAGCAATATTATGTTTGCATGTTGTTGTACCAAGACACACGTCAACAACTACATGGGAATTTGATCCTATTTAGAAGTGGATATGTAGTAAATCCTTCAGAAAGGGATTCCCCTTGACCCAATTCCATGGGGGTTGGTTTAGTGGGTAATGCTATGGTTTGGGATTTTTCATAATCCTTTTTCTCCATTTTCAATATGTTTTATATTGAGGATAAATTTCCATTAGATGGTAGTGACCACACTTTCCAATTAATATGGTCCCAATATATAGGTTTGAGCTTGTAAAATGATAACCCATCATCTTCAAGCTTATCTCCTATGAGGTTTAGGTTGTTTGGCTTTCCAAATTGTAGTCAAGTCTTGGATGAAATTTTAGATTTAGTGTCATTATGATCTATCTTGATGTGAATGTGTGATAATTCCTCTAATATTATCTAAACTAGAGTAAATATTGTTTGGATATTGATACATATAGTCTTGTGTCTAGGATCAATGAGGACCTAGTGAGGTATATTCTTCCAAGAAATAAGGGCATGATAAACCTTCTATGATTTAACTATAAACAAGTTATGGAAACCTACTAACTTACACTTTATGATGATAATGATTTAAGCCACAATGATTTTCTTGTGTGAAAAAATATTTGTATGTATGGATGTTCTACTTGCTCTAATTAGGAACTTGGATATGTATTGAGTTGAGGAATAAGTTCCTTAAGATAACATTATTAAATATGGGAAATTAATAGTAGTTATTACCAAATATAGTGGGGTTCTTTACCTTTATATCTAACACATGGATACTAATATACTAAGATTTATGGTTTGTACTATATGAAAATGTTATATACACATTTAACTAAGGTATGGTACTACTAAGGATATAATTATTGTTTAATAAATAGTATTTATTTGAATAAAATAATAATTAGGTGGATGAAGTTTCATTAATTATGATTTTTTATAGTTTTTTGAATATCTATTTATAAAGAAGCCAACTCATGCTAGTTCAATGTGCTATATATGTGTTGATTTATTGACCTCAAGACCTATAAGATAATGATATAGTGTAATTAATCCTTTTTGTAGTAATAATAATAGATTAAATCGAGTAGGTGTAAAGCTTTCAAACAATACAGATCTTCTAGATCAATTTTTTTGTACCCTTTAATGTGAGGGTATGTGCAAGATCATGATGGGCCAAAAAGTGGCGATATGATGGGTATGTGTAGAGTATGTGGCTGATGACTTTTTTTTACCCCAAATTGATGAAATGAAAAGGGTTTTTAAAGGAGATTCTCATATTTCCACCAATATAAATTATGCTTTACTTTAAATTTAATAAATAATTATTACTCATTTTCTATTTGAATTATGACTAAAGTCCTCATTGATAGGTTGATTGAAAAACATATATAGCTTTCAAACGGTATCACATTTTTTGAATCTGAAACATGTGTCACATTCTATGCTTTGAATACTATAAGATTAAAAAAAGAAAAATTGAATTTAATGAAGTTTTGACCAAGTTAATTGGTCAGTCCTACGATTTTTAATATTTTTAAAATTTTGTAATTCATAATTAGTTATTTACTTGGAAAAAAATTACAAAAAAGTATGCATCACATCGGGACATGAGTCTTCTACTTACATCTAAAATCTTATAAAAAAATATTATCATTTTATTGTGATTAGGGTGGTTAGACAGACACCTACTTCTTATTTTTTCCCTGAAATTTAAGTACTACTGCATTGAAATTTCAAATTTTCACCAAATAGATTTAAAAAATAAAAATAAACCTAGTAGTTTAGAAACTACATTCAATTTTCTACAAATTTAATTCTTACATATTTTTTAAATAATATAGATAACTTATTCAAATTTTTTCGTCAAGTTGCCTAACTCTAATTTTTCTGAATTTTTTGCCACTTAAGGGCCTATTTTTTCCATGATAATTCTACACATGCCCGTGAGATTTGAACTAATATTGATGCATGATTTGAATTGTTAGCATCACAAAAATGCTAGAGAAATATACTCTATAATTGCATAAATAGAGAATAATTATTCTATTAACATGGATTGTACCACTTATTTTGAGGTGATAAAAAAAATGTAAAACTTATGACCCACTTATAGATAGGCATATCATTGCTCTAGCATGACATGAGTTAGGGAGTTTCCTCTACAAAAAGAAATATTGTTTCATATAATAGGGTTGATTATATTTCAACAATAGCATGCATATGATACATGATAGGAGCTACCTAATTTTATAAGGTTTAGATAGGCTTTCACCAATACCAGGTGATGGATTCTAGTATCTACCCATCTCAAGAATTTAATATTAGAATTATTATATCAAAAGTAATTTTTGAGTCACCTATGTTATGATTTACTAATGTATGGTTTCTAAATTTTAATTCTTAATACAATTAAAGGTGGTTGATACTATTGTAAAAAGACGGGTCTACAATTAAGGCCACAAAACTTTCTAAATATATAATTTATATGGTTGTGTGATATAAATGATTAATGGGTTACATAATTTTGTTAAAGGCCTTGAGTGATGTTTTTTTTACACTTACACCTTATACTTTATTAAAATTACAAGTATTATGGAATACTTGTCCCCCATTATAGCTAGTAAAAAGAACTAGGCTAAAGCATGAAACACACAATGCAACTTGGTATGCACTAATATTCCTTTCATTGATGGCATGTGTAATGTAGAAAAAAGTATCTTCTTGCTTGATTTGGGAATAATTAATGATTACTTGATTTATTGTTGTGTGTTGTTTTACACATCCACATTAGGTCTTTGACCCTTGCAAATACATTTATCGATGTTTTGTAAAGGTGTTGTAAAGTTTTGTAAATGAATTTCACACTTTTCTAGACTTTTATTAAGCATTAAAGTCTAATGGACCTATTTTTCCACTAATTCAATGTTGCAAAATATATTTAATTGCATTCTCACACTAAAAGGCTTGTAAATTAAACCTAATTCTAGTCTAGTGTTGTAATGTGTTTTACACATTCACATTGGATGTTGTGTCTTTCTCAGCTATGTGGACCTCATTTTAATGTTTTCAAGTGTATTTAATCACACTTTCACATTTAAATTTGTGTCCCTATCCCTAGTTACCATTTATATCACCATTAATAGGCCCCTATGACCTCATATTATGCATCCCAAGGCTTATTTTCATCAAAGCCCTGACTAGAACAACATAAGAGCTTAATTTATTCACTCCCTGACAATCCAGCTGCCAAAAGAACCCCTGTGGGACTAAGTCACCCACCTAGTCGAATGAGTCCCATTTAGGTGGGACTAATTCACCTAGCTTGGTGGCTTAGTCCCTTTCGGGCCATTTTTGAGGTTTGAGCGGAAAAAATAGGTTTTAAGTTTAATTTTCTTCCATACCGGCCTTGGGGATCAAAGTAACGAGAATTTTAGGTGGATTTCCTATATAAAAAATATTTTAAACCCTAATTCATAACTCATTTATTATTCATTCATCATTCTTTATTCATCTCAAGTCAAGCAAGCTAGGGTTTTAACATTTCAAGTGATCAAGATAACTTTCTAAGATATTCAAGGGAAAATTCTTCATCCATTGTTGTAGAAATTCAAGATCTATCATCAAGAAAATTTTCTAATTCCTTCATTCCATGTTCATGATTCATCTTATTTCTTCATTTTGTTTAATTACCTAAAAGGGGTTTGACCAAGGAAAACCCCTATTCCCTAAAATTCAACATTTCTCTTTATTACCTTCTGTGTTTGTAGATCTAGGTACCCTTAAAGCTTGGAGATCACTGAAGAATAGGTTGCAAACTTGTTGAAAACATCTCCTTGTTTGCTAGGTCAAAAATATTCACAAAAAATCACTTACAAGCCCAAATTTGGTAGTTTCAGATCTAAATACCTAGAGGAACCAAAAGAGCAGAACGAGAGCTTCCATTTCCACTAGCATATTTTTCAGCAAATCCAAAGTGGACTCATATTCCATTAGTGGCGTATGAGTCCCACTATACATTTTTTTGAGATATTTTTGTAGATTTGGATACCCATTTGGTTGAAATGGGCCCTGACAAAATTTTCTATATCTGTGACTAAGTCGCCTAGATTGGCGCAAGTGTCCCAATAGGTCAAAATTTTAGAATCCACAATATTTCAAGTATTCATTCCAGTCCTCAACACATTTCTAGGTGCACATATTTAGTTTTACATTTTTATGTTTTCCTTCAAGGTCATTTCTAGGTCATTTAGTATATGTTTGCATACCACATCATGTTTTGAAACATCTTACATTTTCTAAGTTTTTCATTAATAGTGAACCCCTCATTTGTTGTTATTTATTCCCTATAACTCTCCCTTTGTTAGATTTTAATTTCCCTTGCATTGAAATCTCAAGGGTTTTTCTTGAATGAAATGTTGATCTTTGTCTCTCTCCTTTTAGATACAAAACCCTAGAGGTGCAAGAGGTGACAAAAATCTTCAGTTCATTTTGGTGAACCCACTTTTCAAATACCTTCTTGTTTAATTTGGAGTCCATCATCCTAGAATTAGCTTGCATTGCATTTTTAATTACTTAAGTTGCATTCTAGAGTTTCAAATTTTGCATTAGTGAAAGTGCATATAGGTTGCATTTTAGCATCTTAAATCATTAAAAACTTATGAAATTTTGCATCATACAGCACAAAAAACATAAAAATCAATCAAAAAAATATAAAAATTATAAAAAAATCCCCACTGGGACTCATTCATCACCTTGGGCGACTTAGTCTTTTTGCACCCCTAAAACTATCATTTACAACACTAAAAGCCTTGTTGTTTAGCTTCTATTTATTGTTGTTAACTATTTGTATTAGTTGGTTGAGTTTTATTAACATGCATTTCATTATATTTAGCTTAAATTAGCTCATTTTATGCATTGCTCAAATTCAATTTTGCATTTACAACATTTCATTTTTAAATTATTGCATCGTGTACCAAAAAAATATCTTGCTTGAAAAATGAAAATTGCATTTCCAGTTTCCATGGTTTACTTTTTCCAAATTTAAGTTTCAATCTTCTCCAAGTTTTCAAAGAAAAGGTTATTCAATAAGCATGTTAGTAATTCATTCAATGCATTCCCTAGTTATGAGAGTCTCTTAGTGCAAGAAAATGAAAATGTTAGCATTTTCCTTAAACTTACACCCCCTCCTATCTCTCTTATTTGGGAGGATGATGTGAAAGAAGTGAATATAAGCATGGATAACCATGATGATCATAATTCTTCTTCTCCTGATACCTCTCCTTTTAGTGACAAAAGTATCTTGGTGAAACAAGGTACAATTGTTGAGCATCATGAAATTTTTGTTTGTCCTCCTCATTCCCCTTGGGAAGATGGTATAGCAATTGAAGATGAATTCATTTCCCATACTTTACTTAGTCTCCATTCATCTCCCAACACCTCTCCTATTTGTGAAAAATTTTTAGTGAATAAGGATACAATCGTGAATGATCATGGCAAACACATTTGTGAGTAGGGTACAGTAGAACTAATGATTGAGAATTATATCATTGTTTCTCTCCTTCCTAATGTTCCTAACATTTTGAAGGATCTATTTGAACAAGAAGATCCAATCATTGGCACACATTAAAATCATATTTGTCTTTCTCTTAATGCCTCCCCTACTACTAATGAAGCTTCTTTACAAAATCTAACCATGGATTGTGTTGAACATCTTACAAGCTCTCTTATTAGGGTAGATAATATGGCACAAGAGAATGATAGCTTAGAGAAAATAGACAATCAAATAAATCCTTATCCTAATATCACGACTATTGATAATCAAGAAAATCCAACCATCGATCATCCCCCTACATGTGATGAACTCATTTTAGAAGAACCAATCCTCGAATGTCAAGAAATTTTTTTTCTTATTCTCCTAACAACTCTCCTCCTAGGGAGGATATCATGGTGCAATAAAAAGCTAACATTGACAATAACATAGTGGAATAACATGATGAGGCAACATTAGATTCTCATTTTCTAAGGGATGTTAATATTATTCAACCTTAACTCATCCTTTACCCACCATCATGCAAACCTCAAACTCAAAACAAACCTGAACTTGTCCTTTATCCTCCTAAGAATAATGTTTCACAACAACTATCATAATACCATTGATCATACATATAACACTAGAAACAATCCAAAACCACAACAACCAACCCTAAGACCCTTACCTTTTCCTAATCCTATCCTACCTAACCCTATCTTACTTGGTCCTCCTTGCGGAAAGGAGTATGATCTTGTCGATCAACTTAAGAATACTCCTGCTATGATATCATTATGGGACCTTATTCAAGCCTCCCCTCACTACCACAACATGATTCAAACAACCTTATACCATGTTCCTATCCCTTCCAATGCACAATAAAATTGCATAGCAGCCATGATCCAAGGAATAAATGATGACATTGTTTTCCACCAAAGTGAACTCCCCCCTTTGGAAGTGCAAAAACAAAATGATGCTTTCATAATACTATCTCAATACAAATGAATAGGGATAAAGTGAACCCTTTTTGACAATGGCTCAACCCTTAATGTGTGTAGTGTAAACCTTTTGGATAGGTTTCATGTGGATAAATACAAAATTCAACCTGATTCTTTATCGCTTAAGGGATTTGAAAATGTAAAAAAAAAACTCTTGGTGTGATTACTTTACGTATTATAGTCGGGAAGGCCACATTGGAAAAACAAATCCATGTTATGCCTCATGAACTTTCATGTAATCTTCTTTTAGGTAGGCCATGATGGATTCATGCAATGAATGGGGTGCCTTCCACTCTTCATTGTAAAATGAAATACATCTGCAACAACAAAGTGTACACACTTGACACTAATCCTGAACCTTACAGTGTCTTACAACTTGTGAAAAAAAAGAGAATCCCTTGACAACATTAATGCCAACCACACAATTGGAACCCGTGCAACAAAAAGACAATGAAAAAACACATTGACAAAGTCACAAGCTATTAGAAAACTATTTGGGTTCCTTAGATTACGAACATACATTCATGGGTGAGTACAAGATCATAAAAAAAGATTCAAATAAGTGAAACGAAAAAGTAGTCATGTCAACTCAAAATTCAAAAGACCCTTCACACAGATCCGCCTCAACCACTTTAGAACAAAAGACAACATATTACAGAACAAAATTTGATGAGCATAAGAATGAAAAATATTTATGGTGAAGGTTATGAACTTATGAAACAACTTGGGGGTATGTTTAGGATCATCATGGAAAAAATAGGCCCTTAAGTGGCAAAAAATTCAGAAAAATCAGAGTTAGGCAACTTGACATAAAAATTTGAATAAGTTATCTATATTATTTCAAAAATATGCAAGAATAGAATCTGTAGCAAATTGAATGTAGTTTCTAAACTACTAGGTTTATTTGAAAAGAAAAAAAATCTATTTGGTGAAAATTTGAAATTTCAATGCAATAGTACTTAAATTTTAGGGCAAAAATAAATAGGTGTTTCTCTGACCACCCTAACCATAATGAAATAATAATATTTTTTTATAATATTTTAGATATAAGTAGAGGACTTACGTCCTAATGTGATGCATATTTTTTGTAATTTTTTTCCAAGTAAATAATTAATTATGATTTTTTATTATAACTTTTAAAAAATATAAAAAACTCATATGTTTGACCA
Organism: Sequoia sempervirens; assembly: GCA_007258455.2. NCBI lineage: Eukaryota > Viridiplantae > Streptophyta > Pinopsida > Cupressales > Cupressaceae > Sequoia > Sequoia sempervirens. The sequence continues at coordinate 165,364,268 of VDFB02047230.1, forward strand.
CCTTAATTTGGTCAAAACTTCATGAAATTCAATTTTTCTTTTTTTAATCCCATAGTATGCAAAGCATAGAATGTGTTGCAAGTTTCAGATTCAAAAAATGTGATACCATTTGAAAGCTATAGATTTTTTTCAATCATCCTATCAATCAGGACTTTAGTCGTAATTCAAATAGAAAATGAATAATAATTATTTATTAAATTCAAATTAAAGCATAATTTATATTGGTGGAAAGCTGAGAATCTCCTTTAAAAACCCTTTTTGTTTCATTAATTTTGGGTTAAAAAAAGTTGTCATCCACATACCCATCATATCGCCACTTTTTGGCCCATCATGATCCTGCACATACCCTTGGCTATAGTGGAAAAGAATGTGGTGCTAGAGAACAAGGTATCCATGTCCCCATCGATCCTAACATGCAAGAAACAAATCATTGTCTTGCTTATTGTCGTTTGATAGTAATAAACAATGCTTCACTTAATATCAACACCATCACAAACCATCCTTCTAAGATGACTTTAACAATAGTGCATCTTGAACTCATAGACACTAGTGGTCTTGATTGTTCTCCTTTGCAAGAAATGAAACACATAAAGACCTATTTTCTTAATGTCAATTCCATCTGACAAAATGTTAATGATTTGAGTTCACTAGATTTTACACCCTCCTGCAAGGGAGAGAAGAAAATCTCACAATCTAAAGAATCTTGCGTAGATATTACATCCTATACTAAGCAATAACAATATCTACTGCATAATAAAGGAACATCTACCATTGATCAAGAGGGTATATTTTCAAGACTCCTCCAAGATCACTTGATATCCCTTCCTCCAAGAACTTGAAATAAATTCTATTACAAGACTTCATTTTGTGCCTATCACAAAGTTCATGGTCATTCCACTAATAAATGTAAGGCTTTGATTAGTAAAATACAACATCTTAAGGAGTTTGGTGCTCTCCCTTATGTGGGGGCACTTAATTCCTCTAATTGATACTAATTTTCACTCTACCATGCATCTTATCAAGCACTTCAGCTCACCCTTGTCCTGCACTAAGTGGGGGAAAGGGGTGAAGTAGCCTTGTCCTCATATGTCACTTGTCATTGTCTCTTTTTTCTAGTCATTAACCTTTCATGAACATATAAGAGCAAGCTTGGGATGTGAACAACATGCCTTATGTTTACTCGCATGTGACATACTTATTCATGATGTAGTTCAATTCAGAAACATATGACTTGGCATAGGTATTTTTCAGTAATCTCTCATGTCTTCTTCTTCTACTTTAAAGAAATTTCTCACAGTAATGGTGTTAGCAACTACTTTAAATTGGGGGCATACATCAACACTCATATTTCATTGTGCTATTTTCTTTTTCTTATGATTTCCTCTCTTGGAAACATTAGGTACAATGTTTCCTAGGATGAGACCTTACACTTGTCCTCTCTTGGAAACAAGATGAGACCATTTGCACTTATCCTCTCTTAGAGACATTAAGCATGATGCTCCCTAAGATGAGACCTTGCATGAACTAAGCAAAATCCCCTTGAATAGTCTATGAGTTTCAAGCATACGAAGCTTTACTTGCCTCATGGAGCTCAAAGATCTTTTTTGTGTGGCAGCATTTTAAAGTTATCAGGAATTATAAATTTGGCATGGTTAGAGCGGGAAGCCCACTTTGTGGCATGAATTTCCCCATAGCCACCTACATGTGTGCGAGTGCATACCAGCCATGAGTGTATGTTTCTCAACTTTTAAGACTTCTCACCCAGTGGATAGCCAAGACTTCAATTTCCTCGAAGTGAGTATGCATTTTGGGACAAATATCCTAGATCTTATCCACATTGTGTTGGATAAATGGTAGAAGCTTGATCCACCTTTTCATTTTCATTCTTCTCTTCCTTCTAGTTATTTCCATTGCATGATTGTGTATCTTTTTTCACTGCAAATCATTCACCTTGTGCATGTCCTTTTGCACTCATGTCAGTTTGACTTAGGATCTTGGATCTTGGGGGCTTGATCACTTCATCTTTGTTATCCTAGACCATCTGCATTGGTACGATTGGACCCTACTTGAATGTCTACTTTAGTGTGAGTTTGAAGCAAGTTCATCCTCTCACTAAAGTGGGGGCTCAATGTAGCATAGAAAAAAGGATCTTCTTGCTTGATTTGGGAATAATTAATGATAAATTAGACTTAATGATGCCTTCATCTAGTGTTGTGAGGTGTTTTAAACATCCACATTAGGTCTTGGACCCTTGCAAATGCATTTATCAGTGTCTTGTAAAGGTGTTGTAAATGACTCACACTTTTCTAGACTTTTATTAAGTATTTAAGTCTAATGGAACTATTTTCCCCCTAAATCAATGTTGTAAAATGTATTTAATCACATTCTCACACTAATCTAGAAAGATTGTAAATTAAACCTAATTCTAATCTATTGTTGTAATGTGTTTTACACATTCAAATTGGATGTTGTGCCTTTCTAGGCTATGTGGACCTCATTTTAATGTTGTCAAGTGTATTTAATCACACTTTCACATTGAACTTTATGTCCCTAGCCCTAATTACACTTTATATCATCATTAATAGGCCCCTATGAGCCCATATTGTGCATCCTGAGGCTTATTTAGATCAAAGACTTGACTAGAACAACATAAGAGCCTAATTTCTTCACTCCTCGACAATCTAGCAAGAAAAAGAGCCCCTATGGGACTAAGTCTCCCATATGGGTAAATAAGTCCCATCCAATTGGGACTAAGTTTCCCATCTTGGCGAATTAGTCCCATTTGGGACATTTTTGAGGTTTGAAAGGGGAAAATTTGGGTTTTAAGTTTAATTTTCTTCCATGTCGGCCTTGGGAATAAAATTAACAATAATTTCAAGTGGATTTTCTATATAAACAAGATTTTAAAAGACTAACAAAACAATTAACTGTCCCATGTTTTTAGCCCTTAAATAGGTTAGATTTATAAATGAATTAGTCTTTAATCACCACCCAATTGCTAAATGACCTCAAAAATTCCTTTTAACCATCTCAAAACTCATGATTTATCAGCTTTTAGGAATGGAAAAGTTCAATTTATCGTTGTCCTTAAGACCCTACTTTTTGCCCAAAACAAGCTTTAACCAACAAGGGTTTGTTAGAAAAACATACACCAAACCTTTACACGCTTTGACCTAGTTTGAACCATGTGTAAATATGTATACATAATATTTTTAAGCCTTCATCAATCCTCATATGCTTCATTTTCTTTGAAACACCACTTGGAGCCATGATTTTTGTGAGGAAAAACACTATTTTTCTGTGAGGACAACAACATTCATATTGGAATCTAACCTTCCCCTACATTTATTAATCCACACACAATGTTTACATAACAAAAAGGCTCTATTCTATCCATCCCATCGACCAACTAAACCTACATTGATGGGATGGAGGAATATTTCCCTAAAAGACTCTCAAAACCCCTATTCTAAGATTACAAGCTGAACTACAAAGAACACACTCAAACAATTGCTTTACTCAATAAAATATCTCCCAATTGGATTTAAACGAATGATAACTTTTGTCCTATCATGAATATTAATATTTAAATCCTTAAAATTTTGTATAGACTATGCAAATTGAAGAATAGAAAAAAGAAACTCTAAAAATTGCTAACAAGGTAATTTTATTGAATGGATTTCTTCAAGATTGCAATGATGATCACTTGCCTCTATTGGAAAAACAAGGAAAAAAAACTGAGAGGGGGGTGATTTAGTTGTCATGGAATAATTTAACTTTTCAAACTTAACTTAATCTTAAATCTGATGAATGAATAATAAATGATAAACAATCAGCACATTAGAAACACAGAGAATACCAAGATTTTTTTACATGGAAACCCTATTAGGGGAAAAAATGTGGTGGATGTTAGTCTACAATATTATACCCTATTAAAATTATCATGAAAGATAACGGGAATGCACATGCATTTAGGCACACTGCCTAGAGTTCACTGCTCAAATACAAGAGGGCTCACTGCCCAACAATTCACAGTAATTTGGATTAGATCCACATGGTGTGAACTAAGAAAATAGCTTCTACACAAGCCTAATTACAGTTCTAGTTAAGTACAAAATACCTTCTTCACACTTCACTTAACCTTCTTCTCACTTTGCTTTGCAATCGAATGAATAGATCAATATTCACACACTTTCTCTTCTCTGGATTTTCTTCTCTTTCACACAGTCTCACTTCACTCACACAACCACTCTTATATATCCGCACAATGAAATACATCAAAAACTTAGTTGGCCAAAAATATAGAACATATTTATAATGTCAACCCAGATTTACAAATAAATTTTCAATGTGGATCAAACATTGCCAGCTAATATTATGATGCAACCTAAAACAATATCTTTGAGCATTCCAAACATTCAAATTTAAATCTTCAAGCATCTGCAACACATTACAACCATCATGTCAGCCAAGAACATGAAAACTCGATCATACCAAGAAAAATATTCAACCACAGGCACACCGATCAACGCGGATGTACAACAAGGATAGAGAATGATGTAGAAGCAACCAAAAACAACAAGTACTAATATATAATCATCCACAACAATAGAAATTACTAGAATCACATAAAATTCAATTAGGAGCACTGACAGAACCCATAGAAATACTCTCAGAACACATCTATTCATGGCACGATCAAATCTTCATGCAGACCTCTAAAAATTCTGGTAGATGATCTAGATACTCTCAATAATAAACCATTTAGTCCACAACAACTGATCTTTAACTTAAAAAACAAAACACCTTCAAGACCTTCATTGTTCCATTTGTAGCCTGCAACTCTTCCTTTAACAATTTTCTCAATATCCTCAACATATACAACCTTCAATACAATAATGCTAATAGTTTTGACATCAATGACAACCACATATCATCAACACAACCGCAACATACAACAATCTCCCCCTTTGGCATTGATGACAACAGATGATGTGAAAAGTACCATCAACACAACTACACTTGCTCTCCCTTTAGTTCTAACTCTTCTCAAATGCTCTTCTCTCCCTAAAAATATTTTTTACATTGTTTTTCCCCCCCTTTGAAATTAATGGAAAAGATAAGAATTATCTTCCCACATACAAGCTTTGTACCACATATCTACACATCTGACTACCCCCCCTGAGTAGAAACTACGAGAACATCAATCTGGATCAATAAATATCTATGAAGCACACATGATATTGATGCAAATAAATGCATCTCTAGTTCATATCAGGAGGGGTAATCACCCCTAGCATCCCTCTGAGATACTCAAAAGTATACTTTGGCAATGTCTTAGTGAAAATTTCTGCAACCTATTGTTTGGTAGGCACATACTCCATCTAACTTCTTTCTCATTCACTTTCACCCTCAAGAAGTGAAAATTGATTGATGTATGCTTGGTCTTAGAGTGTAGCACTGGATTCTTTGATATGTTAATTGCACTTGAGTTGTCATAGTATATGGAAATAGGTACATCATATACTACTCTGATATCTTTCAGCATCTGCTTCATCCACATCACTTGAGTACAATTATTTGCAACAATAATATACTCTGCCTCAATAGTAGATAGAGAAATGGAATTCTATTTTTTGCTCAACCAAGACACCAGCTTCTTCCCTAGGAAGAAGGCACCACCACTAATACTCTTCCTGTCATCAACATATCTTGCCCAATTTGCATCAATATATGCATTCAAAGTAAGATCATCATCCTAAGGATACCAAAGCCCAAAATCAACTATTCCTTTTAGATATCTAAAGATTCTCTTTACTACAGTCACAGGAGATTCTTTTAGATCAACCTAAAATCTAACAACTATACATACAACATTCATAATGTATGGTCTTGTATGAGTTAAATAGAGCAATCCACCAATCATTGACCTATATCTTGTTTGATTTACCTTAGGAGAATCATCATTCTGAGTTAACTTGCATCCGGTCACCATGGAAGTACCAATAGGTTTTGAGTCTTCCATGCAAAACTTCTTCAACAGCTCTCTCACATATTTGGACTGAGATATGAAAATTCTCTTGTTTAACTGAGTAACTTGTAATCCCAGAAAGAACTTCATCTCTCCAATCATGCTCATTTCAAATTTTCTCTTCATTTCATCAATAAACATCATACATAGATTGTCATTTCCTCTAAAAATAATGTCATCAACAAAAACCTCAATAATCAACTCTTTATCATCATCCAATTTGAAATACAAGTTGTTGTTAGCAGTACCTTTATTGAATCCAAGCTTTAATAAGTATTTTTCTAGTCTAGCATAGTAGGCTCTGGGGGCTTTCTTGATTCCATATAGAGCTTTCTTTAATTGGAAAACCATGTCTTCCTTGTCAGTCAGTTGAAATCCATTTGGTTGTTCAATATATACTTCTTCTATCTCACCATTCAAAAAGGATGACTTCACATCCATTTGATAGAATTTATAGTTCTTATATGCAGCATAAGAAAGAAATAATCTAACAGCTTCAATTCTAGCAACAAGGTCAAAGGTTTCTTCAAAATCAATACCTTCCACTTGTGAATACCCTATACATACCAATCTTTCTTTATTTTGAACCACTTCACCTTGTTCATTTAGCTTATTCTGAAATACCCATTTAGTACCAATCACATTTTTTTTCTTTAGGTCTAGGAATTTAAGTATCCATGTATCATTATTTTCAATCTACATTAGCTCTTGTTTCATAGCTTCCATCCAGTGTTCATGATTGGAAGCTTCATTGACATCTTTAGGCTCAATCTTGGATATCAGGCAATACTCGATTCTGCAATCTTTCTTCTAGTTTGCACACCTTTAGTCTTATCTCCTATAATTTAATTTTTAGAATGATTTAGCTTCACATACCTTGGAACTTTGGGACTCTCTCGAGATTCTAGTTCCGTTTTTCTTTTGCACTTGCACTTGTCTTTCCTTCCTGACTTACTTGATTTACAGGAAAAAATTGAAGTTGTTTTACTGGAACATATGGCACAATTTGAAGTTGATTTTGTGTTTGAACATTATTCCCTTTGTTTTTGTTGTCCTCCTAGTCATCTAAATCATATCCACAACATCTGGATGATCTAGCAAAATCCTCATCAACTCTAACATTTGCACTCTCAACCATTTTTCTTAATCTTTTGTTATAGCACCGATAGGCTTTGCTCTTAGTAGATTAACCTAGAAAGATTCCTTCCTTGCTTCTTGCATCAAACTTTCCTATATCCTCACTTCTCTTGATATAACACTTGCTTCCAAAGATCTTGAAATATCTTACCATAGGCTTATAACCAAACCATAGTTCAAAAGGAGTCTTACCAGAATTACTATTGACATTTACCCGGTTGAAAGTGTACACAATAGTGCTTATAGCTTCACTCCAATATATGTGAGGCACATTTCCTTCTATCATCATTGTTCTAGTAGCATCGAGAATTGTTTTGTTCTTTCTTTCTGCAACTCCATTCCGTTGAGGGGTTCGAGGAGCAGACAATTGTCTTTTGTTTCCATGCTCTTCACAAAAAGAATTAAACTCCCTGGAGGTGAATTCACCAGCTCTGTTTGACCTTAAGCATTTAATTTTTAGACCTGTATCATTTTTTTCCATGGCCTTGAAACTTTTGATCTTTTCTAATGCTTCACATTTTTCTCTTAAGAAAGTGACCCATATCATTCTAGAATAATCATCAATAAGTAGCATAAAGTACCTTTCTCCATGAAGAATTCTGACTCTGGAGGGACCACATAGATAAGTATGTACTAGCTCCAGTAATCCATTTGTATGATGTTGTTTGCTTTGAAAAGAAACTCTAGTTTGTTTTCCCATATAACACTCCTTGGAAATTGTGTTAGCAAGCTTTACTAGCTTAGGTAGATCTCTTACTGTTTGAGTGGAACTTACTTTGACAATGTTATCAAAATTCACATGATGCAACCTCCTATGCCATAACCAGCTTTCATCTACTTGAGCAATTAAACAACTTTCACTAGTAGCATTCAGGTGAAAAATATTACCTCCTATCTTTTTACCTAAAGCAATTACTTTTCCAGATCTTCCAAGTATCTTGCATGATCTTCCATCTTTGAACTGAAGATCATAACCATTTTCCACCATCTGTCCAATACTCAGCAAGTTGTGCTTCAAGCTTTCAATATAAAGAACATCATCAATGTTATTCTTATCACCAAGAAAAATAAATCCTCTGCCATGAATCACACCAGCATTGTTATCTCCAAATATTACAACCCCATAGTCATACTTTTCAAGACTTACAAATTTTCTTTTGTCACTAGTCATATGATGTGAGCAACCGCTATCAATAACCCACTCATCTTTTTCCCAACTTTAGCAAATTTAGTAGCCACCAAACCATTTTCCTTGATAGCAAGGAATACCTATTCATCTTCATTTTCATTATTTTTATCAGACTCATCATCAAACACTCCTTCTTTAGCATAGTAACATTTCTTTTGGAATCTAGATTTGTAAGGCTTGGACCTAGGAACTCTTTCAAGACACCTTGATGCAAAATGACCCATTTTACTACAAGAAAAACATTTAATAGGAAACACTCCTTTATACTTACCTTGTCCTCTACCTTCTTTCTTCACAATCAATGCTTTCAACTCTTCTACCTCTCTTTCTTCATCTTTAAGCTATTTCATTTCTTCCTCATACTTGAATGACTTTATGGAACACTCTCTCAGATCATATCTTTGCTTGTTTCTTTTGGATACAGTAGCCTTAAATGCAGTTTTAGTCTTAGGAACAAATTCACCAAATTCACTCAACTCAAAGGCAACAAGTTTACCAATCAGCGTATCTCTTGTCATATTTGTTAATGATTTGGTTTCTAAAATAGCATGAGCCTTTGCTTTGTAAGAGGGAGGAAATGATCTGAGCACTTTAGCTACAATTTCTTCCTCATCCAGGGTACCACCAACACATCTAATACCCGTCACTAGTTCATTTACTCTCTACATAAAAGAAGGAATATTTTCATCTTCACCCATTTTCAAATTTACATACTTTCCTTTCAAACTCTGTAACTTAGTCATCTTCACATGTACATCTCCTTCATACAAAGTTTCCAATTTCATCGAAATCTCATGAGTTGTCTTCAAACCTATTATATTTGTCATTTCTGAATCTATTAGAGCACTCAACAAAGCTTCCATAGCCCTGACATTATTCTCAGTGCATCTTTAATCTCATCAGCAGTGGAAGGACCATTCTGAGGAATAACATATGGATTATTTGTAATCTTCTAGAAGAGTTATCCAATACACCACAAATGACACTCCATCCTAGCTTTCCACAATGAGTAGTTTGTTCCATCAAATCTAGGGTTTTCCTTCTTGTACGATGCCATCCCAGATCACCTCAAGCTTTTAAACTTCTTCAAAGGAACCTGCTCTGATACCAATTGTTGGAAAAACAAGGATAGACAACTGAGAGGGGGGGTGAATTGGTTGTCACAGAATAATTAAAATTTTCAAACTTAACTTAATCTTAGATCTGATGAATGAATAATAAACCATAAACAAACAACACATAAGAAACACAAAAAACACCAAGATTTTTTATGTGGAAACCCTGTTAGGGGAAAAACCATGGTGGATGTTATCCCACAATATTATACCCTATTAAAAGTATAATGAAAGATAATGGGAATGCACATGCATTCAGGAATACTGTCTAGAGTTCAGTACTCAAATACAAGAAGGATCACTGCCCAACAATGCACAATAATTTGCATTAGATCCAGAGGGTCTGAACTGAGAAAATAGCTTCTACACAAGCCCGATTATAATTCTAGTTAAGCAAAAAAAACCTTCTTCACACTTTTCTCAACCTTCTTCTCACTCTACTCTACAATCGAATAAATAGATCAATATTCACACACTTTCTCTTCTTTGTATTTTCTTCTCTTTCACACACACTCTCACTTCACTCACACAACCACTCTTATATATCTACACCATGAAATACATCAACAATTTAGTCGGCCAAAAATATAGAACATATTTACAATGTCAGCCCAAATATACAAATAAATTTTCAATGTGGATCAAACATCGTCGGTTAATATTATGATGCAACCTAAAACAATATCTTTGAGCATGCCAAACATTCAAATTTAAATATTCAAGCATCAGCAATATGTTAGAACCATCATGTTGGCCAAGAACATGAAAACCTGATCATACCAAGAAAAATCTTTGACCACAGGCACACCGATCAATGCAGACATACAAGGATAGAGAATAATCTAGAATCATCCAAAAACAATAATTACTAATAGATAATCATCCACAGTAATATAAATTACCAGAATCACATAAACTTCAATCAGGAACACTGGCATAACCCACATAAATAGTGTCAGAATACAACTATTCATAGCACAATCAAATCTTCACGTGAACCTCTGAATCTTCTGGTAGATGATCTAGATACTCTCAACAATAAACCCTTTAGTGAAAAACAATTGATCTTTAATGTATAGAAAAAAATACCTTCATGACCTTCACTATTCCACTGGCAGCTTACAACTCTTCCTTTAACAATTTTCTCAATATCCTCGACATATACAACCTTCAATACAATAATGCTAATAGTGTTGACATCAATGACAACCACATATCAGGAACACAACCACACCATACCAAAACCTCACCTTACAAATACTTTTATAGATGTTTCCCTAACCCATAACTACCTTTTCAACTTATTTCATTGACCTATCTCTTCAACTTTCCAACAAAGACTCTTCATCTTTTGTCTTTTTGCATTTTTTTCTTTTTTACATAATTGGCAACTTTGAAATTTTGTGCAACAAAAAAACTTTATTTGCAATTTGACTTAATAAGCACTCTAGTGACCTATTTGACACTTCAAGTACACCATTTATGACCTCATATGGCCTTTTACAATACCTTATAATGGAAAATTGAATTTTTTCTTTTTTTTTGCCTTTTGAAGGTATTTTGAGGACAAGTTGCTCCTGCACCAGCTTGCAACTACTCCCTTTTTTCAAAATAAACATTATGTGTACTTATCAGATTGTTATGTTATTCACATTAAATATATATGTTGGATTCCTATGTTAGTAACTATGTCTAGACCTATTATGTGGGTATGGACTAGTCACCCTATGTATATGTGATGCATTCCTTAGCTAGCCCCATGTGTATATAATAGCTAAACACCTATATTTATGTAACACATGTAGGAGTTAGCCTCATTGTATATAAATTTTGTATGCTTTGTAAAATCATTGGGCTAATATGGGATGCTTGAATGAAATGGTTCTTATGTGATTTTATGTGTGTTTGAACTCAATGGATTTGAATAGAAACACAACTTAATTGGAATTTGTTTGTTTTTGATAAAGGAAACACAACTTAATTGGAATTTTTTTGTTATTATTCTATTGTAATTAGATTAAATTGAATGTAACAACTTAAGAAATATTTGTGGTTTAAAATTAAGATCAAAGATCCCATAAAATAGAGAAGGGTGAATTTCCTTTGTCAATAGTGTATAAAATACAAATGATCTAATTCCAAAAGGGATATGTAGATAGGGTAATAATTAATGTACCCTCAAGGATGTACCCTCAAGGATTAGTTCTAGGTTTATTAATGAACTAAGCATTGGGAACTTATGGTAGCATAGAATTGTCACCATGTTCATGGTTGGAAAGGTTGTGATTTTTACACTTCTAAACTAATATAAGGTCAAGTAACATAGTGACTTGAAAAAAATGGGTATATCGTTCTATCCTCAATGATTCACATCATACAATGTATTGTTCTAGGGACCCATTTTGGCATGTAATAACATATTTCAAAATCCAATAACATTTCTTTGAAAAGACTAAGAAAACAATAAATTGTCCCACATTTTTAGCCCTTAAATAGGTTAGATTTATAAATGAAGTAGTCTTTAATAACCACCCAATTTCCAAATTACCTCAAAAATTCCATTAACCCATCTCAAAACTCATGATTTATCAACTTTTAGGAATGGAAAAGTTCAATTTATTGTTGTTCTTAAAACCCTACTTTTTGACCAAAACAAGCATTAACCAACAAGGGTTTGTTAGAAAACCATACACCATACCTTTACATGCTTTTCCCCAGTTTGAAACATGTGTAAATATGTCTACATAGTCTTTGTAATCCTTCATAAATCCTCAAATGCTTCATTTTCTTCAAAACACCACTTGGAGCCATGCTTTTTGTGAGGAAAAACACCATTTTTCTATCGAGACAACAACATTCATATTGGAATATCACATTCCCCTACATTTATTAATCCACACACAACATTTACATAACAAAAAGACTCTATTATATCCATCCCATTTACCAACTAAAACTACATCGATGGGATGGACAAATATTTCCCTAAAAGACTCTCAAAACCCCTATTCCAAGATTACAGACCAAACTACAAAGAATGCACTCAAACAGTTGCATTCCTCAATAAAATCTCTCCAAATTGGATTTAAATGAATGATAACTCTTTGTCCTATCAATAAAAATAATAATTAAACCCTTAAAATTTTTTATAGACTATGCAAATTGAAGAATAGCAAAAAGAAACTTTGAAAATTGCTAATAAGGTACTTTTATTGAATGGATTTCTTCAAGATTACAATGATGATCACTTGCCTCACCTTACAAATAATTTTATAGATTTTTTACCAACTCATAACTACCTTTTCAAATTCTTTCATTGACCTATCTCTTCAAATTTCCCACAAAGACTCTTCATCTTCTATTTTTTTGCATTTTTTGCTTTTTTGCATTTTTTTACATAATTGGCAACTTTGCAATTTTGTGCAAGAAAACAACTTTATTTGAAATTTTACTTAACCAAACCTATAGTGACCTATTTTACACTTCAAGTACACCATTTATGACCTCATATGGCCTTTTACAATACTTTATAATGAAAAATTGAAGTTTTGCAAATATTTTTCCTTTTGAAGGTATTTTGAGAACAAGGTACTCCTGCACCAGCTTCCAACTACTACTTTTTTAAAAATAAACATGTGTACTTATCAGATTCTTATGTTATTCAAATTAAATATATATGTTGGATGCCTATGTTAGTAACTATGTCTAGTCCTATTAAATGGGTATGGACTAGTCACCCTATGTATATGTGATGTATGCCTTAGCTAGCCTCATGTGTGTATAATAGCTAAACACCTATATTTATGCGACACATGTAGGAGTTAGCCTCATTGGATATAAATGTTTTACGCTTGGGAAAATCATTGGGCTAATATGGGATGCTTGAATGATATGGTTCTTATGTGATTTTATGTGTGTTTGAACTCAATGGATTTGAATAGAAACACAACTTAATTAGAATTTGTTTGTTATTATTCTATTGTAATTAGATTAAATTGAAAGTAACAACTTAACAAATATTTTTGGTTTAAAATTAAGATCAAAGACCCCATAAAATAGAGAAGGGAAAATTTCCTCTGTCAATAGTGTATAAAATACAAATGATCTAATTCCAAAAGGGATATGTAGATAGGGTAATAATTAATGAACCCTCAAGGATTAGTTCTAGGTTTAGCAATGAACCAAACATTGGTAACTTATGGTAGCATAGAGTTGTCACCATGGTCATGGTTGGAAAGGTTGTGATTTTTACACTTCTAAACTAATATATTTTATTAATGATAATCAAAGTTCCATTCATATAATTTATTGTAACCAAGAAAAATAGTAACATATTAAGCATAATGAGATCAACATGCACTTAATTTGATAGCTCATCTAAGATGGTATTCTTATCATGAAGTATTTTCCTACAAAAAGAATAGCTTGTAAAAATATTCACTAACCCTTTGGCATCACCTCATTTATCTTTAACTATGATTAATGCTTTGGCTAAAGGAAATTGTCCTTGGGGGTCTTCCTGCTTCCTCCATTCACTTGTACATATTTTATTTTCATGTTTGTTTCTCTATTTTATTGAGGAATTTTCCTTATTAGTAAGGGATCTTTTTTGATAGGTACCTAATTAGGCCTTGTTGTTAAGACCCATATTTTATTTTATGCATTATTTCAAATGTACCTTTGTGAGTTACACTTAAGGGAGGTTGTTGTTGTTAACATGGTATATTACCTAAATAGTTTTACTTTATTACCTATTTACCCCTAGCTACTTGAGCTTAGTAAGGTCATTTAGTTTTTTGCACCATATCATAGGATTTGGATACTATAAATGAAGATTTTGGCACCTAATGGCTTTCAAGCACTTCTAGGGTTTTTCACCTAAAAGGAGAAAGATGGGAAAAAATGGGCAATGTATACACTCAAAATCAATGCAAGGATGGATGAAGTATGTCTGAATATGATGTATAAATACAATAAAATAAAAAATTAAATGGATTATTAATTCAAAACATAAGAAATGTAAGTTGTTTGAAAACACAGTGATGTATGCAAAATGACCTAGGAATGCAAGTAAATAATAACAGAATTAAACAAGACTGGATAGGTGCACCTAGAAACTGAAGTGTGATGTAGACAGGCTCTGGAATCCTACAAATTTTACTATTGAAGCCAACTGGGACACTTATGCTAAGCTAGGCTACTTAGTCTTGTTTTAGGGAGATTTTGTCAGAATAGGTTTCTGCCAAATGGGAACTCATAAATGTAAAAATCAGTTTTCTGGCCTAGAAGTGGGAGTAGTCCACCACATATGGCAACTTATTCCACATAGGAATCTTGGTAAATTTAGGACAGGAATCTATAGCTTTCGGTCTGCACTTCCCTTCCTAACAAGTGTCCAGTTCAGATTCTGTAGACAACAGGCTGAAAAAGGTCCCCAAGCTTCAATTAGGGATTTGTTGACTTGAATTACTTTGATGGATTTTTGACCAATTTTTAACACCTTTCTCTTTGAAAAATCTACATACAAGACCTACAAACACACATGCAAAGAAGGGAAAAAGGGTTAAGGGTTAGAGAATAGGGGTTTTCCTTTGTCAAACCCCAATTTGGTAATCAAACCCTATAAAATGAAATAGAATAAAGAGAGAATGATGAATGAATAACATGCAATGTCACAAACTCACCAAACCCTTGATGTTGAAATTTGAAGATATGCAACAAGATTCTCTAATGGATGCTTGAAAGTGTTTAGTCATTTAAACATAAGAAAGGGTTAAATTAGTGATGACAAGCCTAGAAAAGCATGGGATTTTGTTACAACTCTTTACAACACTTTAAAATAAGAATTGGTAAGTGATAAAAAGAGGTTATTTAAGTGAATTATAATAAAAGAGTCCTAGACAACTGTGAAAGTGGGTTACAACACTTTTACAAGACATCCTAGAAGTCTTAATGATTCACAAGGGTTGAAGACCTAATGTGAATGTGTTGACCACATTACAACATTAAATCTTGGAAAAATCAAGCCAAAGTCCACTAGGAGGGCCTGAACATGAGAAAAAGTAGAAGGGTTACCTTTTCGTGTCCACAGTTAACCCCCACTTTAGTGAGAGGATGAACATGCTTCAAACTCACACTAAAGTAGTTGAACATGTAATCAAGATTGGTTTCAATGAACTAATGCTAGTAAGATGAGACAACAATGATCAAGAGGGATGATCAAGCCCCCAGGATGAAGATCCCACATAAAAATAAACATGAGCACAAGAAAAACATGTGAGAATGATGAAAGAGAGAAGAGGAGAAAGAAAAGAAAGTCAAATCAAGCTTCGATCATTTTTCCATCTCATTGTGGATCAGATCTAGGCTATTTTTCTAGAAAAAGAAATGAATACTCACTCTAAGGCGACGAAAGTAATGGTTGTTTGTCAGGTGAGAAGACCAAAAAGTGAGAAACATACACTCACAGCTGGTATGCATTCACACACATGCAGGTGGCTATGGGGAAAATTCATGCCTCGAAATGGGCTTCCCACTCAACCATACCAAAGTTATACCTCTTGATAACTTTAATAAGGTTCCACATAAGAAAATGACATTTCGAGCTCCATGAGACAAGCAAAGCTTTGTATGCTTAGAACTCATGAACAAAGGTGATGGCTCTAGAGGCATGCAAGTTGTGTTATGCAAGGTGGTCCTTTAACAAATGAAAAATGAAAAATGAAAAATATTTTCAAAGGAGTCTTGTTTAGTTCATGCGACGTCGTTAACATAGGGAACATTGTGTCTAATGTCTCCAAGAGAGGACCAATCAAAGAATAGAATATTCACAACTTAGGGGATGTAGTGTGTCACATTAGGCCACTAAGATGAATGTAATATGCTAAGATAGATCACACTCATAAAAGACATCATGCCCAATGTCATCCACAAAGCAAAAAAATGCATCGTATGAAGTAACAAGGCCACACTAAGAACCAAGAAAAAGAAAAATTTAAAATGAATAATGCGAGTGTATCCCCCCACTTTAAAGGAATTGCTACACACCATTCTATGAGAAACTACTTTAAAGTAGCAAATAAAAAATGCAAAAAGAAACAAGATATGAGATCCAACTTGGAAATCCCCTATGCCAAGTCATATGTTTCCAAGTAAGGCTGTGTCATTTGATTGAAATGAAAAAGAGAAAAAGGAAGGGGTTTCCCCCAAAATGAAAACACCAAACACATAAGGGATCTATGCATTTGGGGTCATTATGTTCTTTGTTGGAGTGTTTTGTAAAGAGCTCAGAAATGTCATCATTCCCCAAATACATAGAACTAGAAGAATGACACAAAGAGAGAAAAAAAAGATCCATTTGGATCAACATGGAAGAGACATAGTATGTATTGACACCTTGCATCGTCCCCAAAAGGAAAACACAAGCAAAAAGAAAACGAAAAAGGTGAAAGAACAAGGAAAATATTTTGGGTCAACATGAAAGAGACATTGTGGTCTTAATGCCTTGCATCATCCCCAAAAGGAAAACACAAGAAAAATAGGGGTATTTTGGGTCAACATGAAAGGGACATTGCAGTCTCAATGCCTTGCATCATCCCCAGAAGGAAAACAAAAGAAAAAGACAAAATAAAAAGGAAAAGAAAAAGAAAATAGGCCTTTTGGGTCAACATGAAAGAGACATTGTGGTCTTAATGCCTTGCATCATCCCCAAAAGGAAAAAGATAAAATGAAAAGAAAAAGAAAAAGGTGAAAGTGATGTATGACATATAGAAGAATGAAGGTACAAATAGAGGAATGTCATGAGAGAGAGAGAGAGAGAGAACATCAAACAACACATCATGGGGGAACATGTTACACACATACAAACACACAAAAGAAAAAGAAAAGGACTAGTAAGGTAGATACAATTCAACCATCGAGCAATTCATCTACCTCCCAATCATGTTCATGATATGTCAAGGGCAGGAAACTAGCTAAAGGTACAAGTGCAAGTGTCAAACTAGGGGAAGTACCAGATTCTACACTTGTTGTAGGAGATTTTTTGTTTAAGCTCATGGAAGAGAAAAATAATGTATTCAGATCATTATGCACGTCTTCATCTATTTTAGTTTTCTCATCATCATCATCCAGATTAATCATGATAGGAGGATGAATTATAATGTCCAATGAAGGGCATATCACAAGTTGTGGTTGTTGTATTGGATAGTTTTGTTATGATTGGGGAGGAGGGTGCCATGCATTGCTTCTGTCAAGTGTGGATTTTGATTTTCTTTATTTTCTTTGTTTTGTAACTTGCAAGCAAGGGCATGATGTCTATGCCTATACTCCCTAGCTCCTTTATTCCTTTTGCTTTTATTGTCAAGTTGTGTGTGAAAAGGAGCAGGTTGGCCAACCATTGGTTTCTTTTCTTCCCTAAGTGGAGGAATAGACAAAACCATGGAAGGTTGTTCATCCACTTTCTCCTTTGCTTTATAAACTTGTTTTATACAAGGAAACATGACAGAGTTGTTATCACTATCTCATGGTCATTTGGTAGATGTGGGGGAAGTTTTGGGTGTTGGTTGAGGTTGATGGGTTAGTTCTTGTTTGGGCTGAAACATTGTTTCATCTAGGATAGGAGTGTCGGAAGTGGATGAGGACATGTTGCAGAGAGATAATTCTGCAATTTTCTTTGCTTTAAACTTTTGGTAAGCAATGAAAAAGAAGTCTTTGCGAGGTGTGATAGGTTGCATGGGTTCAAGGAAAAAGGCTTATAAGGAGAAGTTTCCTTTAGAAGAAAAATGGTTAAAGCCACTATGGTGAACAATGAATATGTCATTATCAAGCAGAAACTTTAAAAAAAATTGTATGATCGAAGGGAGAGCTTTCATTGAGCGAATCCATGAATGGCCTAGCCACAAATGAAACTAGTTTGACTACAAGATAATGGAGAATGTAACATCCACTATTTTAGGTCCTATATGTAATGGAAGGATGATCGATTCTATCATAGGGAAAGTAAAACCATTGTGTGTTTCAATCCATGCTCTTGATTTATCATAATCATCTTGATAAAGATCATGTAAAACCAAAAATTCCTCAATGATCACATTCTCTCCACAAGTGAGATCTATGAGTATCCCATTAGTGGGTTTATCATAAATATGACCAGCTATGTAAAGAGGACCATCGAGGAGATTTGGAAGTATGTCCTTAGAGGAGAAAGTAATATCAAGAGATATCTTAGGTTGGCCCTTACGAGGGATAACGTCTATCACTCCTACCATTTCATCCATAGGTTTAATAGTAGTGGTATGTGGAATAGGATAAGGATGTGCAACATTTGTATGAACATTCATCACATCATTGTTTTGAGTTTCGCTAGTTTTGAAAAATGACACATTATGTTTGGGCATTGGATGGTTAAAATTTGCAAATTCTGATTTGGAGGGGCAATAGACGTATTGCTTTTAACATTAAAATTTGAAATGGATAGATGATCGAAATCAATGAGGTCTTGCACAAGGTATTTAAGATGCTTAAATTTTTCTGTGTCATGTCCATTTTTTCTATGATAATGGCAATAAGCATTGGGTTGAAAGTTTGGAGGTAGAGGTTTGGTAGGATCGAATGGTTTAATAGTAGATAATGTAATCATTTGTTGTAAAATTTGGGACATTGTGTTATGAAGGGTGTCTGGAAAAGGTGTAAACTGCATTTTTGGATCTCCATAACTATAAGGTATCATAGCTTTAACAATGACTACTTGGTTATTGATGGGTTGAGTTGGTTGTTGAGCATGGTTGAACTGTAAAAACCCTTCGGTTTGTTTTCTAAATGGTTGTGAATTATTTGGATTGGCATGTTCAAACCTCTCAACTTAGCTAGAAGTGGAATTTGCATCACAATTACTAACTGAACTGTGATAATCACAAAGGATTGTACACAAGTGCATAAAGGAGGGAAATTTCATCATTGTGAGTTTATCCTGAAGTTTAGTTTGCAAGTTTTCTATACACATCTTTTGAAGATGTGGATCAAGAATCTTGACATTGATTTGAGAGTAAAGAGATTGATATCATGAGATAGAATTAGTTATCTTGTCTTCTTCATGTTTTTTGTATCTCATCAAATCAACCAAGATCTTATTTGGAGTCATATGCAATTGGAAATGATTTATAAATGCATCAACTAGTTCATTGAATGAACGAATTGAATTGTTTGGTGAGGATGAAAACCATTCTAAGGCAGTATCTTTTAAATTCCTCAAAAATGTTTTCCCAATAGTTTATCATCAAGGGAAAAGTCACTACATAAGGTGGTGTAAGCATTAACATTGTTAGAAGGATCTCCCTTCCCTCCATATTTCTCAAATCTAGGCATCTCTATTCCTTGTGGCATTGATGTTCGCAATATTTCTGGAGATAGTAGGATGATGTGAACATAATAGGTGGGTGGTCCATTATGGTTTTGGTTGATGGTGGATATTTTCTTTTGCATGGAGGAGACAGTTTGGAAACGTTGTGTTATCAGAGGGTTAGTGTAAGTGTTATGTGGTGCAAGGGAAATTTGTGACGGAGTGTATGTAGTGGTAGGGCAAGCAAATGAAATTCTTATAGATGGTATAGTGGAAGAGGAGAGAACATGTGATGTCACATAACAATTAGGAATGATAGAATGAATAGTCAAGGCGGGAATCACATTGCTAACCTATTGCATTGTGGTTGTGAATTGAGGATTCATATAAGTAGGTATGGATGCTACCATTGAAGGACGAGGAGTGTTAGGTCCTCCTTAACTAACCATAGTGTTTGCTTGTTGAGATATACTAGAGGTGGAAGGAACATGTTTGTGGTATATCTCAGCAATTTGCTTCATAACGCTTAGGCCTTCATCACATTCAAGCATGCAATTGATGTTTTCTACAGCAGGAATCGTAGTGGTTGAAATTTTTTCAAGACACAGTGAATGTTGGAGATGTGTTAAGTCCTCGTGAATGTTAATGACTTTGTCTTGGAGAATTTGATTATTTTGTGTGTCAATTTGCATGTTATTGGAAGGAAAAGTGTTACTAAAGGTGAGGTCCATGATTAGTGTACTAGTTGCAATATTAGGAGGGGAAGCGTTAGAAAATCCAAGATCCACAATGACTGTATTATCATGGGATAACATGAGTCTTGAGATTCATCTCACTAAGGTATTAGCAATAGGACACCAAACACTCATGCAAAGGTTTCTAAATGCGGGTGGATGCAATGTAAACTAAAAGCAATAAAATGCTAATAACTACAATTCTAGAAACTGTAATAGTAATGCAATAACATAAAATAGAAATGTAGAAAATGCTCAAAAAATTCTAGAAATTACAATGCAAAATGTGCAAAAGGACTATGTCACCCAGTGTGGCGAATTAGTCCTAGTGGTGATTTTTTTTAGATTTATCAAAAAAATTGAATGAAATATGATGCTTTTCAGATGTACATATGCAGCTACAGTATGATTATGCAAAAAAAAAATTTGGAATTTTCAATGAATTGGAATGCAAAAATGCCAACTATATGAGCTTTTCACTAATGCAATTTGGAAAACCCGAGGATGTAATTTAAACAATGCAAATCGTAATGAAATGCTAATGCAAGTTAAACCTAGGATGCACTTGAAATCATAAGCAAATATTTTCTTCACGTTCGGTTCACAAGATTTTAAACAAATATTTTGGCACCCAATGGCTTTGTAGCACTTCTAGGGTTTTTCACCTAAAAGGAGAATGATGGACAAAAATGGGCAATGTCTACACTCAAAATCAATGCAAGGATGGATGAAGTATGTCTAAATATGATGTCGAAATGCAATAAACTGAAAAAGGAAATGAATTATTAATGCAAAACCTAAGAAATGCAAGTTGTTTGAAAACATAGTGATGTATGCAAAATGACCTAGGAATGCAAGTAAACGATAACATAATTAAACAAGACTAGAGAGGTGCACCTAGAAATTGAAGTGTGATGCAGAGAGGCTCTGGAATCCTATAGATTTTTCTATTAAGGCCAAATGGAACACTTATGCCAAGTTGGGTGACGTAGTCTTGTTTCAGAGAGATTCTACTAGAAAAGGTTTCAGCCAAATGTGTACTTAGAAATGTAAAAATTACTTTTCAGACCTAGCAGTGGGACTAGTCTACCACAAATGGCTACTTAGTCCACCTGGGAATCTTAGGAAATTCAGCACAGGAATCTATAGCTTTTGGTTTGTACTTCCCTTCCTGACAGGTGTCTAGTTTAGATTCTATAGAAAATAGGTTGAATTTGATGACTTGAATGAATTTGATGGATTGTTGACCACTTGTTAACACCTTGCTCTTTGAAAAAATTGTATACAAGACCTGCAAACACACATGCAAAGAGGGGAAAAGGGTTAAGCGTTAGAGAATAGGGGTTTTCCTTGGTCAAAACCCAATTTGGTAATCAAACCCTATAAAATGAAATAGAATAAAGAGAGAATGATGAATGAATAACATGTGATTTCACAAATTCACCAAACCCTTGATGTTGAAATATGAAAATATGCAACAAGATGCTCCAATGGATGCTTGAAAGTGCTTAGAATGCTTGAGAAAGATGAAGTAAATGAATGGATTTCTTGAATAATGAATTGGAGGTTAAAATGAGAGAAAAATCCTTTATTTATACTTGATTTTACTAAATTTCCCAAAAATAACACATCACAAGCTAACCTTAAGGTCAAGAGAATAGAATCCTGCTAGAAAATTAAAATAATTTTGATTTTTGTTCCCAATGGGACTAAGTCATCCCAGGTGGCGACTTGGTCCCACCAAGGAAATTTTATTGGGTGTCAATAATTGAAGTGTATTAAATGAGGTTTAACGGGATTATTCTCTGAAACACACTTAAGTAGGGTTGTAAAGTACATTAAGGGGTCATTTGAACATTAGAAAGGGTTAAATTAGTGATGACAAGCCTAGAAAAGCATCATATTTTGTTACAACACTTTGAAATAAGACTTGGCAATTGATTTAAAAAAAGGTTATTTAAGTGAATTATAATAAAAAGGGTCCTAAAAAAGTGTGAAAGTGGGTTACAACACTTCACAACACTTTTACAAGACATCCTAGAAGTATTAATGATTCACAAGGGTCGAAGGCCTAATGTGAATATGTTGATCACATTACTACATTAAATCTAGGCAAAATCAAGCCAAAGTTCACTAGGAGGGCCTAGACATGAGAAAAAGTAGAAGGGTTACTTTTCCATTTCCATAGATACTTTTCATGATCTTATATAGATTTATGCTTTTATACTTGCCTCTATATCAAGATCATCTTAGTGTGATGTATCTAAACACAAGGAAATGGGGTTCCACCTTTTAGGAGATGGAACTAGGGGTTTTAGGACCTATTACACTCTTAGTTCATTAGGAAACCAAGATACCTCAACCAAGTGACTTAATTGAGAGAATGAAACAAGGGGGTTTCCTTAGGTGTGATTAAAGAGGGTTCACCAATAAGAAAATGCTTAGAAAGAAGGAAATGAAAGCAATATGCAAATCTTGGTATGTAACCTATAATATGAACTCAAAATCAGAATAATAAACTAAGGATGAATAGAGAAGAACCTGGAAGATGAGTATGACTCAACAAGACCTGAAAGATCTAAAAAATATTGATCTTGATGTGCACTAGGACTCATAAGCCATACTGGGCAATTTAGTCACAGTTAGGGTTTCTGTTATGAATCTAGAAGTTTCTACTAAAAAATTAGGATCTACAAAAAACTACTGAAAATAGATATACTAGGACTCATACACCCAAGGTCGTGATTTAGTCCCAATATTAGGGTTTGACATAAACTTTTGTAGCCTTGAGTGATCTTTTATAGCTTTTGTCTTGTCCAATCTCCAAGTCTAAAATTTTGAATTATGAGTTGTAGGTGAGCTTCCATGAAGATGACAACTTTTTGACAAATTTGACAACTTTTTTCAATCTTGCAACTTTGTCTTCAAATGATCTTCAATCCTTAAAAAACCTAGATCAAACCTTTGATATAAAGGCTACACACTTGTGTGAAATGACTCCAATGGATGTGGATCTTGAATCTCGATCTGGATATGATATAATGTCTTTGAATGCTTGCTTGAATCATGAAAACCTACATCATAAATGTTAGCTCAAAAACACGCATGATGCATGATGACTTTGACATGATGCTTGAATCTTAAATTGATGCTTCAAATGCTTGATAACTTTCTCTTGAATGCTCTTGAATAATCTTGATCATAAACTTTGTTATAGGAGTGCTTCATAAGATTGCTTACATGAAATTATGTGAAATAAGCTTGTATTTATACTTGTTTAGGTAAATTTTCTCAAAATTACAATAGTAGAAGCCGACATCATATTTAGAAGAATAAAATATCACCAAGAATTGAATTCAAAATAGGTCCAAGCTAAAGCGAGACTCATACACTAGTTGGGGCATATGAGTCCCAATAGCCTAAGCTTGGGACACAAATTTCAAGAAATGTTAATTTCTATGCAATATTCAGGATTAGGCCTCAAAACCTAGGTGGGACCCATATGCCCAAGGTGGCATATGAGTCCCAGATCACTAGATCTAGAACACACAACCCAAAACATGAATTATGATTGGTCATTAGTTAAGTGTCAGGATTATCCTCAGAAAGATGCATTTAATAAGGCTGTGGGTACAAAATAGGACCAAATAAGGTATAAAGAAGCCTAATTTTAACAGGAAGAGCCCAAACAAGTATGAAAATGTAAAGGGATACATTTTTCTACACTATCGTATCATACTATATTACTCATCTTTCTGAAAAAAAATATAGCAATTCCTTCTAGTGTATCTCTTTTGTGAAATTGTTTTGGTCTTGTTGGTTAGATTACATTGTGCCTATTATTTCTTTCATAACTCTAACACTTGAATATCTATTTTATCCAATAACATATAACCTATGATCTACAAACAAATAGATTCAAATGCTTCTAAAAGATCAACTATAAATTTTTCATATATTTTGTGTAGCTTGATATATATATCCCATGCCAATTAAATAGTATTTTTTTTCCCGGTACATAATGACATAGTCAATTCATCATTTATTTTATACACAATTAGCATCTACATATGTTATACCCTATAGCATTCATTATGGCCTCTTAATGGTCTATTGTAAAGCCTAACATAATAGCATAAACTTGCTTGTAAATTTATTTATTTATACTAATTTGCTTTATCAAACTTCTCTCATTCTTTAAAGTATGAGATGATAAATTTATATTTTCATTTTATTTCATATATTAAAGAAGTAATTGCATAATTATTTAAATTTTAAAATATTATATTTTTTAGAATAATAATTCATTATTATCATTATGATAATATTTTCTTTACATTATTATTAAAAATAATAAATTTCTTACATTATATTTGAATTCACAATAATTTTTATTATAATACATCTAAATTAATTTTATTTTTTAAACAATTAATTTTTTTGAATATATAAAACTAAATTAAATATTTGAAAATGTTTTCCATTTAAAACTAAGATTGGCAAAAACACCTTAAATTTTAGATCAAATAATTTTCCTAATAAAATATAGATAAAATTGAAAATAACATTTTTTATTATTTTCTTAAAATACTAAAAAGGAACATTCCTCATACCATAACTGTACTTTATTAACTTACAAAACACAAATAAATAAGGATAAGCTTTATTATATAAAAGGAAAAATTGCATATGCCCATAATACATCGTCTCTAAAGGAAATCCACACTATATTATGGTGAACAACACCAAAACTAAATATCTGATACTATAATTTGCTCTAGCATTTTGGTAGGTCAGGAGGCGGCGGCTTCAAACTTTCGGAATCACTAGTACCGTTCTTCACTAGAAACGCCATGCTCAACCCCCATGTTACGTGATCATCAAAGTGACAATGTACGAACCAAACACCTGCACAAATGGAACGTTCAGTCCACCATACATATTTTCAATTTTCCAATTTCAAGATACTTATTACCGCTCTGTTTATTACCTGGATTGTTTGCTTTGAATCTGATAGCAGTCCATCCATTGACAGGAACCCCTACAGTATTTCGTTGAGGCGGATCGACCAGATTGAAAGAGAGTGGATCTGTTTCATTATTATAATTACCAAAACCTTCTCCTACCACATAAAAGTCGTAACCATGAATATGCATTGGATGGTTGTCAGATTGGAAGATATTGGTTCCCTGGAAGACCACTTGAACCGTGGCATTATACTCAATAACTTTAACCCTCGTTCCAGATATTGGTGCCCGCAGAGTTTTATCTACATCGCCGGTATAATTAAACTCAACGGGTGGATTAGAAGGAAAGTCGGTGGTATAGAATTTATTATTGCCGTAGTAATAATCTTGCAGAATGGCGACATCTGGCAGCACAAAAGATATGTTATTCATACTGGCACTCACTCTGGAATTGTTAGCGCCGCTACAGTTAGCACCGGTGGCACAGGGAATTAAGCCGAGTCCAACGGTTATAAGACTACTGTCGTCTATGGTTTGGGGAACGTCCACCGGATGGTCCTCTGAAGCCAGGCTTCGTAAGGCTTGGGTAAATGTGGTCACAGTTGCAGTGTCGTTGTATACTGGAAGCTCTGGAAGGATTGGAGTGGCAGAGGAATTAGATCCCACGTAGTTTAGAATGGCGGTTGTTGTGGTGTTATCAAAGAATCCTTGAGTAGTGTATACTTTGGCGGCAATATAATATTTGGCTTTCGGTTGATTGGCTGTGAGAAGAACGTCTGCAGTCTGACCAGATGATAAGATGAGAATGTCTGTTGTGTATGGCTTTGTGTAGGAGGCATCCACCGCTACCACTGTGAGATTGTGTGATGCGATCTTGAAAAAGAGGTGATTATTGACTGCAGCATTCACGATACGGAGAAGGTAGGTGTTTCCCTGTTCTACAGAGAAATTGGTTGTTCCTGCATACATACAATTTCATTAAAGTCGATTACACTCTTTATTTTGATTGCTGTGAAACGGAATTGGGTGTTGGGAGCCCTGCCCATAGTCTTCATAGGGGACCCGGCCATCCTACCAGGTGAATCAAGAAACCTTTTCCAATAAAGAAACTATTTACCTGATGTTGGAGCAGGAATGAGGTCTCACAGCATACATTTCTAGTAGAAGCGTCTGGGAAATATTCAGTGCACTTTACACTCAGAACTGCTTCTATGCTGACTGCGACAGGATCATGATTACCCTCCCCTGTTCAATTTTATTGTTTTTTTTCAAACGAATTAAGAGCCATTTGCAGAAATGCAAGGAATACAATCAATTAATGAACGCCTGAAGAAGAGGAAAATCTAAAAGACGGAAAACTTTTGAATCCTTAATCACGTTTTACAGATAAGCAAAGCATTACAACGGAAACTATTTTTATTATTTTAATTTTAAACGTGGAAATATGTAGGAGTTCCCCACTCCGTAAAATACTAATAGTGTGACTATCAATGCAAAGCTAAATAATATATATTGACAAGAAAATAATAAATATAATTTTGCTAATAATAATAATAAATAAAATAAACTTTTCTAAAAGCAATTATAGATAGTATAACCATAGCAACTCAAAGGTAAAATGCATATGATTTGATATAAAGAGTAGCATACATTAATTATTCTATATGAGGATATTGGTTGCGATGAGTAGTATGTATTTAGTTTGGGAAAGTAGTGGAGATGACTAATCATTTATCTATAAATTGTTTTGGCATGGCTAATAAAGGGGTCCCAGGTGTGTTTATTATTTGGAAATTTATATTGCATTGTTATTGTCTTGGATTAAATTTATGAAATTTAGATTTAGCTATAAGTAGGGATTTCTCCTTCCGGCTAAAGAAAAATATTGGTACATAACTTACTAATACTTCAGAAGTTATCAAGTCACTAGGAAACATGTTTACTAATTAAACCTTCTAATGAGACTAATTTTAATATTTTGTTAAGAATTGATAGATAGTAGTGAAGCATACAAATACACTATATGACGATTTTGAAGTAAATGATGTTACTTTTAACACATCAATGTGTTTCTGTAATAAATGTTCAATGCATGTAAATAATTGTTTAATGAATGTTTAATATTTTCTGATGTGAATTAACATGTAAATAAGTTTTTATAAAGATGACTACATAATAATAACCATCTAAATGTGCATTAAGATAAATCATGTTGGGAATAAATTAAGTGAAAGTCAACTAAATATAGGTTTGAATTTTTAAAACTCAAGGGTTAGTTCAGGATCAATCCCATTCTCATAGAATTTACTTAGGATAATGGAACAATAATTTTGATGTAGAGATAAGACCAAATATATGATCATGTGTAATAGGGGAAGTACAAAGAATTAGGGAATGGACCTAATGTTGTACATGATTTTATCATTTATCAATATGTAATTGTAAGAAAACATTTTATTAAAACGAGCCTAAGACTAAAAGAACTGATATGGATATCCAAATTTCATTAATACTATTAGAGAAAAAGGAAATACAAACATTGAAGATATGATTTAAAAAAAGAGTTTCCATTTTGAAAAGATATCAATAAACAAAAGTAAAAGAATAGAGAAAAAATTTAAAACAATTATCATTTAAAAGAAATAAAATTGACATTAAATAATCATATGTACTACTAATTTTCATAATAAATAATCTATAATATTCAAACAAAATATTAAAAATTAATAATTTAAATATTTAAATAAAATTTACAAAATTATGTAAAAATAATAATTTACAAATATTTTTATCTAAATATATATATTTTAAAAATATTCATATTTAATATATAACAATTAATTTAATTAAAAATTCTCTTATACTAAGTTAAATATTTTGAAAAACTCTTTTATCTTTTTAATATTAAATTTTAAATACTATTTTGATTAATAACAATTAAATACAAATGTTTAAAACCTAAAACCTCATTTACACTTCTCTATATAATTTAAATTTATTAAAATATTTTGTTAAAAAGATCAATGGAATTTGAAAAATATATCTTTAGTTGTATTTATTAATTGATTTTTTATTTTCAATTAATTAATAAACACAGTTAAAAAAAAACAGACTGGATAGACAATAGTGTTGTTGTCCTCCACTTTCTTGCAAAGACTATAATCCAAAGTGTACTTCAACTTTGGAGCCAATTACGCAGAATACGCTACGTGCGAGAGCAAATAAAATCTGATCGTTTTCTACAACTAGTCTGACAGTTTCATGAACCTAAAAAGCTGAAGAATGATTACGAGACTCATCTAAGCTAGCTTGATGAATAGATATTAAATCTCATATAAGGTTCTACTTTCCATACCTAGCACTATAGGAAACCCGTCCTTGGGTTGGGTGAATGGATAAGAGCTGCCATTCTTTGGATAGATGACCATTGCTCCATGAACTGTTGCACGGAGCCATGACACATGTGCATGCCACCACAACGTTCCTTCCTGGTCAATAATGGTGAATGTGTACGTAAAATTTCCCCCTGGTTGGATGGGGCACTGTGTAATGTACACGGGTCCATCAGACCACGCAGTGCGAATCTGTCTCACTCCATGCCTGAAAATCAAATTCTTGTTAAATAGTCTTCAATCATAAATGGAATTGACAGTCTACAAGAGTTATATTTACCAGTGGATGGTGGCATTGTGCTGGGCTCTGTTATAAACTGTAATATTAAGTGTGTCACCATTTTTAACATACAGAGTTGGACCCGGAAGCTGCCCATTTACTGTGATTATGCTATACGTTTCACACAGCCGGGTAACATTTGTCGATTGAATCTGTGCAAATAAGAAGAAAAAAGGAAAAGAATTGCGTTAGAACTCTTAAATAGAGATATGTGTTGGACTGTATTTGTGTATACAGCCGTGCCCTGGATTCTCCATATGATTAATGGCTGGAAAACAGTTGATCTCTAACCTCTCTATCATATTATTAGGGCATTACAGGTCAATTATATTAATTACCGGTTAGATGTGCAGTATCTCTAACATGTTTCTTACAATAAAGCATCTATTAAACTATCAAATGAGCATGCCGTTACTCTTTTGAGATTCAGTCATCCCTCCTCCTCCAGCATCTAGCTAGAAATATGTTGAGAACCTATATTTCCTCTAACAACTTTTAAAATATGTTTTGATGATCCTAAAAACATCTAATATTTAGTAAAATAGGCCAATTTCTTCTTTAGCCTCAATAGTGTTAGCCACGCCTACAGTATTTTGTTTAACAAATTGTATCCAACCTACACCACTAATATTTTGGGAGGATCGGCTATTTAAATGGTCGCATTTTTCTAAGCAATCTTATAATGGAGTCATGCCCAATCTAACTTTGATACCACTATAAAACTATGAAAAATAACAGTAGTACAGAGAAATAGTACATACAAACTGAACTAAACATCAAACTAATAATAGATCTTTATGAATACGGATTTAAACATAACAACAAACTGACTTATTTGACATTGATTAGAATCTTACGCTAATACTTGTGAAACTAATGACAACACTAACCGAAATGAATATTAGATTTACAATTATCTCTAACACAAGTATCTACATTGATCCGTCAAATTCAGTAGATTATAATCAAATTTTAATTTATAAAAAGACAGAATTATATAAAAATCTACTTACAACGAATGTGTGGGTATGCACGTCTGCCCATGCTAGGGAATCAATTAGGACAATGAATGTAAAGAGCACTACCATAAACCTTGCTGAGTAACGTTTTGACATCACTAATGTATTACAAACAGCTAAAGTGCTCATCTGAATCTGCAAATGAAGCACTCTTCCAATATGCAAAGCAAAAACTAAATCTTAGCGTGTCAAGACTGCTTGCTTAGTGCAGAACCTACGGTGGCATATATAGCAGAAGCATTAACAAGTGGTGGAAGGAAATACCACATGGTCCAACGGGAAACACGCAAAAAATCATCATTGCTTTTTGATACGTTAATTACGCAAGATTTGAAATATTGTGAATAATGTTGAACATGTTCATCATGTCTCAACTTTCAATCTTCTAACAGTAGAAATCACATGGCTGAAAGACATATGGCAATAATATCGATTTTTTTATTGTGTGATGGCGATTGCATGGCTAAGTATCAATGTCTGAATAAGGTTTTAGACTTCACCATACGGTGGAACTTCATACTGCTTAAAGTTTTCCAGAAATAAGCGGCTGGTTCTTATCAATGTCTGATCTGTCATTTGCTATTTTCAATTGAGTGCCAGATAATTTAGGGTTCATCATTGGTAGGAGAGATTTTTTCAATCATGTTTTTCTAGAATTCCATTGTGAACTGTTCGCCTTTGTGAAAGATGAATTTATATGAATTATTATTATCAGTCAGTAAAGTTGACTCAAATATGCAACGGAATTTAATTACTTTCATATTTTTGAAGATAAATTTGTACGAAAAACTACTATGCGTCAATAATTTTGGCTCAAAATTAGCATATGAATCCTAATTTAAGAGTCATGATATTATTGAAATTGAGATCCATTACCAATACTATGCGATTAATATGCAAAGTGAGAATAAAAATTGGTGGGCTAATATTGTAGTAACATAGAATTATTGAGGCGGAGGGGCTAGCTGGATTGGCTAAAGCATCCTATTGCAGGCAAGAGTTCATGAGGTCTAGTCTTCTCCCAAACCCATGGTACTGGAGGGCGTGTCATGCTAGTGCCACTGGTCATGTGAAAAAAGTTTACCAGGAGAGCTACAGTTTATAGGGGCACTATAGTTTATAAGGGGGTGGATACCTGACCGATTCTATAGTCTAAAAAAATAAAAGAATAAAAACAACATAGAAATGTCAGGGCAAGTCAAAAATAGATTTCTACTCTTGTATTGTGGAAGCATTTAAAATGCTTTTAATTGTTTTGTAAAAGGAGCTTTAAATATGATAATTAAATATTAAAAACAAAAGTTTACCAAGAGCACTACAATTTATAGGGGGTGGATACCTGACCAATTCTGTAGTCTAAAAAAATAAAAGAATAAAAACAACATAGAAATGTTGGGGCAAGTCAAAAATAGATTTATACTCTTGTATTGTGGAAGCATTTAAAATGCTTTTAATTTTTTTGTAAAAGGAGCTTTAAGTATGATAATTCAATATTAAAAACTTATTGTTCACTTGTCATTTAGTCACAGCTAACTAAACTAAAATTCATAAAAAAAAATATATCTCTTTTGAAAGATACTAACATTTTAGTGTAAAATTTTGATATCCCAAAAATTTAATTGTAAGTCTTCATATGTTATATTTTTGAGAGGTTCACTTTGTACTATTTAACAAAGGATATTTATTGTTTAGGGGTTTAATAATACAGTTAATCTACAAAAGATTTACATTCAATTTATAGAATTGCATCCTAAACACTTGGATAAAGTATTTGCAAAGCTTAATACACTATGATCAAACATTATTTTAACAAAAAATAAAGAAAATGAAAAGTAAAGAGAGACAGGGAAGGCTTAGAAGTCTAGTTTTTAGAAGTATTGCATAAACATACAAAATTTGGAATAAAAAACTATTAGCCAATTTGTATTTCAATAGAATTAATCAAAATTACATACAAATAGACATAGACATCAAAATAAAGTTTTAATTTATGAAAGAGATTATGTACACCCAAACAATGACATAATATAATAATTTTCATATAATTAAAGAAATTTACAAGTCACTTGAGATAACACAATTTGGTTGATGGTATTGCAACTACACACTTACAAGTATATGTGAACAATATTCAATGACTTCAGAGAATAAAAAATATGAAGTAAAAAAATGACAATTCTTCATTATTTCCTGCACAACTATCAATAATTTCCAATCCCAAAAGTAAAGAGTGATGGCCCTTTTATAAATAGAATGCACCAAATTAATTTACATAATAAAATGTCACATCCCTCAACTACATCATCCATGTTGGTCAATGCAATGGGAAAAAAGAACTAAAAATAAAATAATAAAAATTGGAAGGACAAAACATGAATAGGAGGAATAGTGTGAGAAAAAAAATGCATTTAGTGAGGCATGACACCCCTACCTTTTTCCTTCAATGTTCATGTGAAGGCATGGAATCCTCACCATTTCATACATTTTCAAATAGAAAGGAGGAGGCACATTAATTGCAAAGTCTAAACAGAGGGAAAAAAGAATTATCATGCCATTAATCCAACATGTTGTCCCTATCTTTGGACGACCCAATTCAACAAGTCAAATGGAAAGAAAAGGCATGGGTCAAAATTTAAACCCTCACAAACCCTTGATTGGAGACACACTATTTTTAGAGGAAGAACAAAGTGAAAATTATAGAGAGAGAAAGGAGAATGGCATGAGAGAGAGAGTAATGTGGATAAATGGCATGGAAAGGAGAGGATAGAGGGACATGAGGAGAGGTAAGGATTCACATATGAAAGGGAGAAAATATAGAGAGAGGCATAATAGAGATGGAAAAAAGTAGTTTTGTGATTTGGAGGAGAGGATTCAAAGACTCCTTCAGAGATTTTGTGGCATGTATAGGTTCCTAGCATTGAGGTAATGGATTCCCTTCAAAGTTTAAGAATACCATCAAATCTAAGAGGTGCGAAGAGGGAAAAAATTGTGGATGAAATCCCTAAAGAAACATGGTTTCATAGAATGTAGAGGCTGCAAAATATGCATAAAATGGATTTGTGACAAGATTAAAAAAATGTTGGAGGAAGGGCCACCGAAATATAAAAAAATAAATTCCACAATTTCTCTCAACATCCTCCTTACTTGCTTGCAATGAAATGAGAACTTTCAATGGTTGTGGGCATCCATCAAAGCATAAGTGATAGAGGGAATGTGAGAAATTAAAAAAATGTGATTGGGATGTTAAAGGTAGGTCTATGTATTCTCTTGGGAGGCTATGAATGGAGCTCCCAGAAGAATGGAAAGATGTGGTTGTATTTTTGACAGCCAATGCTACTACCACTATTCGAGATCATAATTAGAATGAGAATTTCAAAGGTGAGTTTGCTCTATTAATAGCTCAATGACTTTTGGACTTTCAGAATAGCTTCATGTAGAGAAGGGAAATTTTTCATCCCCATAACTCTAGGTCATGGGAGAGCCCCAAGGAATGAACTACCCTAAACTATGTTTGGTTGTTTGACAGGTATTCCAAAAATTGGGTGAGCCAACCATAGAGGTTTCAAACTCCAGACCAAACAACTCACTATCTAAGTATGACAACATGTGAACTGGACTCTAGTGTGACATGTTGGCATCTTAGGGACATGTTGGCATCTCATGGACATGTTGGCATCCTGTATGTAAAAAGGTTTGGAAGAAAGATAGAAAATGCAAAGAGTCTACTTATGACCCGATTAATAGAGTTTTATAATTTGGCAGGGAAATTACATAGGAAATAGAAAGTACAACAAGAAGAATACTAGAAACTAATCTCATGCAAAAATGACAAGGGAAGGTAAGGAAAAGGTACCACTCCACCCACACTTTGATTCTACAACTTTAACTCTAAATAGACAAACCAACACCTGCACACATAGAAAGAAGAAATTTTTTTGGCTATGTTTTGAGGTTTACCTTAGTAAGACCCTTACTTTGGTGATTCAACCTCCACAAATAGCCAAATATGTAATGAGATAGAGAAATTGATAAGGAATAGAAATGAAAAAATATTATCAAGTAGAGTGCAAATATCACCTAAATGCTACTCTATAAGACATAATGATGCAAAAAAAACATAAAGAGCAATATCATTTTTCCTCCTACTAGCACTCAAGGTTGAGAGGAGAAGATGACACCATGCTAAGAGAATGGAGCTTCATCAACCTGTAAAGATGGTGGATTTGTAACAAGAATAAACTGTAGAAGCAAAGTAGATAGGAAAAATCACCAAGAAGAGAGCAAGAGTGAGCTTCAAAGAATGAGTGAGTGAGAGAATGAGAGAATGATCAAGAAGTTGCATGAATTAGCATGGAGGAATGAGAAAATTACCAAAATGGAGGTAAAAGGTCAATTTTCATCGATCAAGGGAGGATAGAAGATGTTACCTTTGTAGCCAACCAAAGACATAATAGTTTTGCAAATTCCAAAGGCAAGAATCCTTTAAGGAAATAAGCATGGTGTGTGGACTTCTACATGACACACACAAATTCTAATAGAAATTCCTCCATCGAAAAAAAAAATATAAGGCCACACAGAAGGAAACATCTAACAGTTGTGGGATTTGCATCATTTATCTTATAGTTTCTCAAGTAAAGGTAAAATAAATATGGAATTTGTTAAGGATGAAAATTCATGCCATTACAATTTTCCTTGAATTTATCAAGCATACGTGTCAGTGCAAATGTGAGCTAAAGTAGAAATAGATTGAAGATAATATACACATAGCATCAAGGAAGTAGATATTTGATTGGAATCACTTGGACGAGAAGAGAGGAGAAAAGTCTCCACAAGTTCTTAGTCTTACAAAGTTATGAAAGAGAGGAGGCTCCACAGGTTTTCGGTCTTGAAAAGTAGTGATATCAGCACTAACATGTCAGGAAAAAAATCATAAGACACACAAGCTGGAACATGATAAGAAACAATTTAATCAAATACACTGGTCAGGTAATCCTACGTTTCCTGTAAACTCTATTGCAGGATAGTCATATAAAAGATGGGTCTAGTCGTGCTGACACCAAGCTATACATGAGGATACATGATGTCTGACACCAAGACACAATGACATAAAATATCAGATAAAAGACACAATTTTCACAAAATAATAGAGAATTCAATTGAATGAGAATCTTTCAAAGGGCTTCCTTTGGCAGGAAACCCTTCAATACACCAAGGGGTCCATTCAAAGGAATGATATTATTGAAAGACACCACATTTTCTACAAGCTATTTTTTCATCAAGGAATTCGTTGGAAAGAATGCTCCTTCTCAAAGGAAATTTTTCAGACATTTTCATTTTAAAAAATGTGCTTCATTTTCAAAGGCACATTTTTTAGATCCTTTCACATATGAGGTCCTTTTCAAAAGGAAATTTCATCCAGAAGTCTTGAGAGAACATAATGTTTTTCAAAATGAGATATTTCAATATGGTATTCTTTCATAAAGGAATTTGTTGTAAAGAAAATTTGACACCAAGGAATCCTTTTCGAAAGAATTCACCAAATTGAAAATCAGAACAACATAGTAGCCCCCCTTAGGATGGTGTGTGGTGCTCAAAGGGGCACATGATAGCCTAAGGAGAGAAAAGATAGGAAGAGATGTAGTGGCATGCAACACATGATGAGATGTATTTCATGGTATTTTGTTACAAAGACACACACATGAGGGAAAACATATAAGAACCACAACATCAAGAAGAAGATTGAGATAATGAAATCAAGAGAGATGGGATGATCTGAAAGTTTGATGTAATATATGTTCATAGATATACTACACTATATGAACAAACTATCATCACTCCTTGATGTACCCAGGTCATGAAGAAGAGCACATGAAGACAAGGTAAAAATAAAAATTGGGTCAACATGGAAGAGGGCCTAAATTCCCCCAATGCTTTGCATCATCCCCAATATTGAAAAGCAATTTCACAACATATAAAAGAATAAAGATACACATAAAAGAAGTTCATGACAAATTATTTTTGCCTATATCCAAGCACCTACAAGGGTAGCAAGGGTCTTCTAAGTAGGATCAAAAACACATTTAAAGAAAAGAATGGGGAGAAACAAACACATAAAAAAATATACACTATAAATAAAGAAGACTTACCAACCTAGTCCTCATCAACCAATAGGTCATCTTGCTCCCAATTTAAATCATTATAGGGGGAGGGTGGAAAGGCCTGCAAGGGTAGAATAGTGAGGGGAGTACCCTCTAACTCACCTGTAACAATGGCTAGGGAAGAAGGTCCATCAAGCTCTTCTTTTCCAAGTGGGTAAACCCACAAAAGTGGTTTAAAATTTGAATAAGGAAGGAAAAATTGTAAAAAAAGACCCCATGCCAAATTTTTTCATTCTAGGGGTTCAAACAAACCAAAAGAGAGTTTTCTCAAACTAGGGTTTGAGTGAACCCATTTAATGCATGTATGGACTAATTGGCCAAAAAAGAAAATGGAAATCCCTTTTTGGAAGGGGGTTTGATCAAACCTTAGTTCCAGTGAACTTAGGTTTGATCGAACCCCCCTTTTCCCTAATTTTTTACCTTGTTCAGCTAAAAAATAAAAAAAATTGCACTTCGAAGCTCAGATTGAAGATGAAAATGGTGGAGACTTCATAAACCCAACTAGAGTTAGGTATTCCTTAGAATGAGCTATCCAATGAATATAATTTTAATATGTTTTGGTTTTATTATGTATTTACTTTTTTAGTTTTAGTAAACATAGGTTTTTCATCAAAAATCAAGCTCTTTGTTCTCCAAATGTGGGTAAATAGAAAATTATCAAAAAAAATTGAAACATATGAGTGAACCAAATATTGAAGTCCTTGATCCAAAAAAAAAAAAATGACTTCTGATATATACAAAAAAAGTTATGCATTATACAGTCAAACTATGTCTGAATTGTAATTGGGTTGACTTCAAAACTTGATTAAATAAAAAATATTCAATAAAATTTTATCTAAGTGGAAGCACTAGATATTGGAGTTACAAATCTAAATTCCAAATAATTATAATTTTATCCTTCATGGAAAAAAGTTATGCATTATATGGTGAGTGTCACTTTTTAAAAATATTGTTTTCAGAAAAAAACTAGTTTTCAAGGGAGATGGAAAAAGAAGTGCAATTTCATTCCAAAAATTTTGAAAAAAATATATTTATAATCTATAGATAAAATGTCATGAAACTCTAGTTTTCATCATCTTCAAATTCCTCACGGTTTAGCCGCTATAGGTGCCTGGAAGTGAAGATTTAGTTAAAAAAAACTATTTTAGTGTCTAGTTTGTCCAAAAATTGTAAACCACTATTGTGGGATCACACAAGCTCCTGTAAGGAAAAAGTCATGAATCTTGCAAAGATCAAGGAGAGAGTTGGGATATCATCCATCAAATTAAACATGCACTTCACTAGAGTGTCATGTGTCAATCAGGTGGGAGAAGCAGATGCCAAAGATCCACCACCAACCTCATCGAGGGGGTAGTGACAAACTCTGGGGATACAGGGGCCACCTCTATCACAAGGATGATGTAGGCTAAAAATAAACCAACTTCCAAAGAAGGTGATCCCTTCTTCCAACTTCTACTTATAGCAAGGTCATCCTCCAGCTTACGCTTTAGCAGAGGATGAGGTAGAAGTTGAGGAGGAAGTGGAAAAAGCTATAGTAGGCACCATCATGGTGTTTGACATGTCTATGGCCTAAGAAAAGTGAAGGATGTCTAAGAGGGACATAAAAGAGGGGGATCCATGGAGGGTGAAATGAAAGCTTTCACCCTTTTTGGGGTGAGCATCGTTGAAGCCTATTGTGGGAGCTAGAAGCAGAACAAATGTGATTAGAACTAAGGTAGCCACAAAAGAGGAAGCAAAACAACATAAGAGGATAAAAAAATAGGGGCCACTAGCTCCCCCTCCATCTT
Source organism: Sequoia sempervirens (assembly GCA_007258455.2). NCBI lineage: Eukaryota > Viridiplantae > Streptophyta > Pinopsida > Cupressales > Cupressaceae > Sequoia > Sequoia sempervirens. The sequence continues at coordinate 165,402,413 of VDFB02047230.1, forward strand.
CTCCAAGGATTCTTGTTCAATAGTGAGAGCCTTTCGCCTATGCTTGCACTCACAAGCAAGCTAGTTACAATGGCTATAGGCATTAGAAGACACAACCTAAGAAGATATTGGAGGATGATGCTCAACAATAGGAGTATCCTTCACAACCATGGCCAATGGAAGGGTAGTCTCTTGGGTAGGAGCAGGAGGAGGAACCACAAGGGAAAAAACAACTACAAGAAGAGAAACAAATGCAGATGCCTCAACGGTGGTCATCTTCTCATTCTCTACCTTAGGGGTAGGTAGGGGAACAATAGGAGGCCACAGAGGCAAAGAAATTGGAATAGCCCCATAAGGACCTTTCCCCTTGCCATAAACAAGGGCCTAGGAACTATGGGAAAAACAAGAAGCTTATAGACCTAACAACTTTCTTTTCTCCATATGGGCACCATCACACTTCCCATGCAAGGAATGGGAGCAAGAGTTGAAGTTGAAACAATAGCGAAAGAAGAAGAAGTGGGAGAAGATGAAACAAAAGGAGAATTCCATTGAGCATGAGCAAGATTCCTCTTCCCATTTTTCTAGGCAAAAGAAGTAGCTTGGTGCTGCACAATCAAAAAATCCTTCATAGTGACTATAGAGGCGAACACTAGATAACTAGCCTTCAGTGATGAGCCCCTAGTCTTATATTTAATGTAATCCTTATATAGAAAATCTCCCCTAGGAGGGAGAGGTCTGATTGGGGCAAGCCATAAGTGATCCAATGAGAAAATCCCACATGACACCAACTTATAGTTGGTGTCATGAACTACATGTGCGGAACCTTCATGAGGTAATTTTAAACATTTATGAACCACAGAGGTGACATCATTCACATAGGTCAGCTAGGGGATGCCCAAACTAACTCAAAACAAATCAGACTCTAGAATGATAATGAAAGAAGCATCAATAGCCTTGGGTTCTATGGACCGATTTTTCTCTTTAAAGTATTTTCTTTTAGATTCGGTACCCACAGTTCTCCTCTTTTCATCTCTTTCTCTTTTCATTTTTGTCGATGGCATCTCATCTTGAAGGTTATAGTTATGTTCGCAACAAGGTGCACAATGCACCATGTGGTGTTTGTGCATCTTTTTCATATTGCTTTCATTTGGGGCCCGATGCAAGACATGTGGTTGCATTGTGGGAATTTTCCACAAGTTGTGCACATATACTTGAAAAATTACCCACCTACATCCCACATCATTCATCTTTTGTTGGGCAGGTTGTTTCACCTGCGAGCATGGTGGATCTTACAATTTTGAGATTAGTCTCTTTTTAGGTGGGATCATTATTACATACAACTAATCGGATTAGATTTCTCCAAGAACTTTAGATCCTCTTCTGATAGAAATATCTTTGCAAGGCTCCCAAAATGTCCAGATTCATGAATAGCCACAATTGAAGTAGCTCAAATTTCATTATCAAAGATTGTCATAATCAGATCAGATCCTTGATCAAATTGCAGAGTTATCAAATGAGGACACCTATCAAGATCTCATCTCTATCAACAATGAATACTTAGTCTTGGTGCATCTTTCTAGCCCTATAAAAGGAAGCTTCAGTATCTTGTTAAACATCATCAGGATCAGAGGTTTTTTGTCTGTTAGAAGAATTAGAATAGTATAAATGTAGGAAGGATTTTTATAGAGATTTTTTTTCTCTCTATGGAATGATTAAATATTATTAATTTATGATTGTTTGGATTGGTATGTAACCTTTTTATTTATGTTACTTTTGTAGGAACATGTAATAGAAGGAAGAAATATATGAGATTGTGCATATATAGCCTCTATCACATGTTCCCTTTCTCTATTTTATGTATGTTGAATGCTCTATGTCAACTCATTAAAGTATAGTATTGGTAATGTTTTCCTATGCCATTAGATTCTATGTTTAAATAATGCTATCTTTTAGAAATCAAATCATGTTTGTAATACTCTTTCATTTTTTATGCAAAAATTGTGCTAATTTTCACATTATGTTGTGAGAGTAAGATGGTTCTATAAAGATCCAAGGTTTTTTTCCTAATTTAGTTTTTTTTTCTACTTGAACCTTAATGGGTGCTTCCCACAAAGGGATGTGAATGTCTATCCTATGCCTACATTGGCCTTTTCTATTCATTCTCCTTCCAAAAATGAAGGGACTATGACATCTTGTGTTCACTTTATCAAAAAAAGTGAGTTGTTAAGGAGATTTTAAATGTTGCAAAACCTTTGGCACATCACCACCTTTTGTTTTCCTTTCTATGTTTCTCTCCATTTTATCCAAAACACAAGGAACAGTTAGCTTTTGTAAAAGTCTTGGAGGTCATTCAGTGAAGCAAAAAAATGTCCCCCATTCACTAAATTTCCCATAAGGTTGTTCAAGAGAAGCACAAGCTTTCATGATCAACAATTTTTTTCTAGCATGCCTAGTGGGAGCCTCATCTATCATAAGATTTGATATTTAGCCTAGAAGAGGCATTTAAATTAGATAAAAAGGAGAGGCTAGTAAACCAATCCCTAGGGTCTAAAACAAGAGCATCCTCAAGAGTAAATTTTCAATACTCTCAATTACCCTCTTTGGCCCCTAGGAGCAGACAAATCATAGGTTCCATATTGCTTATCAAAAGTAATAGAGTTAGGAGTGCTAGCCCAGAGTCTAAAGTGTTATCTACCCCCTAGGTGGTTGAACCTTTCAAATCAGAATCCATGTATACCATATTCGTAGAGGACTATTCCCTATGGCCCTCCAAGGAGGCCCAAGAAACTATATGACCTAGGATAGCAGCAATCTACTATCTTCACCCACCCCTCTAGATGTGTGGCCTGCTATCCTCATTGATGCTCTCAAATCAATCCCAAAGTTCACTAAGGAATATTTACCATGGGTGTTGTCATAATAGTGGTTTACAATTCCTGAGAGGAACGAATTTTAGCTGAAATCACATATTTTTAGAAAATATAATGATTTAAGCCTTAAAAGTTCCATTTTAAGGATTCCAATTGAAGAGGGTTTGATCAAATCACCTTAGATCAAACCCCCTTGGATAGAACCTCTCTAGTTTTAAACCATACCTATAAATGTGTCTCCTTTACACCTATCAAAATGCTGATAAAAAATCACTTTTGATTTAGCTTTTGGGGATCAAATGAATTCATTTAAAATTTATTTGAAATGATTATGGTATTCCTCAAAACAAGCTGCTATCCAATGAATATAATTTTAATATAGTTTTGGTTTTGTTATGTATTTATTTTTAAGTTTTATTAAACATATATGTTTTCATCAAAAAATGAATTTCTTTTTTTCTTCACATGTGGAAAATAGAAGATTATCAAAAAAAAAAAAAATTGAAAAATTTGAGTGCACCTTTAGATATTGAAGTCCTTTACAACAAAAATAAATAAATTAAATTTTGACATATACAAAAGTTACTGCTATAATGCCATGCTTGTGTCTAAATTATAATTCGCTTCTGACTTTGAAACTTGATTAAGGAAAAAATATCCAATAAAAAGCTATACTAACTAAGTGGAAGCGCTTAGATATTAGAGTTACAAATCTAAATTTGAAAGGATTAGAATTTTATCCTCTCTCATGGAAAAATTCTATATGCTATAACACGGTGTACATCACTTTTAAAAAATGTTGTTTTCTGAAAAAAAAAAATTTCATGGGAGATGGAAAAGAAGTGCAATTTGATTCAAAAATTTTTAAAAATATATTTTTAGAATCTTACAGAAAAAAAATTTGATGAGACTCCTCTAGTTTGCACCATCTTCAAATTCTCACAGCTTTAGCCGCTTATAGGTGCCCTCGAATGTGAAGATTTAGCGTTGCAATAATAATTTTAGTGTCCAGCTTTGGTCAAAAATTGTAAACCACTATTATGGATCATTTCCCATCCAAACATCTCCAAGACATTGTCGATGTTTGTAGGTTACATAACATTGTGGAGTAAAATATTTCCCTTAGGTTATTAGCTGCTTCTTTTAAAGGGAAGGTTAGGGATTCATATAGCTCTTTATCCCTCAAATCTATATGCTCTTGGGATGAACTCGGGAAAAAATATTTGAGCACTTTACAAAGAAAGGAGATCACTAATCTTTGTTTCAATAGTTGATAACTATTAAAAGAGCCCTACAAGAAGATATGACAAGTTTTAACACTAGGTTCCAGAAAACATGGCAAAGAATCCCTACATCAACCAAACAACTAGTAAATATGGCATGTGATTTTACATGAAGGATATAAATTCATACATCATATTTATTATACAATCGCTTGGAGGTGACACTCTATCTGATGTATATGATCTAGTTGCAAGGGTAGAAAAAGGTTTGATTGACACTAGGAAACTTCTACCATGACCACCAATGCCCATGTTCACCAAGATACCTAGTCTCACACAAGAAGAAGTGGCCCCTAGTAAATCCACTTCACTCCCTAGCACATCGACATCTTCATTTCCCTCAATGTATGTGTATCCAAATGCACAACCAAGCATATTATGTTCTTCCTTATTGGTTGTGGATTTCAATGAAATGAAGAATTTAGTGCAAAATTTCACAAATGTGCTCATCATTATTAGATGATAGCAGGAGACACCTCTAAATTCTCCCTCCCAAAATTATCAAGGTGGGAAACCACCTTACCATCATAATACTGTATACTATAGAGCTCCAAGAGGAGGAAATTAGCAACAACTATCTATGGGCCAGATAGTCCCAATCACCACATCTCTCCAAACTGTCAAGAATAGCCCAAGCAAGGACTTGGTCCTAGAAAAAAATAATAATATAGAGGACATGAATGTATGGTGTTTCCCATGCAACAAACCTCACATGCCCTAAAATTTTCCAAGGGGAAATCTTCAACAAAAGGTAGTAGAATAGAGGAGTAGCTAGGGAATATTTTCAGATATTGAAGGCTATCACTCCCCAAAATTTGAGAATTCTTAGTTTAGTATGCAAACACAAGACATGTCCTTAGAATAGGAATTGGACATCTCCCTTAATCAAGAACTTTTCTCCTAGATGGAGGAGGACGATTCAATATTCATGAATGATGTTCCAACAACTAGTGCCTCATAGGTGTAGTTGAATTACAATAACTAATCAAAAATAAGACTTACCGAGGAATATTTGCAACAAATTTCTCGGTGGCCATAACTACAATGGTCACAAAAAAAATCACAACAAGCTCCATAGATGCAACAAATTCAATAGTCAAAGGCATGACCGGTTCTACCAAAATACATGGATAAGATCCCAATCCTACTAACGAGACTAGCCTTGCCCTAAGGTGAGGGAACCACCCCTATTTAAACCAAAGGCCTCACTGATTGAAACACCGAATGTGGTGGAATAATTCAAGAAAGCTCCCACCAACTTATCTCTATGGGAGGTCCTATCAATATCAAAGTAGAAGACTTTGCTTCAATAGGTGTTGAATAATGAAGAGAAGATTTTGCGGGTAGATACAACCCCACTGCATAACTAGGACCCACTGCATAACTAGGATAAAGGAAAGAGACCTAAGTTAGAACCAAAATCATCAAGACCTACAACATTTATGAATACAGGGGATGGAACAAGTGAAAAAGAGGTATGTAAGTTGAAGCCCACTTCTTTCTTCTTAACTCTTATTGTAGCAGATAAGCTACTGCATAACAACATGATAGATTCAAGGGCCAATACTATAGTCATGCCCAAGCTAGTGGTCAATGCTATGAATTTAAAATATGAACCCTTAGAGAAGGGAATAATGCAGCTAGACAAGAAGAAGGTAACAAGCATAGGTCACATTAAGGACCTCACTTTGACCTTGTAATCTTGCCTAAGCTAGACAGTTAGCCAAGAAGTGATCATAATTGACATTCCCCCTATTTTTGGTATGTTCCTATTAAGGAAATTTATAGAAAAAAGTAGTGGATACTTGGCCTTGGATTTTTCTTATCTAATCTTGAGGAACAAGCATGGGAAAAAGACAAAAATCCTATCTAAGCCTTTCCATCTCAAACATATCGCAAAAGACATAGTAATGAGTTTTGAGGCTGCACATACCTCCATTTCAAAAAGAGAGATGTATGCATGGAGATGTTGGAAGATGACGAGGCCACAAGTGATCAGAGCTCAGAAGAAGAGGTCCTATTGAATTTGAAAGGTGGAAAATTGTATGCTTCTTCTAGGGTTTAGGACCTAGAATGACAATCTTCACTCTCTGTCATTCAAGAACAAACCCTTGAGATCTCAATGTAAAGGAGAAAGAGATCTTGTGAGAGGGTTATCCTAGGGGTTTATTGTAAGCTAATAATGGGTTCACCACCAAGTAAGAACTTTTAAATACTAATGCAATGCATGTTGAAAGGTAAGATATAATGCAAAACCCTAGTTCAATGCAAGCCTTAACTAAATGACCTAAAAATGCATGTAAAATAGAAAGAAAAAAATTGTAAGATGAATTTTGTGTACTTGGGAATCTAAATCACACTTGGATGAACTTAGAAATGCTAAAAATTTTGAACTTTTGACCTACTAGGACTCATTCATTAATTTTGGAAAATCAATCCTCGATATGGATTTCTACACAAGAACTAGTTTTCAGAAAAAGGGTATTTAAATATACAAACTATTTTGGAAAACACCTATAGTGGGAATCATTCACTACTTTTGGTGAAATAGTCTCATTTCACATTTTCAAGAATTCAAGATTTAGATCTATGCTTCAATATCTACCCTTCCCTTCCAAACTTATTTCTACATTTGAATCTGAGAAAATACCTACAAAATAGAATATAAAATTGATTTCCTTATGGGGCTTGCCTTGGTCTAACCCATAATTTGGTAATTAAACCTTGATAGAAATGATGAAACTTGAATGTAAATGTGAACATAAACCCTAGCCTTAAGTGTGTCTAAGACTAGGAAATCTGAAACATAATGTAATCATATTCTAATGTGTAAGAACAAAATGCATGAATGAAATATGACAATAAATGACTCACTTTGAGAGACCTCTAATCACCCAAATGAGCCTCAATAATGTTTGTACCTTCCTTAGGCTAAAAGTATAGTGATAATGGAGGATGGAATCACTTAGGAAACTAGTCATTACACTTGGCTTGATGGGTAGTTGCATCTCTCCAACCTAGAATCCATCATGATTCACCATAGACAACCATTATCAACCCTTGAAAATGCTAGATCTTGAATGACAGTGGGCTTGAAGACCTACAAAAAAAATTTAATGCTACTCCAAGATTTCAACTTTGCTTGCTTTTGAAACTTGAATGCTCTTGTGAAAAATGCTTGAAGATTCTTGATGCTTCTCTCTTGAAATTTCTCTTGAAAATGCTTGCTTCGGTGATAAAAATGACTTAGAAACTTTCTTATGTAGGCATTGACACCTAATTTATCACTATTCAAATCTCAAAGGCTAACAACAACAAAAAAATGAATTAGAAAGGTGATTTTCTAACTCCAATTTGAAAAAATTCCTAAATGGGACTAATTTTCCCAAGGTGGTGGATGGGTCCCACCTACGAGGACTCATTCACCGAAGGTGGTGAATGAGTCCCACCCTAGATTGTTAAGGTGGGTTTTTAAGATTTTTGATGTTTTAGATGATTTTGTCAGGTTTTTAGTAGAAATAAGCCTCGAGATCTGAGATAATGGATCTTAGGGTCCTATAAATGATGATTTTAAAGGGTAATTAATGGAAGGGTGCTAAAATATGTCCAAATTAAGTGTGAAATTACCTCACTTTCAAGATTGTACAATTTTCTACACTATATTTAGCCCCCACTTTAGCGCCCATATGACTCAAGGATGCACATATGAATTAAATCATAGTATGAGAGAATGAAGCCCCCACTGTAGGTATTTGCAAACCCGCAATGTTAGGAACCGCATCCTGCAACACAAATTCGTTAGTCACTAAAAAATCCTCTTATCTAACTTCTAGAAATCAAATTTGAGGGTAGATGTATGCCCGCACTTGATTCCATTTGCTTTATGAAGGTGGAATCAAGGTAGTAGTCTAACCATGTCAAATAAGGTAGGTCATATCATAGGGTATTTCCAAATTCTAGACCACATAATGATAGAAATTTGATCAGGATGGGAGTGGAATCATGATTCCAACACAACAAATGGTGTTGAAAACTAAGCTCTCTAGCACCTATTATGTTGATTTGAATAAAAGGGACTTTTTAACCCTAATTTTAGCTTATATAAGAGTAAAAATTAAAGTAAATTCTAACTATTTTGTCATTTACCTTCTTTTAGCTTGAGTGTGGTGAAGAGTGAGTGATGATGTTGAGCCAACAAGACTATGAGCCTGCAAGATTGGATGTACACTAGATTAGGTGGCCCACGACAAGCATTATCACCAAGTGAGTTGATTTTTCTACCTTAGCTTTGTCCTTACACATTTATTTTATGATTTATACACATTTCTAGGTTAATTTAGTGCCTTAGAAGAAAAGTTTGCAAAGTGTCTTTTTTTTGCAAAGTGTCCCATTTTTCCATAAAGTGTCTATTTTGTTTGAGAAGTGTCCCACTTTTTCGTAAAGTGTCATGTTTCTTCATGAAGTGTCCTAAAAGGGGTCTAAAGTGTCTAGGACCTTTATGAGAGTACACTAGAATAACTATAGTACACATTTTTTATTTTTTATTTAGGGATTTAAGATATTAGAATGCTTATATGACATATTTTTCCTTTATTGTTAGATTCCTACCTATTCACGACAGGGTCTAGGTGGTAGAAAGATCAACTACCTCTAAGACCTAGCCCTCGCTCTTTCAATAGAGACAAAGATCTTCTAGACTATGAAATTATAATAGGTGTATCTCACACCCCCCATGAGGTACCATGATCCTATGTTGATGGCATTAGTAGAGTGATAAAACATAGACACATGCACATTTCATCTTCCTAGCGGTGAGATGACTATTACACTAGAGGATGTACATCACATACTTTGAGTTTCAAGTTAGGGTTAGAGGGTATGTTTCCAAGTGGAGTGGTCATTCCAGGAAATGAAATACGACAAGTAGTACTACCTTGGAGGTCTAGTGCATGATGGTATGGTGAGGCCATGGATCGATCTAGCCATGTTGTTATACTTGCGGGCTCCACTGGTTGCTTAGATTATGATGTTCACAGTAGCACTAGTACTCGTCATTAATGATCGAGGAGCACACTTAGAGGGAGTACTAGTACACATGATTTGAGGGATGGACGAGCATAGGACCATGTATGCTTAGGGGCGCAACATCCTTGCACATCTATATTATGATCTTGGATGGTTTTCATTTTGGGAGATCGACAATATGGTACATTGTACGCTACTACAACTGTGGTTCCTATAGCATATCACATGTACCAAACCAATAGGTTTTCCATGCATGATAGCCCTAGGGTATCCCTGAGGCATTAGTAGAAAAGCAATAATAAATGACTAAAATATCTACTAAAAATTGGTTACGGGACCATTAGCTTGGTCATGTGACTATAGTAGTTTATTGCCAGTCATTTATAACGTGACCAAATTCATGACTAAGCCATTTTTACTCATTTATTGGTTATTTTGATTGATCAATTTGGTATTATATTATCATTAATTTAGTCATTTATTGTTGTTAATTGATCATTTAATTGATCATTTAATTGATTATTTATTTTGATTGATCAATTTGGTATTATATTTAGTCATTAATTTAGTCATGGTAGTCATTTATTTAGTCATGGTAGTTTTTTATTTATTCATGGTAGTCATTTATTTAGTCATGGTGGTCATTTATTTAATCACTCTAGTCATTTATTTTATTCATTGTAGTCATTTATTTAGTCATGGTAGTCATTTATTTAGTCAATAGTACTCATTTATTTAGTCATGGTTTAGTCATTTATTTGGGTCAATCACTTATTCAAGTTACAAATCAAATCTAACTTAATTAATCCTCACAAATTTAACCTTATTGCTAAGAAAACTTTTCAACTCTTTCCCTTCAAAGCCAACTTCAAATTTACAACTATAAAAATAGAACTCCTATTTTTAAAAAAATATTCATTTAATTTGTAACTATTCATTTTTTTGTATTGATAATATACAAAATAAAAAGGGATTGCAGTATTAAATAATAGAAAAAAATTCTTGGTTCAAAACAACAATAACATAATATTTCCCCTCAAAATAAAATAGATGATTTCCATTGCATATGCTAGGTATTTAGTGTTGATAAAATCCTAGTGCAACTTAGATGCAAATTTTCCATTCCCATCACATTTAAAAAGGGATGAAAGGAAGATTAGGATTTGTAACAAAATAAATGAGAATAAATATTTCTCTAAATTTTAAGCTTTAGTCTTTTAATGTTTCTTCCAATTCATGGACCAGGGCTTCCTGGAGCCAATTTTTAGCCTTTTCGATGAAAGAAGAACTGACTCAAACAATAAGAATGCAAAATTCATGCTCATTCAGAGCTTCGTTGCCATCTAAATCCCCCTCCTACACCATCACTTGTATTTACGAATCTATCAAAGATTCCATCCTTAGAATAGAAGAATTTTTCCTTAGACTTTTGAAAGTGATCCATGGTTCTCCAATTTGGTAGCCTGAAAATAAGGTTTCAATGAGGGTTTTAGAGTATGCTTATTAAAAAGAAATTACAACCAAGATTCGATAATGATCACATTTATGTTTTTACATTATGGCATCCTTTACCCATTTTTTACAACCGATAATGCAACCATTTGTTGTTTCTTTCTTCACTACTATTAGTTTTGGCTCCTTTGAAGTTTTCCAAGTTGCTAGTATTCACCTTTCAAATTTCCAATACGATGAGTTCCACCTTGAAAATAAGGTTTTGATGAGGTTTTTAGAGTATGTTTATTAAAATGAAATTACAGCCAAGATCAGATAATGAGCACATTTAGGTTTTTCTGATTTTTGAAATCCCACAAAAAAAAATTGTATGTTCATCATGCAAATCCTATGACTACTGCTGCAAAAATAAAATAAATATTTTAATCACATATTTTTACAAAAGGAAACTTATTTTCAAAACTTGCAGATATCCAACATTGTCTATTAACCCTCAGAAACATAAGCATTAATCTACAAAATCTTTCCCCACCACTATTGGTTTCAACTCCTCCAAACTCTTCCTCATTGGTATTCACCTTTCACTTCTCCAATTTGGCGAGTTACAACTTGCAAATAAGCTTTCAATGAGGGTTATAGATTATGTTTATTAAAATGAAAAATGACAATCAAGATCCTAATAATGTGCACTTTTAGGTTTTAACATTATGGCTTCCATAACAAACCATTCCCCTTTCAAGTGTCCTTGAACCGACTGTGCCTCCATTCCATTTCCTCATGTTGGCTTCCACAAAAAAATTGCAACTTAGGTATTTGGCTCCTTAGGGTTTTAGCGGGTGAGTGACATACAAGTCAATATTTTATTCTAACTTTACTCACATGAATTAAATTCATCTTGATGTTTCCCACTAAAAGATTTCAAAATGGATTTCAATCTCTTGCTTATTATTAAATATATTATAATATTATATTATATCATAATATTGTATTAGTGTATAAACATAAAACTACACCCCTCACAATTTCACATACATTCTTAGATTTTCTTTAGTGTCCACTCCCTTAACATCTTGAGTAGGATCATTTTAACCCTTGCATTATCCTTTCTCCCTCTTAGGATGCTTCAGCCCCCTTTTCAGCAACCACCCTTATGTGTTAACTTTTTGTTGAATTTTGTGCTTTTCCTGTTTGTGTTGTTTTGTAGCATGATGTGTCTTGACACTAGCACACCATGCAGATGTCTACGAGCTGCACTAGCATCCTGCAATCTGCCAATGCTCAAATGACCATTTCTGAGCATGTTTTCCACTTGTTAGCTAATTTTTTTAGTGGAAACATCTTGGGATTCCTTGTAACTACCTGAGAAGTTTCTTTTCTTCCTTTTTAATCCATTCTTTCCATCTACATGGTCTTTTGAATCTTCCTAGCTTTGGCTCCTACCTTTTTCTCCTTTCTTACTCTTGCTATTTTTCTTACACAACTTAATCCAACTTGTTGTAGCAACTTCAAGCTCTCTTAACTCCACTCTTGCAACTTCATCCTCTTCATGCTTGTGAGAATCATGGGATTTCATATCCCCTACTATTCACTTTCTTACTTCGTGATATGGGTTCCCCTCCTCGAGCAAGGTTTTCTTTTATCACATGCTTAATGGTGCAGGTTCTACTCCCAAGTAGGTTTTGCCTTCACCACACACTTTATTCAATTCTCTCTCTCTCTACCTTTTCAATTATCTGTGGAGGTGGGAACACGAAAAGAAGGGTTTCACTGAGGCAAACTCCTATACAGCCCCAACATTCTCTCAAGATATCACGTGTGCACATTTTGAAGACATTCATTCAGTGGAGGCTTCATCACTCACGTGGTTGTAAGTATTTCTTTCCTTTCTTCTTCTTATCTTTATTAGTTTTACTTCACTCTATTTTAATTCTATCACTTTCTTGTATTTTAAGATTTCTTGGCAATTTGAGTAGAAGTAGTCACTTTAGCCATTTTCTAAGGTAAACTCACTTTCTGATCCATATGAGATGTCAGTGTGCCTCTAATACGCTAGCGCATTGTGCTCTTGTCCATTTTCTACACTGACATCCTTTGGCCGAGAGCTTGTTAGTTTGTCCAGAAAATTTCAATGACTTGCTCTTTCAAATTCTAAAACTTATGCACTATTCCTTGAGGTAGTTTAGGGCAGTTCATCCTATGAGGCTTTCTGAATGAAGAGAACTCATGAGTAGTGAGTCCCCCTCTTCTACAATTAGAATATTACATTATAATATTATATTATATTATATTATATTATAATATTATATAATATTATAATATAATATTATGATATTATATTATTATATAATCTTAAATACATTATAATATAAATATAAAATTATAATATTACATAATAAATATATAATATATATAATAATATATATAATATTATATAATATATACTATAATGTATATTATATATATTATATTATATCATATTATATCATAAAATATTATATTATAAAAAAATATAATATATTGTATTGTAATATAATATATTATAATACAATCCACTCCCTTAATTTGAAATATTTTTTTAAATTATCCACTTTAATATCATATTGTCTAATTTTATTTGTGTGGCTAAATATTTAGT
>VDFB02047230.1:165415756-165464721 GCA_007258455.2 Sequoia sempervirens
ATGGCCTCTTAATGGTCTATTGTAAAGCCTAACATAATAGCATAAACTTGCTTGTAAATTTATTTATTTATACTAATTTGCTTTATCAAACTTCTCTCATTCTTTAAAGTATGAGATGCTAAATTTATATTTTCATTTTATTTCATATATTAAAGAAGTAATTGCATAATTATTTAAATTTTAAAATATTATATTTTTTAGAATAATAATTCATTATTATCATTATGATAATATTTTCTTTACATTATTATTAAAAATAATAAATTTCTTACATTATATTTGAATTCACAATAATTTTTATTATAATACATCTAAATTAATTTTATTTTTTAAACAATTAATTTTTTTGAATATATAAAACTAAATTAAATATTTGAAAATGTTTTCCATTTAAAACTAAGATTGGCAAAACACCTTAAATTTTAGATCAAATAATTTTCCTAATAAAATATAGATAAAATTGAAAATAACATTTTTTATTATTCTCTTAAAATACTAAAAAGGAACATTCCTCATACCATAACTGTACTTTATTAACTTACAAAACACAAATAAATAAGGATAAGCTTTATTATATAAAAAGAAAAATTGCATATGCCCATAATACATCGTCTCTAAAGGAAATCCACACTATATTATGGTGAACAACACCAAAACTAAATATCTGATACTATAATTTGCTCTAGCATTTTGGTAGGTAAGGAGGCGGCGGCTTCAAACTTTCGGAATCACTAGTACCGTTCTTCACTAGAAAGGCCATGCTCAACCCCCATGTTACGTGATCATCAAAGTGACAATGTACGAACCAAACACCTGCACAAATGGAACGTTCAGTCCACCATACATATTTTCAATTTTCCAATTTCAAGATAATTATTACCACTCTGTTTATTACCTGGATTGTTTGCTTTGAATCTGATAGCAGTCCATCCATTGACAGGAACCCCTACAGTATTTCGTTGAGGCGGATCGACCAGATTGAAAGAGAGTGGATCTGTTTCATTATTATAATTACCAAAACCTTCTCCTACCACATAAAAGTCGTAACCATGAATATGCATTGGATGGTTGTCAGATTGGAAGATATTGGTTCCCTGGAAGACCACTTGAACCGTGGCATTATACTCAATAACTTTAACCCTCGTTCCAGATATTGGTGCCCGCAGAGTTTTATCTACATCGCCGGTATAATTAAACTCAACGGGTGGATTAGAAGGAAAGTCGGTGGTATAGAATTTATTATTGCCGTAGTAATAATCTTGCAGAATGGCGACATCTGGCAGCACAAAAGATATGTTATTCATACTGGCACTCACTCTGGAATTGTTAGCGCCGCTACAGTTAGCACCGGTGGCACAGGGAATTAAGCCGAGTCCAACGGTTATAAGACTACTGTCGTCTATGGTTTGGGGAACGTCCACCGGATGGTCCTCTGAAGCCAGGCTTCGTAAGGCTTGGGTAAATGTCGTCACAGTTGCAGTGTCGTTGTATACTGGAAGCTCTGGAAGGATTGGAGTGGCAGAGGAATTAGATCCCACGTAGTTTAGAATGGCGGTTGTTGTGGTGTTATCAAAGAATCCTTGAGTAGTGTATACTTTGGCGGCAATATAATATTTGGCTTTCGGTTGATTGGCTGTGAGAAGAACGTCTGCGGTCTGACCAGATGATAAGATGATAATGTCTGTTGTGTATGGCTTTGTGTAGGAGGCATCCACCGCTACCACTGTGAGATTGTGTGATGCGATCTTGAAAAAGAGGTGATTATTCACGGCAGCATTAATGATACGGAGAAGGTGGGTGTTTCCCTGTTCTACAGAGAAATTTGTTGTTCCTGCATACATACAATTTCATTAAAGTCGATTACACTGTTGATTTTGATTACTGCGAAACGGAATTGGGTGATCCTTAGTTATATTCGCGGTGCCCATTTCTAGATTTAACTGCCTAAAAAAATATTCATTTTTAATCGATTAAGTCTTCATAAGAGACTGGCCATCGACCGAATTGAATCGAAAACCTTTTCCAACCAAGAGAAAACTGTTACCTGACGTTGAGCAAGAATAGAGATCTCCTGGCTGTCCATTTATAGTGAAAGCGTCTGAAATATTGGGTGCACCTCCACTCAGAACTGCTTCCTCTTCGACTGCAATGGGATCGCTGTTCCACCATTCCCCTGTTCAGTTTTTTTTTTTTTTTCAAGCAATTAGATCCATTGCGAAATACAAGGACAATCTAGTGTGAACGCACAAGGGAAAAGTGTAAAAGATGGAAAACTTTGAATCGTAATGACATTTTCTATTGAAAATCACTCACGTTTTACAGATAAGCAATGCTACGTACAACGGAAACTATTTTTAATTTTAATTTTAAACGTGAAATATGTAAGGATTCCATCGGTAAAATACTAAACACTATATAATAATAAACATAATTTTGTAAGAATAATAATATAAAAGAAGCTTTGCTAAAGCAATTATAGATAGTCTAACCATAACACTCAAAATGAAATACATATAATTTGATATAAAGTAATCTACATTAATTATTATTGGTGTAATAGTACTATAACATTAAGTATAGAAATCGGATATTAGGAAATAAACGTATTTAGTTTTGAGAATGATGGAGATGACTAACTTTTATGATATATAGATTTATAAATTGTTTTGGCATAAAAGTAAAAAGAGATTCAGGTGTGTTCATTATTTGAAATTTATATTGAATTGTTACTGTCTTTGGATTAAATTTGTAGATTTAGATTGTTTCTAGAGTAAGGATTTGTCCTTTAGCTCATAAACTTAAATATTGATAGTACTTACTAATACCTCAAAGAGCTTATCAAGTTCCTAGAAGCAAGTTCTTCTAATTAAACCTTCTAATGAGACTAATTTTAATATTTTGTTAAGAATTGATAGATAGTAGTGAAGCATACAAATACACTATATGACGATTTTGAAGTAAATGATGTTACTTTTAACACATCAATGTGTTTCTGTAATAAATGTTCAATGCATGTAAATAATTGTTTAATGAATGTTTAATATTTTCTGATGTGAATTAACATGTAAATAAGTTTTTATAAAGATGACTACATAATAATAACCATCTAAATGTGCATTAAGATAAATCATGTTGGGAATAAATTAAGTGAAAGTCAACTAAATATAGGTTTGAATTTTTAAAACTCAAGGGTTAGTTCAGGATCAATCCCATTCTCATAGAATTTACTTAGGATAATGGAACAATAATTTTGATGTAGAGATAAGACCAAATATATGATCATGTGTAATAGGGGAAGTACAAAGAATTAGGGAATGGACCTAATGTTGTACATGATTTTATCATTTATCAATATGTAATTGTAAGAAAACATTTTATTAAAACGAGCCTAAGACTAAAAGAACTGATATGGATATCCAAATTTCATTAATACTATTAGAGAAAAAGGAAATACAAACATTGAAGATATGATTTAAAAAAAGAGTTTCCATTTTGAAAAGATATCAATAAACAAAAGTAAAAGAATAGAGAAAAAATTTAAAACAATTATCATTTAAAAGAAATAAAATTGACATTAAATAATCATATGTACTACTAATTTTCATAATAAATAATCTATAATATTCAAACAAAATATTAAAAATTAATAATTTAAATATTTAAATAAAATTTACAAAATTATGTAAAAATAATAATTTACAAATATTTTTATCTAAATATATATATTTTAAAAATATTCATATTTAATATATAACAATTAATTTAATTAAAAATTCGCTTATACTAAGTTAAATATTTTGAAAAACTCTTTTATGACCATCTTTTTAATATTAAATTTTAAATACTATTTTGATTAATAACAATTAAATACAAATGTTTAAAACCTAAAACCTCATTTACACTTCTCTATATAATTTAAATTTATTAAAATATTTTGTTAAAAAGATCAATAGAATTTGAAAAATATATCTTTAATTGTATTTATTAATTGATTTTTTATTTTCAATTAATTAATAAACACAGTTAAAAAAAATGCATTATAGAGACTGGATAGACAATAGTGTTGTTGTCCTCCACCTTCTTGCAAAGACTATAATCCAAAGTGTACTTCTACTTTGGAGCCAATTACGCAGAATACGCTACGTGCGAGAGCAAATAAAATCTGATCGTTTTCTACAACTAGTCTAACAGTTTCATTAATCTTAAAAGCTGAAGAATGGTTACGAGACTCATCTAAGCTAGCTTGATGAATAGATATTAAATCTCATATAAGGTTCTTCTTTCCATACCTAGCACTATAGGAAACTCGTCCTGGGGTTGGGTGAATGGATAAGAGCTGCCATTCTTTGGATAGATGACCATTGCTCCATGAACTGTTGCACGGAGCCATGACACATGTGCATGCCACCACAACGTTCCTTCCTGGTCAATAATGGTGAATGTGTACGTAAAATTTCCTCCTGGTTGGATGGGGCACTGTGTAATGTACCCGGGTCCATCAGACCACGCAGTGCGAATCTGTCTCACTCCATGCCTGAAAATCAAATTCTTGTTAAATAGTCTTCAATCATAAATGGAATTGACAGTCTACAAGAGTTATATTTACCAGTGGATGGTGGCATTGTGCTGGGCTCTGTTATAAACTGTAATATTAAGTGTGTCACCATTTTTAACATACAGAGTTGGACCCGGAAGCTGCCCATTTACTGTGATTATGCTATATGTTTCACACAGCCGGGTAACATTTGTCGATTGAATCTGTGCAAATAAGAAGAAAAAAGGAAAAGAACTGCGTTAGAACTCTTAAATAGAGATATGTGTTGGACTGTATTTGTGTATACAGCCGTGCCCTGGATTCTCCATATGATTAATGGCTGGAAAACAGTTGATCTCTAACCTCTCTATCATATTATTAGGGCATTACAGGTCAATTATATTAATTACTGGTTAGATGTGCAGTATCTCTAACATGTTTCTTACAATAAAGCATCTATTAAACTATCAAATGAGCATGCCGTTACTCTTTTGAGATTCAGTCATCCCTCCTCCTCCAGCATCTAGCTAGAACATGTTGAAGAACCTATATTTCCTCTAACAACTTTTAAAATATGTTTTGATGATCCTAAAAACATCTAATATTTAGTAAAATAGGCCAATTTCTTCTTTAGCCTCAATAGTGTCAGCCACGCCTACAGTATTTTGTTTAACAAATTGTATCCATCCTACACCACTAATATTTTGGAAGGATCGGCTATTTAAATGGTCACATTTTTCTAAGCAATCTTATAATGGAGTCATGCCCAATCTAACTTTGATACCACTATAAAACTATGAAAAATAACAGCAGTACAGAGAAATAGTACATACAAACTGAACTAAACATCAAACTAATAATAGAACTTTATGAATACGGATTTAAACATAACAACAAACTGACTTATTTGACATTGATTAGAATCTTACGCTAATACTCGTCAAACTAATGAAACACTAACCGAAATGAATGTTGGATTTACAATTATCTCTAACACAAGTATCTACATTGATCCGTCAAATTCAGTAGATTATAATCAAATTTTAATTTATAAAAAGACAGAATTATATAAAAATCTACTTACAACGAATGTGTGGGTATGCACGTCTGCCCATGCTAGGGAATCAATTAGGAGTAGGACAATGAATGTAAAGAGCACTACCATAAACCTTGCTGAGTAACGTTTTGACATCACTAATGTATTACAAACAGCTAAAGTGCTCATCTGAATCTGCAAATGAAGCACTCTTCCAATATGGAAAGCAAAAACTAAATAGCGTGTCAAGACTGCTTGCTTAGTCCAGAACCTACGATGGTATATATAGCAGAAACATTAACAAGTGGTGGAAGGAAATGCCACATGGTCCAACGGGTAACACGCAAAAAATCATCATTGCTTTTTGATACGTTAATTACATAAGATTTGAAATGTTGTGAATAATGTTGAACATGTTCATCATGTCTCAACTTTCAATCTTCTAACAGTAGAAATCACATGGCTGAAAGACGTATGGCAATAATATCGAATTTTTTATTGTGTGATGGCGATTGCATGGCTAAGTATCAATGTCTGAATAAGGTTTTAGACTTCACCATACGGTGGACCTTCATACTGTAGTCATGCGAAATAAGCGGCTGGTTCTTATCAATGTCTGATCTGTCATTTGCTATTTTCAATTGAGTGCCAGATAATTTAGGGTTCATCATTGGTAGGAGAGATTTTTTCAATCATGTTTTTCTAGAATTCCATTGTGAACTGTTCGCCTTTGTGAAAGATGAATTTATATGAATTATTATTATCAGTCAGTAAAGTTGACTCAAATATGCAACGGAATTTAATTACTTTCATATTTTTGAAGATAAATTTGTACGAAAAACTACTATGCGTCAATAATTTTGGCTCAAAATTAGCATATGAATCCTAATTTAAGAGTCATGATATTATTGAAATTGAGATCCATTACCAATAGCAAATGGTTATTGTCAAACAAGAGTTTAAAAAGTCAGTGAAATCACAAATTTGCCACTAAATTTGTGCTCTCATACAATGAATTAAGTGTTGGACAAAAGTGGTTTTCATGTTATTGAGATCCACTGTCTGATGTATTACAATAACTATGCAATTAATATGCAAAGCGAGAATAAAAATTGGTGGGCTAATATTGTAGTAACATAGAATTATTGAGGCGGAGGGGCTAGCTGGATTGGCTAAAGCATCCTATTGCAGGCAAGAGTTCATGAGGTCTAGTCTTCTTCCAAACCCATGGTACTGGAGGGCGTGTCATGCTAGTGCCACTGGTCATGTGAAAAAAGTTTACCAGGAGTGCTACAGTTTATAGGGGCACTATAGTTTATAAGGGGGTGGATACCTGACCGATTCTGTAGTCTAAAAAAATAAAAGAATAAAAACAACATAGAAATGCCAGGGCAAGTCAAAAATAGATTTCTACTTTTGTATTGTGGAAGCATTTAAAATGCTTTTAATTGTTTTGTAAAAGGAGCTTTAAATATGATAATTAAATATTAAAAACAAAAGTTTACCAAGAGCACTACAGTTTATAGGGGGTGGATACCAGACCAATTCTGTAGTCTAAAAAAATAAAAGAATAAAAACAACATAGAAATGTTGGGGCAAGTCAAAAATAGATTTATACTCTTGTATTGTGGAAGCATTTAAAATGCTTTTAATTTTTTTGTAAAAGGAGCTTTAAATATGATAATTCAATATTAAAAACTTAGTGTTCACTTGTCGTTTAGTCACAACTAACTAAACTAAAATTCATAAAAAAAAAATATATATATCTCTTTTGAAAGATACTAACATTTTAGAGTAAAATTTTGATATCCCAAAAATTCAATTGTAAGTCTTCATATGTTAGATTTTTGAGAGGTTCACTTTGTACTATTTAACAAAGAATATTTATTGTTCAAGGGTTTAATAATACAATTAATTTACAAAAGATTTACATCCAATTTATAGAATTGCATCCTAAACACTTGGATAAAGTATTTGCAAAGCTTAATACACTATGATCAAACATTATTTTAACAAAAAATAAAGAAAATGAAAAGTAAAGAGAGATAGGGAAGGCTTAGAAGTCTAGTTTTTAGAAGTATTGCATAAACATACGAAATTTGGAATCAAAAACTATTAGCCAATTTGTATTTCAATAGAATTAATCAAAATTACATACAAATAGACATAGACATCAAAATAAAGTTTTAATTTATGAAAGAGATTATGTACACCCAAACAATGACATAATATAATAATATTTCATATAATTAAAGAAATTTACAAGTCACTTGAGATAACACAATTTGGTTGATGGTATTGCAACTACACACTTACAAGTATATGTGAACAATATTCAATGACTTAAGAGAATAAAAAATATGAAGTAAAATAATGACAATTCTTCATTATTTCCTGCACAATTATCAATAATTTCCAATCCCAAAAGTAAAGGAGTGATGACCCTTTTATAAATAAAATGCACCAAATTAATTTACATAAGAAAATGTCACATCCCTCAACTACATCATCCATGTTGGTCAATGCAATGGGAAAAAAGAACTAAAAATAAAATAATAAAAATTGGAAGGACAAAACATGGATAGGAGGAATAGTGTGGGAAAAAAAATGGATTTAGTGAGGCATGACACCCCTACCTTTTTCCTTCAATGTTCATGTGAAGGCATGGAATCCTCGCCATTTCATACATTTTCAAATAGAAAAGAGGAGGCACATTAATTGCAAAGTCTAAACAGAGGGAAAAAAATAATTATCATGCCATTAATCCAACATGTTGTCCCTATCTTTGGACGACCCAATTCAACAAGTCACATGGAAAGAAAAGGCATGGGTCAAAATTTAAACCCTCACAAACCCTTGATTGGAGACACACTATTTTTAGAGGAAGAACAAAGTGAAAATTGTAGAGAGAGAAAGGAGAATGGCATGAGAGAGAGTAATGTGGATAAATGGCATGGGAAGGAGAGGATAGAGGGACATGAGTAGAGGTAAGGATTCACATATGAAAGGGAGAAAATATAGAGAGAGGCATAATAGAGATGGAAAAAAAGTAGTTTTGTGATTTGGAGGAGAGGATTCAAAGACTCCTTCAGAGATTTTGTGGCATGTATAGGTTCCTAGCATTGAGGTAATGGATTCCCTTCAAAGTTTAAGAATACCATCAAATCTAAGAGGTGCGAAGAGGGAAAAAATTGTGGATGAAATCCCTAAAGAAACATGGTTTCATAGAATGTAAAGGCTGCAAAATATGCATAAAATGGATTTGTGACAAGATTAAAAAAATGTTGGAGGAAGGGCCACCGAAATATAAAAAAATTAATTCCAAAATTTCTCTCAACACCCTCCTTACTTGCTCGCAATGAAATGAGAACTTTCAATGGTTGTGGGCATCCATCAAAGCATAAGTGATAGAGGGAATGTGAGAAATTAAAAAAATGTGATTGGAATGTTAAAGGTAGGTCTATGTATTCTCTTGGGAGGCTATGAATGGAGCTCCCAGAAGAATGGAAAGATGTGGTTGTATTTTTGACAGCGAATGCTACTACCACTATTTGAGATCATAATTAGAATGAGAATTTCAAAGGTGAGTTTGCTCTATTAATAGCTCAATGACTTTTGGACTTTCAGAATAGCTTCATGTAGAGAAGGGATATTTTTCATCCCTATAAATATAGGTCATGGGAGAGCCCCAAGGAATGAACTACCCTAAACTATGTTTGGTTGTTTGACAGGTATTCCAAAAATCGGGTGAGCCAACCATAGAGGTTTCAAACTCCAGACCAAACAACTCACTATCTAAGTATGACAACATGTGAACTGGACTCTAGTGTGACATGTTGGCATCTTAGGGATATGTTGGCATCTCATGGACATGTTGGCATCCTGTATGTAAAAAGCTTTGGAAGAAAGATAGAAAATGCAAATAGTCTACTTATGACCTGATTAATAGAGTTTTATAATTTGACAGGGAAATTACATAGGAAATAGAAAGTACAACAAGAAGAATACTACAAACTAATCTCATGCAAAAATGACAAAGGAAGGTAAGGAAAAGGTACCACTCCACCCACACTTCGATTCTACAAATTTAACTCTAAATAGATGAACCAACACCTGCATACATAGAAAGAAGAAATTTTTTTGCCTATGTTTTGAGGTTTACCTTAGTAAGACCCTTAATTTGGTGATTCAACCTCCACAAATAGCCAAATATGTAATAAGATAGAGAAATTGATAAGGAATAGAAATGAAAACATATTATCAAGTAGAGTGCAAATATCACCTAAATGCTACTCTATAAGACATAATGATGCAAACAAAATATAAAGAGCAATATCATCTTTCCTCCTACTAGCACTCAAGGTTGAGAGGAGAAGATGACACAATGCTAAGAGAATGGAGCTTCATCAACCTAGAAAGATGGTGGATTTATAACAAGAATAAATTGTAGAAGCAAAGTAGATAGGAAAAATCACCAAGAAGAGAGCAAGAGTGAGCTTTAGAGAATGAGAGAGTGAGAGAATGATCAAGAAGTTGCATGAATTAGCATGGAGGAATGAGAAAATTACCAAAATAGAGGTAAAAGGTCAATTTTCATCGATCAAGGGAGGATAGAAGATGTTACCTTTGTAGCCAACCAAAGACATAATAGTTTTGCAAATTCCAAAGGAAAGAATCCTTTAAGGACATAAGCATGGTGTGTGGACTTCT
Organism: Sequoia sempervirens; assembly: GCA_007258455.2. NCBI lineage: Eukaryota > Viridiplantae > Streptophyta > Pinopsida > Cupressales > Cupressaceae > Sequoia > Sequoia sempervirens. Next base: position 165,426,037 of record VDFB02047230.1, read on the forward strand.
ACATGACACACACAAATTCTAATAGAAATTCCTCCATTGAAAAAAAAAATATAAGGCCACACAGAAGGAAACATCTAACAGTTGTGGGATTTGCATCATTTATCTTATAGTTTCTCAAGTAAAGGTAAAATAACTATGGAATTTTTTAAGGATGAAAATTCATGCCATTACATTTTTCCTTGAATTTATCAAGCATACATGTTAGTGCAAATGCGAGCTAAAGTAGAAATAGATTGAAGATAATATACACATAGCATCAAGGAAGTAGATATTTGATTGGAATCACTTGGAGGAGAAGAGAGGAGAAAAGTCTCCACAAGTTCTCAGTTTTACAAAGTTATGAAAGAGAGAAGGCTCCACAGGTTTTCAGTCTTGAAAAGTAAGTTGTGATATCAGCACAAACATGTCGGGAAAAAAATCATAAGACACACAAGCTGGAACATGATAAGAAACAATTTAATCAAATACAATGGTCAAGTAATCCTACGTTTCTTGTAAACTCTATTGCAGGATAGTCATATAAAAGATGGGTCTAGTCAGGCTAACACCAAGCTATACATGAGGATACATGATGTCTGACACCAAGACACAATGACATCAAATATTAGATAACAAACACACAATTTTCACAAAATAATAGAGAATTCAATAGAATGAGAATATTTCAAAGGGCTTCCTTTGGCAGGAAACCCTTCAATACACCAAGGGGTCCATTCAAAGGAATGATATTATTGAAAGACACCATATTTTCTACGAGCTATTTTTTCATCAAGGAATCCTTTTGAAAGATCCTTTCATCAAGGAATTCGTTGGAAAGAATGCTCCTTCTCAAAGGAAAGTTTTCAGACATTTTCATTTTAAAAAATGTGCTTCATTTTCAAAGGCACATTTTTTAGATCCTTTCACATATGAGGTCCTTTTCAAAAGGAAATTTCATCCAGAAGTCTTGAGAGAATAGAATTTTTGTCAAAATGAGATATTTCAATATGGTATTCTTTCATCAAGGAATTAGTTGTAAAGAAAATTTGACACCAAGGAATCCTTTTTGAAAGAATTCACCAAATTCAAAATCAGAACAACATAGTAGCCCCCCTTAGGATGGTGTGTGGTGCTCAAAGGGGCACATGATAGCCTAAGGAGAGAAAAGAGAGGAAGAGATGTAGTGGCATGCAACACATGATGAGATGTATTTCATGGTATTTTGTCACAAAGACACACACATGAGGGAAAACATATAAGAACCACAACATCAAGAAGAAGATTGAGATAATGAAATCAAGAGAGATGGGATGTTCTGAAAGTTTGATGTAATATATGTTCATAGATATACTACACTATATGAACAAACTATCATCACTCCTTGATGTTCCCAGGTCATGAAGAAGAGCACATGAAGACAAGGTAAAAATAAAAATTGGGTCAACATGGAAGAGGGCCTAAATTCCCCCAATGCTTTGCATCATCTCCAATATTGAAAAGCAATTTCACAACATATAAAATAATAAAGATACACATAAAATAAGTTCATGAAAAATTATTTATGCCTATATCCAAGCACCTACAAGGGTAGCAAGGGTCTTCTAAGTAGGATCAAAAACACATAAAGAAAAGAATGGGGAGAAACAAACACATAAAAAAATATACACTATAAATAAAGAAGAGTTACCAACCTAGTCCTCATCAACCAATAGGTAATCTTGCTCCCAATTTAAATCATTATAGGGGGAGGGTGGATAGGCTTGCAAGGGTAGAATAGTGAGGGGAGTACCCTCTAACTCACCTGTAACAATGGCTAGGGAAGAAGGTCCATCAAGCTCTTCTTTTCCAAGTGGGTAAACCCACAAAAGTGGTTTAAAATTTGAATAAGGAAGGAAATTTGTAAAAAAAGACCCCATGCCAAAAAATTTCATTCTAGGGGTTCAAACAAACCAAAAGAGGGTTTTCTCAAACCAGGGTTTGAGTGAACCCATTTAATGCATGTATGGACTAATTGGCCAAAAAATAAAATGGAAATCCCTTTTTGGAAGGGGGTTTGATCAAACCTTAGTTCGAGTGAACTTAGGTTTGATCGAACCCCCCTTTTCCCTTAATTTTTGCCTTGTTCAGCAAAAAAATAAAAAAATTTGCACTTTGAAGCTCGGATTGAAGATGAAAATGGTGGAGACTTCATAAACCCAACTAGAGTTAGGTATTCCTTAGAACGAGCTATCCAATGAATATAATTTTAATATGTTTTGGTTTTATTATGTATTTACTTTTTTAGTTTTAGTAAACATAGGTTTTTCATCAAAAATCAAGCTCTTTGCTCTCCAAATGTGGGTAAATAGAAAATTATCAAAAAAAATTGAAACTTATGAGTGAACCAAATATTGAAGTCCTTGATCCAAAAAAAAAAAGAAATGACTTCTAATACATACAAAAAAAGTTATGCCTTATACAGTCACACTATGTCTGAATTGTAATTGGGTTGACTTCAAAACTTGATTAAATAAAAAATATTCAATAAAAATTTATCTAAGTGGAAGCACTAGATATTGGAGTTAAAAATCTAAATTCCAAATAATTAGAATTTTATCCTTCATGGAAAAAAGTTATGCATTATATGGTGAGTGTCACTTTTTAAAAATGTTGTTTTCAGAAAAAAAAAAACTAGTTTTCAAGGGAGATGGAAAAAGAAGTGCAATTTGATTCCAAAATTTTTTTAAAAATATATTTATAATCTATAGATAAAATGTCATGAAACTCTAGTTTTCATCATCTTCAAATTCCTCACAGTTTAGCCGCTGTAGGTGCCCAGAAGTGAAGATTTAGTCAAAAAAATTATTTTAGTGTCCAGTTTGTCCAAAAATTGTAAACCACTATTGCGGGATCACACAAGCTCCTGTAAGGAAAAATTCATCAATCTTGCAAAGATCAAGGACAAAGTTTGGATATCATCCATCAAATTAAACATGCACTTCACTGGAGTGTCATGTGTCAATCAGGTGGGAGAAGCAGATGCCAAAGATCCACCACCAACCTCATCAAGGGGGTAGTGACAAACTATGGGGATACAGGGGCCACCTCTATCACAAGGATGATGTAGGATAAAAATAAACCAACTTCCAAAGAAGGTGATCCCTTCTTCCAACTTCTACTTATAGCAAGGTCATCCTCCAACTTACGCTTTAGCTCTGGAGGATGAGGTAGAAGTTGAGGAGGAAGTGGAAAAAGCTACAGTAGACACCATCATGGTGTTTGAAATGTCTATGGCCTAAGAAAAGTGAAGGATGTCTAAGAGGGACATAAAAGAGGGGGATCCATGGAGGGTTCAATGAAATCTTGCACCCTTTTTGGGGTGAGGATCATTGAAGCCTATTGTGGGAGCTAGAAGCAGAACAAATGTGATTACAACTAAGGTAGCCACAAAAGAGGAAGCAAAACAACATAAGAGGATAAAAAAATAGGGGCCACTGGCTCCCCCTCCATCTTCTCCAAGGATGCTTGTTCAATAGTGAGAGCCTTTCGCCTATGTTTGCACTCACAAGCAAGCTGGTTACAATGGCTATAGGCATTAGAAGACACAACCTGAGAAGATATTGGAGGATGATGCTCAACAATAGGAGTATCCTTCACAACCATGGCCAGTGGAAGGGTAGTCTCTTGGGTAGGAGCAGGAGGAGGAACCACAAGGGAAAAAACAACTACAAGAAGAGAAACAAATGCAGATGCCTCAACAATGGTCATCTTCTCATTCTCTACCTTAGGGGTAGGTAGGGGAACAATAGGAGGCCATAGAGGCAAAGACATTGGAATAGCCCCATAAGGACCTTTCCCCTTCCCATAAACAAGGGCCTAGGAACTATGGGAAAAACAAGAAGCTTATAGACCTAACAACTTTCTTTTCTCCATATGGGAACCATCACACTTCCCATGCAATGAATGGGAGCAAGAGTTGAAGTTGAAACAATAGGGAAAGAAGAAGAAGTGGGAGAAGATGAAACAAAAGTAGAATTCCATTGAGCATGAGCAAGATTCCTCTTCCCCTTTTTCTAGGCAAAAGAAGTAGCTTAGTGCTGCACAATCAAAAAATCCTTCATAGTGACTATAGAGGTGAACACTAGATAACTAGCCTTCAGTGATGAGCCCCTAGTCTTATATTTAATGTAATCCTTATATAGAAAATCTCCCCTAGGAGGGAGAGGTCTGATTGGGGCAAGCCATAAGTGATCCAATGAGAAAAGCCCACATGACACCAACAACTTATAGTTAGTGTCATGAACTACATGTGCAGAACCTTCATGAGGTAATTTTAAACATTTATGAACCATAGAGGTGACATCGTTCACATAGGTCAGCTAGGGGATGCCCAACCTAACTAAAAAAAAATCAGACTCTAGAATGATAATGAAAGAAGCATCAATAGCCTTGGGTTCTATGGACTGATTTTTCTCTTTAAAGTATTTTCTTTTAGATTCGGTCCCCACAGTTCTCCTCTTTTCATCTCTTTCTCTTTTCATTTTTTTCGATGGCATCTCATCTTGAAGGTTATAGTTACGTTCGCAACAAGGTGCACAATGCACCATGTGGTGTTTGTGCATCTTTTTCATATTGCTTTCCTTTTGGGCCTGATGCAAGACATGTGGTTGCATTGCGGGAATTTTCCACAAGTTGTGCACATATACTTGAAAAATTACCCACCTACATCCCACATCATTCATCTTTTGTTGGGCAGGTTGTTTCACCTGCGAGCATGGTGGATCTTACAATTTTGAGATTAGTCTCTTTTTGGGTGGGATCATTATTACGTACAACTAATCGGATTAGATTTCTCCAAGTACTTTAGATCCTCTTCTAATATAAATATCTTTACAAGGCTCCCAAAATGTCCAGATTCGTGAATAGCCACAATTGAAGTAGCTCAAATTTCATTATCAAAGATTGTCATAATCAGATTAGATCCTTGATCAAATTGCAGAGTTATCAGACGAGGACACCTATCAAGATATCATCTCTATCAACAATTAATACTTAGTATTGGTACATCTTTCTAGCTCTATAAAAGGAAGCTTCAGTATCTTGTTAAACATCATCAAGATCAGAGGTTTTTTGTCTGTTAGAAGAATTAGAATAGTATAAATGTAGGAAGGATTTTTATAGAGATTTTTTTTCTCTCTATGGAATGATTAAATATTATTAATTTATGATTGTTTGGATTGGTATGTAACCTTTTTATTTATGTTACTTTTGTAGGAACATGTAATAGAAGGAAGAAATATATGAGATTGTGCATATATAGCCTCTATCACATGTTCCCTTTCTCTATTTTATGTATGTTGAATGCTCTATGTCAACTCATTTAAGTATAGTATTGGTAATGTTTTCCTATGCCATTAGCTTCTATGTTTAAATAATGCTATCTTTTAGAAATCAAATCATGTTTGTAATACTCTTTCATTTTTTATGCAAAAATTGTGCTAATTTTCTCATTATGTTGTGAGAGTAAGATGGTTCTATAAAGATCCAAGGTTTTTTTCCTAATTTAGTTTTTTTTTTCTACTTGAACCTTAATGGGTGCTTCCCAAAAAGGGATTTGAATGTCTATCCTATGCCTACATTGGCCTTTTCTATTCATTCTCCTTCCAAAAATGAAGGGACTATGACATCTTGTGTTCACTTTATCAAAAAAAGTGAGTTGTTAAGGAGATTTTAAATGTTGCAAAACCTTTGGCACATCACCACCTTTTGTTTTCCTTTCTATGTTTCTCTCCATTTTCTCCAAAACACAAGGAACAGTTAGCTTTTGTAAAAGTCTTGGAGGTCATTCAATGAAGCACAAAAATGTCCCCCATTCACTAAATTTCCCATAAGGTTGTTCAAGAGAAGCACAAGCTTTCATGATCAACAATTTTTTTTCTAGCATGCCTAGTGGGACCCTCATCTATCATAAGATTTGATATTTAGAATAGACAAGACATTTAAATTAGATAAAAAGGAGAGGCTAGTAAACCAATCCCTAGGGTCTAAAACAAGAGCATCCTTAAGAGTAAATTTTCAATACTCTCAATTACCCTCTTTGGCCCCTAGGAGCAGACAAATCATAGGTTCCATATTGCTTAAATCAAAATAAATAGAGTTAGGAGTGCTAGCCTAGAGTCTAAAGTGTTATCTACCCCCTAGGTGGTTGAACCTTTCAAATCATAATCCATGTATACCATATTCGTAGAGGACTATTCCCTATGGCCCTCCAAGGAGGCCCAAGAAACTATATGACCTAGGATAGTAACAATCTACTATCTTCACCCACCCCTCTAGATGTGTGGCCTACTATCCTCGTTGATCTCAAATCAATCCAAAAGTTCACTAAGGAATATTTTAAAAGACCATCCAAACATCTCCAAGACATTGTCGATCTTTGTAGGTTACATAACATTATGGAGTAAAATATTTCCCTTAGGTTATTAGCTGCTTCTTTTAAAGGGAAGGTTAGGGATTCATATAGCTCTTTATCCCTCAAATCTATATGCTCTTGGGATGAACTCGGGAAAAAATATTTGAGCACTTTACAAAGAAAGGAGATCACTAATCTTTGTTTCAATAGTTGATAACTATTAAAAGAGCCCTACAAGAAGATATGACAAGTTTTAACACTAGGTTCCAGAAAACATGGCAAAGAATCCCTACATCAACCAAACAACTAGTAAATATGGCATGTGATTTTACATGAAGGATATAAATTCATACATCATATTTATTATACAATCGCTTGGAGGTGACACTCTATCTGATGTATATGATCTAGTTGCAAGGGTAGAAAAAGGTTTGATTGACACTAGGAAACTTCTACCATGACCACCAATGCCCATGTTCACCAAGATACCTAGTCTCACACAAGAAGAAGTGGCCCCTAGTAAATCCACTTCACTCCCTAGCACATCGACATCTTCATTTCCCTCAATGTATGTGTATCCAAATGCACAACCAAGCATATTATGTTCTTCCTTATTGGTTGTGGATTTCAATGAAATGAAGAATTTAGTGCAAAATTTCACAAATGTGCTCATCATTATTAGATGATAGCAGGAGACACCTCTAAATTCTCCCTCCCAAAATTATCAAGGTGGGAAACCACCTTACCATCATAATACTGTATACTATAGAGCTCCAAGAGGAGGAAATTAGCAACAACTATCTATGGGCCAGATAGTCCCAATCACCACATCTCTCCAAACTGTCAAGAATAGCCCAAGCAAGGACTTGGTCCTAGAAAAAAATAATAATATAGAGGACATGAATGTATGGTGTTTCCCATGCAACAAACCTCACATGCCCTAAAATTTTCCAAGGGGAAATCTTCAACAAAAGGTAGTAGAATAGAGGAGTAGCTAGGGAATATTTTCAGATATTGAAGGCTATCACTCCCCAAAATTTGAGAATTCTTAGTTTAGTATGCAAACACAAGACATGTCCTTAGAATAGGAATTGGACATCTCCCTTAATCAAGAACTTTTCTCCTAGATGGAGGAGGACGATTCAATATTCATGAATGATGTTCCAACAACTAGTGCCTCATAGGTGTAGTTGAATTACAATAACTAATCAAAAATAAGACTTACCGAGGAATATTTGCAACAAATTTCTCGGTGGCCATAACTACAATGGTCACAAAAAAAATCACAACAAGCTCCATAGATGCAACAAATTCAATAGTCAAAGGCATGACCGGTTCTACCAAAATACATGGATAAGATCCCAATCCTACTAACGAGACTAGCCTTGCCCTAAGGTGAGGGAACCACCCCTATTTAAACCAAAGGCCTCACTGATTGAAACACCGAATGTGGTGGAATAATTCAAGAAAGCTCCCACCAACTTATCTCTATGGGAGGTCCTATCAATATCAAAGTAGAAGACTTTGCTTCAATAGGTGTTGAATAATGAAGAGAAGATTTTGCGGGTAGATACAACCCCACTGCATAACTAGGACCCACTGCATAACTAGGATAAAGGAAAGAGACCTAAGTTAGAACCAAAATCATCAAGACCTACAACATTTATGAATACAGGGGATGGAACAAGTGAAAAAGAGGTATGTAAGTTGAAGCCCACTTCTTTCTTCTTAACTCTTATTGTAGCAGATAAGCTACTGCATAACAACATGATAGATTCAAGGGCCAATACTATAGTCATGCCCAAGCTAGTGGTCAATGCTATGAATTTAAAATATGAACCCTTAGAGAAGGGAATAATGCAGCTAGACAAGAAGAAGGTAACAAGCATAGGTCACATTAAGGACCTCACTTTGACCTTGTAATCTTGCCTAAGCTAGACAGTTAGCCAAGAAGTGATCATAATTGGCATTCCCCCTATTTTTGGGATGTTCCTGTTAAGGAAATTTATAGAAAAAAGTAGTGGATACTTGGCCTTGGATTTTTCTTATCTAATCTTGAGGAACAAGCATGGGAAAAAGACAAAAATCCTATCTAAGCCTTTCCATCTCAAACATATCGCAAAAGACATAGTAATGAGTTTTGAGGCTGCACATACCTCCATTTCAAAAAGAGAGATGTATGCATGGAGATGTTGGAAGATGACAAGGCCACAAGTGATCAGAGCTCAGAAGAAGAGGTCCTATTGAATTTGAAAGGTGGAAAATTGTATGATTCTTCTAGGGTTTAGGACATAGAATGACAATCTTCACTCTCTCTCATTCAAGAACAAACCCTTGAGATCTCAATGTAAAGGAGAAAGAGATCTTGTGAGAGGGTTATCCTAGGGGTTGATTGTAAGCTAATAATGGGTCCACCACCAAGTAAGAACTTGTAAATACTAATGCAATGCATGTTGAAAGGTAAGATATAATGCAAAACCCTAGTTCAATGCAAGCCTTAACTAAATGACCTAAAAATGCATGTAAAATAGAAAAAAAATTGTAAGATGAATTTTGTGTACTTGGGAATCTAAATCACACTTGGATGAACTTAGAAATGCTAAAAAATTTGAACTTTTGACCTACTAGGACTTATTCATTAATTTGGGAAAATCAATCCTAGATATGGATTTCTACACAAGAACTAGTTTTCGGAAAAAGGGTATCTAAATCTACAAACTATTTTGGAAAACACCTATAGTGGGAATCATTCACTACTTTTGGTGAAATAGTCTCATTTCACATTTTCAAGAATTCAAGATTTAGATCTATGCTTCAATATCTACCCTTCCCTTCCAAACTTATTTCTACATTTGAATATGAGAAAATACCTACAAAATAGAATATAAAATTGATTTCCTTATGGGGCTTGCCTCGGTCTAACCCATAATTTGGTAATTAAACCTTGATAGAAATGATGAAACTTGAATGTAAATGTGAACATAAACCCTAGCCTTAAGTGTGTCTAAGACTAGGAAATCTGAAACATAATGTAATCATATTCTAATGTGTAAGAACAAAATGCATCAATGAAATATGACAATAAATGACTCACTTTGAGAGACCTCTAATCACCCAAATGAGCCTCAATAATGTTTGTACCTTCCTTAGGCTAAAAATATAGTGATAATGGAGGATGGAATCACTTAGGAAACTAGTCATTACACTTGGCTTGATGGGTAGTTGCATCTCTCCAACCTAGAATCCATCATGATTCACCATAGACAACCATTATCAACCCTTGAAAATGCTAGATCTTGAATGAAAGTGGGCTTGAAGATCTACAAAAACATTTTAATGCTACTCCAAGATTTCAACTTTGCTTGCTTTTGAAACTTGAATGCCCTTGTGAAAAATGCTTGAAGATTCTAGATGCTTCTCTCTTGAAATTTCTCTTGAAAATGCTTGCTTAGGTGATAAAAATGACTTAGAAACTTTCTTATGTAGGCATTGATACCTAATTTATCACTATTCAGATCTCAAAGGCTAAGAACAATAAAAAAAATGAATTAGAAAGGTGATTTTCTAACTCCAATTTGAAAAAATCCTTAAATGGGACTCATTTTCCCAAGGTGGTGGATGGGTCCCACCTACGAGGACTCATTCACCAAAGGTGGTGGATGGGTCCCACCTACGAGGACTCATTCACCGAAGGTGGTGAATGAGTCCCACCCTAGATTGTTAAGGTGGGTTTTTAGGATTTTTGATGTTTTAGATGATTTTGATAGGTTTTTAGTAGAAATAAGCCTCGAGATCTAAGATAATGGATCTTAGGGTCCTATAAATGATGATTTTAAAGGGTAATTAATGGAAGATTGCTAAGATAGGTCCAAATTAAGTGTGAAATTACCTCGCTTTCAAGATCGTACAATTTTCTACACTATATTTAGCCCCCACTTTAGTGCCCTTATGACTCTATGTGCATATGAAAGCTAAAGGATTCCAACAATACTCTCTATTTCATAAAAGGATGCACATATGAATTAAATCATAGTATGAGAGAATGAAGCCCCCACTGTAGGTATTTGCAAACCCACAATGTTAGGAACTACATCCTACAACACAAATTTGGTAGACACTAAAAAATCCTCTTATCTAACTTCTAGAAATCAAATTTGAGGGTAGATGTATGCCCCCACTTGATTCCACTTGCTTTATGAAGGTGGAATCAAGGTAGCAGTCTAACCATGTCAAATAAAGTAGGTCATATCATAGGGTATTTCCAAATTCTAAACCACATAATGATAGAAATTTGATCAGGATGGGAGTGGAATCATGATTCCAACACAACAAATGGTGTTGAAAACTAAGCTCTCTAGCACCTATTATGTTGATTTGAATAAAAGGTACTTTTTAACCCTAATTTTAGCTTATATAAGAGTAAAAATTAAAGTAAATTCTAACTATTTTGTCATTTACCTTCTTTTAGCTTGAGTGTGGTGAAGAGTGAGTGATGATGTTGAGCCAACAAGACTATGAGCCTGCAAGATTGGATGTACACTAGATTAGGTGGCCCACGACAAGCATTATCACCAAGTGAGTTGATTTTTCTACCTTAGCTTTGTCCTTACACATTTATTTTATGATTTATACACATTTCTAGGTTAATTTAGTGCCTTAGAAGAAAAGTTTGCAAAGTGTCTTTTTTTTGCAAAGTGTCCCATTTTTCCATAAAGTGTCTATTTTGTTTGAGAAGTGTCCCACTTTTTCGTAAAGTGTCATGTTTCTTCATGAAGTGTCCTAAAAGGGGTCTAAAGTGTCTAGGACCTTTATGAGAGTACACTAGAATAACTATAGTACACATTTTTTATTTTTTATTTAGGGATTTAAGATATTAGAATGCTTATATGACATATTTTTCCTTTATTGTTAGATTCCTACCTATTCACGACAGGGTCTAGGTGGTAGAAAGATCAACTACCTCTAAGACCTAGCCCTCGCTCTTTCAATAGAGACAAAGATCTTCTAGACTATGAAATTATAATAGGTGTATCTCACACCCCCCATGAGGTACCATGATCCTATGTTGATGGCATTAGTAGAGTGATAAAACATAGACACATGCACATTTCATCTTCCTAGCGGTGAGATGACTATTACACTAGAGGATGTACATCACATACTTTGAGTTTCAAGTTAGGGTTAGAGGGTATGTTTCCAAGTGGAGTGGTCATTCCAGGAAATGAAATACGACAAGTAGTACTACCTTGGAGGTCTAGTGCATGATGGTATGGTGAGGCCATGGATCGATCTAGCCATGTTGTTATACTTGCGGGCTCCACTGGTTGCTTAGATTATGATGTTCACAGTAGCACTAGTACTCGTCATTAATGATCGAGGAGCACACTTAGAGGGAGTACTAGTACACATGATTTGAGGGATGGACGAGCATAGGACCATGTATGCTTAGGGGCGCAACATCCTTGCACATCTATATTATGATCTTGGATGGTTTTCATTTTGGGAGATCGACAATATGGTACATTGTACGCTACTACAACTGTGGTTCCTATAGCATATCACATGTACCAAACCAATAGGTTTTCCATGCATGATAGCCCTAGGGTATCCCTGAGGCATTAGTAGAAAAGCAATAATAAATGACTAAAATATCTACTAAAAATTGGTTACGGGACCATTAGCTTGGTCATGTGACTATAGTAGTTTATTGCCAGTCATTTATAACGTGACCAAATTCATGACTAAGCCATTTTTACTCATTTATTGGTTATTTTGATTGATCAATTTGGTATTATATTATCATTAATTTAGTCATTTATTGTTGTTAATTGATCATTTAATTGATCATTTAATTGATTATTTATTTTGATTGATCAATTTGGTATTATATTTAGTCATTAATTTAGTCATGGTAGTCATTTATTTAGTCATGGTAGTTTTTTATTTATTCATGGTAGTCATTTATTTAGTCATGGTGGTCATTTATTTAATCACTCTAGTCATTTATTTTATTCATTGTAGTCATTTATTTAGTCATGGTAGTCATTTATTTAGTCATGGTAGTCATTTATTTTAGTCATAGTACTCATTTATTTAGTCATGGTTTAGTCATTTATTTGGGTCAATCACTTATTCAAGTTACAAATCAAATCTAACTTAATTAATCCTCACAAATTTAACCTTATTGCTAAGAAAACTTTTCAACTCTTTCCCTTCAAAGCCAACTTCAAATTTACAACTATAAAAATAGAACTCCTATTTTTAAAAAAATATTCATTTAATTTGTAACTATTCATTTTTTTGTATTGATAATATACAAAATAAAAAGGGATTGCAGTATTAAATAATAGAAAAAAATTCTTGGTTCAAAACAACAATAACATAATATTTCCCCTCAAAATAAAATAGATGATTTCCATTGCATATGCTAGGTATTTAGTGTTGATAAAATCCTAGTGCAACTTAGATGCAAATTTTCCATTCCCATCACATTTAAAAAGGGATGAAAGGAAGATTAGGATTTGTAACAAAATAAATGAGAATAAATATTTCTCTAAATTTTAAGCTTTAGTCTTTTAATGTTTCTTCCAATTCATGGACCAGGGCTTCCTGGAGCCAATTTTTAGCCTTTTCGATGAAAGAAGAACTGACTCAAACAATAAGAATGCAAAATTCATGCTCATTCAGAGCTTCGTTGCCATCTAAATCCCCCTCCTACACCATCACTTGTATTTACGAATCTATCAAAGATTCCATCCTTAGAATAGAAGAATTTTTCCTTAGACTTTTGAAAGTGATCCATGGTTCTCCAATTTGGTAGCCTGAAAATAAGGTTTCAATGAGGGTTTTAGAGTATGCTTATTAAAAAGAAATTACAACCAAGATTCGATAATGATCACATTTATGTTTTTACATTATGGCATCCTTTACCCATTTTTTACAACCGATAATGCAACCATTTGTTGTTTCTTTCTTCACTACTATTAGTTTTGGCTCCTTTGAAGTTTTCCAAGTTGCTAGTATTCACCTTTCAAATTTCCAATACGATGAGTTCCACCTTGAAAATAAGGTTTTGATGAGGTTTTTAGAGTATGTTTATTAAAATGAAATTACAGCCAAGATCAGATAATGAGCACATTTAGGTTTTTCTGATTTTTGAAATCCCACAAAAAAAAATTGTATGTTCATCATGCAAATCCTATGACTACTGCTGCAAAAATAAAATAAATATTTTAATCACATATTTTTACAAAAGGAAACTTATTTTCAAAACTTGCAGATATCCAACATTGTCTATTAACCCTCAGAAACATAAGCATTAATCTACAAAATCTTTCCCCACCACTATTGGTTTCAACTCCTCCAAACTCTTCCTCATTGGTATTCACCTTTCACTTCTCCAATTTGGCGAGTTACAACTTGCAAATAAGCTTTCAATGAGGGTTATAGATTATGTTTATTAAAATGAAAAATGACAATCAAGATCCTAATAATGTGCACTTTTAGGTTTTAACATTATGGCTTCCATAACAAACCATTCCCCTTTCAAGTGTCCTTGAACCGACTGTGCCTCCATTCCATTTCCTCATGTTGGCTTCCACAAAAAAATTGCAACTTAGGTATTTGGCTCCTTAGGGTTTTAGCGGGTGAGTGACATACAAGTCAATATTTTATTCTAACTTTACTCACATGAATTAAATTCATCTTGATGTTTCCCACTAAAAGATTTCAAAATGGATTTCAATCTCTTGCTTATTATTAAATATATTATAATATTATATTATATCATAATATTGTATTAGTGTATAAACATAAAACTACACCCCTCACAATTTCACATACATTCTTAGATTTTCTTTAGTGTCCACTCCCTTAACATCTTGAGTAGGATCATTTTAACCCTTGCATTATCCTTTCTCCCTCTTAGGATGCTTCAGCCCCCTTTTCAGCAACCACCCTTATGTGTTAACTTTTTGTTGAATTTTGTGCTTTTCCTGTTTGTGTTGTTTTGTAGCATGATGTGTCTTGACACTAGCACACCATGCAGATGTCTACGAGCTGCACTAGCATCCTGCAATCTGCCAATGCTCAAATGACCATTTCTGAGCATGTTTTCCACTTGTTAGCTAATTTTTTTAGTGGAAACATCTTGGGATTCCTTGTAACTACCTGAGAAGTTTCTTTTCTTCCTTTTTAATCCATTCTTTCCATCTACATGGTCTTTTGAATCTTCCTAGCTTTGGCTCCTACCTTTTTCTCCTTTCTTACTCTTGCTATTTTTCTTACACAACTTAATCCAACTTGTTGTAGCAACTTCAAGCTCTCTTAACTCCACTCTTGCAACTTCATCCTCTTCATGCTTGTGAGAATCATGGGATTTCATATCCCCTACTATTCACTTTCTTACTTCGTGATATGGGTTCCCCTCCTCGAGCAAGGTTTTCTTTTATCACATGCTTAATGGTGCAGGTTCTACTCCCAAGTAGGTTTTGCCTTCACCACACACTTTATTCAATTCTCTCTCTCTCTACCTTTTCAATTATCTGTGGAGGTGGGAACACGAAAAGAAGGGTTTCACTGAGGCAAACTCCTATACAGCCCCAACATTCTCTCAAGATATCACGTGTGCACATTTTGAAGACATTCATTCAGTGGAGGCTTCATCACTCACGTGGTTGTAAGTATTTCTTTCCTTTCTTCTTCTTATCTTTATTAGTTTTACTTCACTCTATTTTAATTCTATCACTTTCTTGTATTTTAAGATTTCTTGGCAATTTGAGTAGAAGTAGTCACTTTAGCCATTTTCTAAGGTAAACTCACTTTCTGATCCATATGAGATGTCAGTGTGCCTCTAATACGCTAGCGCATTGTGCTCTTGTCCATTTTCTACACTGACATCCTTTGGCCGAGAGCTTGTTAGTTTGTCCAGAAAATTTCAATGACTTGCTCTTTCAAATTCTAAAACTTATGCACTATTCCTTGAGGTAGTTTAGGGCAGTTCATCCTATGAGGCTTTCTGAATGAAGAGAACTCATGAGTAGTGAGTCCCCCTCTTCTACAATTAGAATATTACATTATAATATTATATTATATTATATTATATTATAATATTATATAATATTATAATATAATATTATGATATTATATTATTATATAATCTTAAATACATTATAATATAAATATAAAATTATAATATTACATAATAAATATATAATATATATAATAATATATATAATATTATATAATATATACTATAATGTATATTATATATATTATATTATATCATATTATATCATAAAATATTATATTATAAAAAAATATAATATATTGTATTGTAATATAATATATTATAATACAATCCACTCCCTTAATTTGAAATATTTTTTTAAATTATCCACTTTAATATCATATTGTCTAATTTTATTTGTGTGGCTAAATATTTAGTTGAACTTTTTACTCAATGATCAAATTAGTCACTTATGGTGATCAAATTACACATTTATTTAGTCATTTGTAGTTGTGTTACAAAAATTAGTAGAATTTAGTCATCTTTAGTTGTGACTAAAATTTTTAGTCATGTAGTCATTTATTTGTCAAATTCTACTAGTAAGCCTTCAGCTATCCATTGTGGCTACTATGGCAGTATGGTGACTTACATTGTTTGAGAGTCTGATTTGATTGACTAGATGAGGATGAGATCCTATGAAGACCTTACCATCTTGTTCTACAATGGCCAGATGACTCGTCAAATGAGGAGATTGTAGATGGATAAGTTCTTAATAGGCTGACATGATTACATAGTAAGACCTTTCTACTATGATCGCGTCATGCAACAATTTGGAGAAGTTTAGATAACACCTAGGGCATGACCATTTTTAGGAGATCAGTACGGAGTGCCCAGAGACTCAGTGATTCTAGATGCTTCACTGCCAAGGATATTTCCTACAATGACTTTGAGTACTCAGATCATGATATGCCTTTGGTCTCCAATGTTGATGATGTTGGTACCATAGATGCCTATGAGAAGTGGTGGATAGTATCATGGCTGACTCATGTATTCTTGATGGATGAGCCAATAGGTGATGCAGGGCCACTCCTAGATCAAGGAGACGAGGAGGAGAACATGGCTAAGGAGATATGATTAAGGTCTGCATACATATTTACAAATGTGATAGATGAGGAGTATGATAAGGATGCAGATCCTAACTATGATGGCCATGAGGAGGAGGATGAGGGGGAGGATGAGAAGGAGGAAGAGGAGGATCATCAACCAATGAGTGAGGGTGGTGAGGCAATAGATGAGGATCTAGTAGGTGATGGGTGGGGAGAGCCATCTCCCATTCATGTTACTAGATCATGATTAGTAACTACAGCAACCACCAATGCTCATAGTCATGGAGAGGCTAGCACGTCCTCCATTCAACCTACACACAATGAGGTTTTCTTCACATAGCTTCCCAGAGAGCTAGGTGATGATATTTTATTTACTGCCATGCTTTATGTTGATGCTTATGTTGTATTTTTATGTATATATATAATGATGTGTATTGATTATATTTATGGTTTCTATCTTGTAGGAGCTGTGAGAGATCTTCACGATCTCTATCATCAGGTGGCTATATAGATAATGCCCCCATCAATCTACAAGGAGGCCATTGATATAGACTATGTGCCCTTGTTGATTGTGAAGTGAGATCTAGAGTTGTTTGAGCCATACGTCAAACTATACGAAGCGTATGAGAGTCTTAGGAGGCACATCCATTCAGCCAAGGCTACCTAAGATGCACAATCATCTCAAACCAAAATTTTTTTTGAGAGACTACAATCAGACATAGCTAGACTACAAGCAGGGAGAGATCAACTAGTAGGGGAGCATTGGGAGGCCCTTGGATAGGTATAGGATTTATAGTTTTCTCTTAGTGCACTTGGTAGCTTGCAATCACGAGTGCATACCACTATCTCTTAATGGACTGCCTCTAGAAAGATGTGAGAAGTAGATCCCAAGGGATTGAATAGTCACAAACCTCATTAGCATTGTATATATTGAGAACATATACACAAAACTTATATATATATGTGTGTGTGTGTGTGTGTGTGTGTGTGTGTGTGTTTGTGTGTGTGTGTGTGTGTGCAGGATCATCGTGGAAAAATAGGCCCTTAAGTGGCAAAAAATTTAGAAAAATCGAAGTTAGGAAACTTGACATAAAAATTTGAATAAGTTATCTATTTTATTTCAAAAATATGTAAGAATAGAATCTGTACCAAATTGAATGTAGTTTGTAAAATACTAGGTTTATTTTTTTTTAAATCTATTTGGTGAAAATTTGAAATTTCAATGCAGTAGCGCTTAAATTTCAAGGAAAAAAAGTAGGTGTCTGTCTGACCACCCTAACCACAATAAAATGATAATATTTTAGATATAAGTAGAGGACTCATGGCCCAATGTGATGAATATTTTTTTGTATTTTTTCAAATTAAATAATTAATTATGATTTTTTATTAAATTTTTAAAAATATAAAAACTCATATGTCTGACCACCTTAACTTGGTCAAAACTTCATGAAATTCAATCTTTTTATTTTAATCCTATAGTATGTGAAGCATAGAACGTGGTGCATATGCAAATTCAAAAAATATGATACCATTTGAAAGCTATAGATTTTTTTCAATCTACCTATCAATCAGGACTTTAGTCATCATTCAAATAGAAAATGAACAATAATTATTTAATAAATTCAAAGTAAAGCATAATTTATATTGGTGAAAAGCTGAGAATCTCTTTTAAAAACCCTTTTCATTTCATCAATTTTGGGTAAAAGAAAGTCATCAACCACATACCCTACACATACCCATCATATCGCTACTTTTTGGCCCATCATGATCCTGCACATACCCATATGTATATATGTATATGTATATGTATATATATGTATATATATGTATGTATATATGTATATATATGCATCATATATATATATATATATATATATATATATATATATATATATATATATACATGTATGTATAGATATATAATATATATATAAGAATTTGATGTTTTATTACTTGTGTTTATGTGTTTAATGAAATGAAAATTTGATTGATAAAATAATCTTTGTAAGACTATTTAATGAATGTCTTCATGATTTAACATGTTTTATGTGATCTAATTAAAACTTATTCTAGTTTCTCTTAGATGCAACATTGTGATTAAGTATGTTATGCTAAATTAAATACACTTATGATCTAATCTAACATAACACATAGGATTATCTTTAATAGCATGAAACCAAAAGTAACCATCTAAAATTTAATTTAAATAATTATCTTAGTATTCCTGATACACAAATATTTATTTCTCAAGAAAAAAGCAATGTGAAAGCACATAGACGTCATCTACTAACTCTAACATCATTGCTTTATCATTCATACTATTCAAGAAGATTAGATATAGTACCAATGCAGATGTGTGGCATTAATAGGTTCTTTGAGAGGTGTTCCATCCATTTCTGTTAATGTGTATGCCCCTGACCCATAACTTTCACTAATTAAATACAAGGTCAGAACTAGCTAGGACTGAATTTTCCTTTTTTAGTCAGGCCAACATTAATATTACATTGATTCTTGCATAACACCATATCACCTTTTTTGAATGCATGAGGGATGAAATGATGGCTATGACTATGTTGAAATTTTTTAGCATAAGCTTGGAGATGGTCAAGAGCATTAATGCATTGTTCATAAAGCATCTCAAGTTGATGCAATCATTGTCCTTTATAAATGTTATCATCAATAAGTCTTTGAAGAGAAATCCTTAACGTAGGGATTTCTAACTCCAAGGGAATAATCACCTCAATGCCATAGACAAGGTTATAAGGAGTAGTCCTGGTGGAGTTTCTGATACTAGTATGGTAAGCCCATAATCCATATGTCAACTATGTGCCAATCCTTATTGTGTTTATTTACTATCTTCCTTAGAATTTGTTCTAGGGTCTTATTAGTTCATTCAACTTGACCATTAAACTATGGGTAGTAGGGTGTCAAAATGCGATGTTTGATGTTAAATGTTTCCATAAATTTCTTCACGTCATTATTCTTAAATGGTGTACCATTATTGGAAACTAATGTCAAAGGCAATCCAAAGCAAGCAATAATGTGCTCCAATATGAAACAACATATCACATTGGTAGTTGTTGATTGAAGAGGAATAGCGTCTACCCATTTTGTGAAATATTCTATCACAATAATTATAAAAGTATGCACAATAGAGGAAGGTGGTGACATTTTTCCAATCAAATCCAGTCCTCATATTGAGAACAACCAAATAGGAATTTGGGCCCAAAGTTCAAAAGTAGGAGCATGAATCAAATTGCTATGTCCTTGACATTTGTGAAATCTCTTAACATACTAAAAGCAATATTTTTCCATGTGTCTCCACTAGTACCCCATGCGAAAAAGTTTTTGAACTAATTATCTTCCTCCAAGATGACCTACACAAGCACTTACATGAGCTTCTTCGAGTGCTATGGGGATTTTGGATTCTTTAAGACATCTAAGTAAAAGACCGTTAAAGGATCTCCTATATAATACATCGGCAAGAATTATATACTTAGTTGCAAGTTTGCGAAGATCATCTCAAGTATTTTTAGTTGTCAGCTCAAGAAAGGTACCATTGTTTAAATAGTTAAATATCGATGTATACCATTCACTAGAGCTTTCCATAGTTGTTGTTAATACTTCTTTGGGTTTAGATTCAATTGATGGTTTCATAATTGGATGGACAATACATGTGAAATCCTTTGAAGGATCTTGAGGTGATATAAGATAAGTTGCACTTGGTCCATTGCATCTACATGTCAATTATCCTTTCATGGGATGTCAATTTGGTAAATAATTTAAACTTCTCGAATAAATTCATTGTGGGATCCTTGTATTTCGCTAATTTTTCATGCTTTGTATGATATGTTCCATTTATTTGTTTAATGACTAATTTTGAATCACCAAATATCTTAATATTTCAAACTCCTAAAGCTAAAATAGCATGAAAACCAACAATTAATTATCATAACCCAATTTTATTAAATATTTATCATAATATGGAAAATTGAACTATTGAAGAAATTTAGTTAAATATTAAATGAAGATTCTAGAATATTTGAAAAATTGAGTGAAATATGTTGACTAATGTTGACCTTATGAACTTTCAAACTTTTATTTTATATGTTACCAAGAATTGAATGTTACTGGTCAATTTGCA
The DNA here is from genome assembly GCA_007258455.2 of Sequoia sempervirens. Lineage (NCBI taxonomy): Eukaryota > Viridiplantae > Streptophyta > Pinopsida > Cupressales > Cupressaceae > Sequoia > Sequoia sempervirens. The sequence continues at coordinate 165,446,664 of VDFB02047230.1, forward strand.
AGTGCAAGTGTGTGTAGTTGCAAGGTGACAAGTTGAAGGAAGAGAACCCAGTTGAAGAAGGATTGTTTAGCTGGATCAAACAATAAGCCAGTTGGGATTTGGGTGCACATACCACGATGGCACGATGACTAGCATTTGATTGATTTTCATATATAAGAATGTGAAATTTTCCTGATTTGAACTCTTTTAGTGCTTGCAAATGAATGGTTACTAGATTTAATTATCTATTCAAACCTTGTGATTTGAAGGAACTAAAAACAAGCATTGTAAAGAAAATTATTTTCTTTAGTGCAGAAATATACATATATACATATATACATTATTTGAATGCATGGTAAGTTGTGAATGAAATCATTTAAATGTATAGAGATACAAATATATAATTATACATATATATATATATATATATATATATGTATATGAAATGCACATAAATATATAAATATATAGATATACACACACACATATATATATAGATACATATATATATAGATATACTTTATTCAAATGCATGGTAAGATGTGAATTAAATCATATATATTTCACATGTATATACATACATATACATATTCAAATTTGAATTGAAATTAAGTTGATAATCGATGTACTAAGAGTTGGACTATGGAAAAATCAATGAAGATTACAAGGAAAACCCAGGATGGTCGTAGCCTGCCCAATAATAAAGGAATTATTCAAAATTAGAGGTAAACTATGGTAGGAAAAATCCATAATATTAGCACCCATCCACATGTAAAAGTGGGGGTTTCACCATTTTGAATGAAGATGGTGGGTAGAAAAATGTAGGGGATCAATTTGGAAGAAAATTGACAAGCGCCCAAAAAGGTAGAAAAGAGATCAAAGAATTAGGAAAAATATGATTAAAGGTTCAATCAAATTTCTCAACCTTTGAGGCAATTCAATTCTTGAAATTAGTATCGATATCACTATCATATATTTTCATTGTTTTATCTAGTGTTTATCATTGCATTTGACGATGGACCTAATAGTATAGTGGCATACAATTTTTCTATCTATGTGTTTTGGATTAAGCTGAAGGTATAGATTTGGTGACCACCCTCTAGGGAATCGTATGGCCTATGGCATGCTCTTGTTAGTATCCTTAATGGAGCCATTCGACTAGCCTTTTTGTGCTAGTTTGAGGTATTGAACCCTAAGAAGCGACTATTAAGAGTGTTTGCTCAATAGAGTAAGCCATATCATGGCTATTGGAAATCATATTTTGATTTAATGAGTACCATTTGGTGTTGATTATGTATAGGTTTTCCTATCAAACCTATGAAAAGAGGAAATAATCCTATGTTTTACCTTCAATATATGTCGATAGTGTTATCTTTAAAAGCAAAACTCCTTCCATTATCGACTTAGCCGATAATGGTAAAGGGGAAATCATTATTTATGTAAGACTGTGGTAAACATATTTGTATAAATAAGAAGCCTCGATTTGAAGAATCGATGGGATGTTTGAGAAGAGTATGTGCAAGATCATGATGGGCCAAAAAGTGGCAATATGACGGGTATGTGGCTAACAACTATTTTTTTACCCAAAATTGATGAAACAAAAATGGTTTTTAAAGAAGATTCTCAACTTTCCACCAATAAATTATGCTTTACTTTGAATTTAATAAGTAATTATTATTCATTTTCTATTCAAATTACAACTAAAGTCCGAATTGATAGGCTATTGAAAAACATCTATAGCTTTCAAATAGTATCACATTTTTTGAATCCAAAACATGTGTCACATTCTATGCTTCACATACTATAGGATTATAGAAGGAAAAATTGAATTTCATGAAGTTTTGACCAATAAGGTCAAATATAAGAGTTTTTATATTTTTTTAAAAATTGTAATAAAAAAATCATAATTAGTTATTTACTTGGAAAAACAAAAAAATATGCATCACATTGGGGCATGAGTCCTCTACTTATATCTAAAATCTTAAAAATATTATCATTTTATTGTGGTTAGGTGGTCAGAAAAACACCTACTTATTGTTTCCACAAATTTAAGTACCACTACATTGAAATTTCAAATTTTCACCAAATAGATTTTTTTAAACAAACCTAGTAGTTTAGAAACTACATTCAATTTTCTACAGATTCTATTCTTACATATTTTTGAAATAATATAGATAACTTGTTCAATTTTTTATTTCAAGTTTCCTAACTCTTATTTTTCTAAACTTTTTGTCACTTAAGGGCTTGTTTTTTTCATGATGATCCTGCACATACCTAGAAGGGTTCTTTGTAAACTTGTAATGATTGATCCTCATGATTGATAGTATAATTTATTTGATTTAGTATCATATATGATTCTACATGAATTATAGAGCAGCATGCAATAAGGGATAAGCCAGAATGGCCATAAGAGTAATTTCGAATGAAACATGAGTTTAAGATAGGAAGTAACCAACCATAGAAATGGGTTGAAATCTAGAACAACCTTGGTTTATCTAGTGTCTCCTGAGAAGAAAAAAGTATTGTTTGATCCTAAAACTCCTTGTTTTCTTAACTAAAATATTTTCTTAAGAAATTCACTGACAAGCATGTTGAACTTGGTTTCTTTATAATATTAAAGTTTCTCATAGTGATTCTAGTGATGAAAGAGTTCAAGATCTAGATAATAGACATTTTGTTCTTAAGTTTGAAACTATGCTATTTGATTTATTTATTTTCTATTCATAATGGAAAAATCCATTCAGTATTAAATGGTGAACAATTACTTGTAAGTGAAATGTAGCATGTAAACAACTTAAGATCAACAAAATGAGTAAATGACATTAATTGTCTTTAAATATATTTTATTAGTTTGAAATAAAAATGTATTGATGTGAACATAATTTATTCTTTAGCAAATGACTCTGTTTTATTGAAAAATTATCATTATAGTTGGAAACAACTTTTTCCTATAAACTGTTTAAGGCTTACTTTATTACTATTTGGTAGGAAACATTACTTGTTTTGTTTAAACAATGAATGTTTATATGTAAACAACTTGTTTTATGACTGTTTTGTAGGAAACAATACTTGTTTTGTTTAAACAATGAATATTTATATGTAAATAACTTGTTTTATGGTTGTTTAGTAGGAAATAGTACTCGTTCTATTTAAAGAATGAATGTTCTTATGGAAACAATAATGTTAGAATATATAACTATGTTAGAAATTGTTAGCATAAAATTGCTTAGAATATTTATTTTGACAAGAAATTTCAAGGGAATACTATTTTAATATTGCAATCTAAATTTTATAATTACTTCAGAATGTATGCACAACTTAAACATTAGTAGGCACATATATGTGTATGCACATAGACTTCGTCTATGTACATACACATACTTGTGACATACCTTCCTTTTTCAGTACATTTTCAATGAGGAAAATGCTTATGGTGATAAGTAGAAACTAGTCACAAGAAAGATATGACTGATTATTGAAATACTATGTGAATCCTCAATTCTAATTTTTTACTTGCAATATAAATTTTTATTTTGTCTCTTCTTTTGAAGAAAATTAAGAAAGAATATTTTGAGTACTTGACCAGAATAGTGATGCCTTAGTAGACTAGAGCATCTATGGGTAGTTATTGATAGAGGGTAGATAATTGCTATAGAATAAAGTTACCTTCTAGGATGGGTTCTAAAATGGAGTACAAAGAGTATAGGTTTGCTTTAACAAAACCTATTGTTTGTTGTTTTTGCAACACACTCATTATGATTGGCCAAGAAATATTTTTCATTATGTATGAATGAATGAAATCTATGATTTCACTCTCTACCATTCTGATAATAGATCATGCATTTTATTTTCTAACATGTAGATAGACTTGCATGTTGATGTATGGGCACACACCAGATTCCACCTTGCAGATTTTTCTCTCGCTAAACTTTTTGTGCATGGTCGGGCATTCTTAAAGTTGGAAGAAGACTGAGGAAGTGTAAGCTTCGTGGTTGGACGGTAAATCACTTCAACCATGTTCTCATCCACCAATGGAGGTGATCATCAATGGAGAACCTTATTTTTTCACTAGGCTATTATAGTCTATCATGTAATTTGATGTAATTCATTCATGTACTTGAGGAAAATGTACTATGTAATGATATTGTGGCCTTAGCAGCCCAATAAGACTTGATAATGTAAATTTTACTTTTAAAGAGAATATAATGAATATTTGACTCATTTTAAATGCACATGATTAGCTATGATTGACTTTAGCCACTAGTTATGTCTTATTAATTTGGAGTATATTCATGTGTCATTTACAATAATATTAATTAAGTAGTAATTTCAAATGGGTTATTATATTTGGTATTAGAGCTTAGGGTTCAACTCTAGGGATTTGACTCTACCATAGTTGACTAGGGGTAGTTGACGCTTGACCCAAAATTTGAATGTCCTGAGAATTGACTGAACTTGAATTAAATGTAGAAATGGGAAGGTCAAAGGTAGGATGAAAGAAAGGGAAAATTATTATAACCTCATGTAAGAATGACGTAAAGGAAGAAAATGCCAAGGTAGAGGTTCCATAAGAAATTATTGATGATGAAACTCTAGCTCAGGCTCTCACACAACTCAAGCTAGAGAGAGGCTTGAAGATTGAGGATAAGTGGACACCTAAGATCAAAAAGTTTTCTGCAATATAGGACTAGGCTCTAGGGCGTGGACCCAATGCACCCTTGTTGGAAAAAGAGGAAAAGGAGAGCCTATGTGCTCAAGCATCCTCTTTTATAATTTTTTTATGTAAACTCAAATGATGATCTAGAGGAATGTCCTCTTTCTAATATAAAGAAATCAGACACTGATAAATTTTGACTCAAAATTCAACCAAAGTTCATTGGAATTTCGATGACCTTTCATCAAAATTATTTCATCAATTTTCTGAAAAATTTTGAGACGTCGAAAAATGTATCAATGAGGAAAAATGAAACTAAAAGTCTATTGTAAATAAGAGATTATTGACTCACCTTAAACATAAATATAAAATTACATAATATTCTTTTTGGTGTCCTCAATGAGAGACTCTAAAATGAGTGTATCTTACATATATGTGTATGTATTCTATGTTGAGGGTTGTATGCATATAAAAATTATGTGATTTAGAATAAGAACGTTTATTTGTAGAACATTGTGTTGAGATGCGATAAACGTTACTATGTTGCGGGATATGTGTGGGACAACATGGTGATCACTAGGCAAGATGGGGGTGGTAGTGATTCCAATAACGAACCAAACAAGAGGCTGGAGCAAATTCTAGAGCTTTAGAATCATCAAGAGTCTCACATGGATCACATAGAGCAAGAAGTTTGAGTGGTATGTGAGCACCATGACCATAGGAATGTAGAAGGAAATAAAGGAGATGGTGGTCCAAGGGTAGGTCCACAAGGGAAAATTGAGGAAGAGCTTGGGAAGACCTCAAAAGAGCGATGGTAAGGCTATTAGAATCAAAGCTTAAGATTGGATTATAGAAATGGAAAAATATTTTGGGCTTCATAAAATTTCTAAATAGACTAAGGCAACATGGTCTACATATTAGCTTTCAGGTGAAGCAACAAAATGTTGGGATAATGAGAAGTTGGAAAGAAACCTACAACCTACTAAGATCACTTGGGGACTATTCTTCCAATATTTTAGGAAGAGATGGTTACCACAACTTTTCTTTGGCAAGAAAGTGAGAAAATTTTAGAACTTAACCCAGGGAAATATGACTATGATTTAGTATGCAGATCAATCTTAGGGGGATGAATGGTTATGTATCTAGAAATTTATAATGGGACTCATATTCCACATAGGAATTGAAGTGGATATGCACAAACCTCAAACCATGAATGAAGTCTTTCAAAAGGCCACCAAACAAAAATAGAAGTTGCAACAATTATCCAATCTTCATAGTGATTCAAGTTCTAAGTCTCATTATGGGAAGAATAAATTTCTTAAGGGAGACAAAAGCCATCATATCCATAATCTCAAGAGGGGAAGTGAATTGTAGGAGAAGGGTGAAGATGGTTATGGTGGAAAGAACAGGAAGGAAAATAAAGGATAAGGGAAAGATAACCATAAGTAGAAAGACTTTAGAGATGACAAGCTAGGAAGTCGCAAAGGGCCTCGAGATAGATTTTATACGTGTGGAGGTGACCATTGTGCCTCAAATTTTCCTCATCGGTTGAAGTTGTGGAAGGAAGGAAGCTACCATCGAAATCACCATATCCACATTCTAGTGGATAATAGACAGGTAGAGTACCAAGCTTCACCAGTTCAACTAACGAGTAAGCTTCCAACCTTTCAAACTCAAGTCAACTTGTATGTCACACCCTTAGGTTCATATGAGGGTATCTACAGGATCATGATGGGCCAAAAAGTGGCAATATGTTGGGTATTTGTAGAGTATGTGGCTGACGAATTTTTTTTACCCAAAATTGATGAAATGAAAAGGGTTTTTTCTCTTTGAATTACAACTAAGGTGTTGATTGATAGGCTGATTGGAAAACATCTATAGCTTTCAAACTATATCACATTTTTTGAATCCAAAATATGCATCAAATTCTATGCTTCATATACTATAGGATTAAAAAAGAAAAAATGAATTTCATTAATTTTTGACCAAGTTAAGGTGGTCATTATATGAGTTTTGTATATTTTTTAAAAGTTGTAACAAAAATTACAAAAATATGCATCAAATCCAAACATGAGTCCTCTACTTATGTCTAAATTCTTATAAATAAATATTATCATTTTATTGTGGTTAAGGTGGTTCGACAACACTTACTTATTTTTCCCTGAAATTTAAGTACCTTGCATTGAAATTTTAATTTTTCACAAAATAGATATTTTTTATTTTTAAACAAACCTAGTATTTTAGAAACTACATTTAATTTGCTACAGATTCTATTCTTACATATTTTTAAAATAATATAGATAACTTATTTAAATTTTTATGTCAAGTTTCCTAACTCTGATTTTTTTTTAAAAATGGCACTTAAGGGCCTATTTTTTCCATGATGATCTTGTAGATGCCCATGATGTAATTTTGGGAATAAATTGGTTAACTGAGCATAAGTATTTAATGAACTATGTGGATAAGGTGGTCAACTATCTGGATGATTATGGAAACCCACATGAGGTTTGTGGAATGTAGAGACCCTTAGATCTTAGAAATATTTATGCAATGCAACTCAAGAAGGCTCGTCGAAAGGGATGTGCAATTTATGCAATGCATGCTAGTAATCCTAACAAAAAGGAGCCATATTTAGATGACTATCCTATTCTCACAAAGTTACAAGATGTTTTCCTTGAAGAACTTATAGAATTTCCTCTGAAGTGGGAATTCAATTTTCTATCGAGCTAGTTTCAAGAGTTGAGCCTTAATCCAAGGCACCTTATCAGATGACCACCACAAAAATATGAGTTTAAGGCCCACCTAATGGAAGTTTTGGATAAGGGACTCATAAGACCCAATGTTTCTCCTTGGGGAGCACCGATTATTTTTATGAAAATGAAAGATGGAACTTTGCATCTTTGTATAGATTATCAAAAGTTGAATAAGGTTACCATCAAGAATAAATATCCACTCCCAAAGATTGATTAATTGTTTGATCAATTGAAGGGAGAGACTATGTTCCCCAAAATTTATCTTAGGTCAAGGTACCATCAATTGAGGATTAAGGAAGAAGATATCCCAAAAATTATGTTTATAACTTGATATGGACATTACGAGTTCACAGTGGTACCTTTTCATTTAACTAAGGCACCAATAGCCTTTATGAACCTTATGAATAGTGTATTCAGAGACTACTTGGATTATTTTGTCTTGATCTTTATTGAAGACATTTTTATTCCATTCAAGGACTATTGAAGAACATGATCAACATTTGAGGATAGTTTTCTAGTGATTGAGAGAAAGGAAACTCTTTGGAGAGTTGTCCAAGTGTTCATTCTATTAGGAAAAAGTGCTCTATTTGGTCCATATCATTTTAGCTAAAGCAGTCTTAGTGGACCTTGAGAAGATCAAGGGAATTGTGGAATGGCTAGTACCTCAGAATGTGTTAGAAGTTTGTAGCTTCATGGGCCTCAGAGGATACTATAGGAAGTTTGTACAAGGGTTCTCCTAGATTGCATCTCCTATTATCTCACTTCAAAGGAAGGGAATGTAGTTTGAATGGACCGAGAAATGTGAGCAAGCATTCCAACTCCTAAAGGAGAGGCTCAATATGGCACCAATATTTACTATACCTGATCCTAATGGGAGGTTCACAGTAATCACATATGCTTTAGGAGAGGGATTCCAAGCAATCCTAATGCAAGACAAAAAAGTGGTATCATAAGAATCAAGAAATCTCAAGCAACACAAAGTAAACTACACACCTCATGATTTGGAATTGGAAGCCATAGTTCATGCCTTATAGATGTGGAGGAATTATCTATTGGGAAAGCCATTTGAGCTCAAGACAAATCACTTTGGGTTGAGATACATGTTTACCCAGCCAAACCTTAATGCATGATAGAGAAGGTGGCTAGAATTCCTTAGCAAGTATGACTTTGGAATTGAATATATAAAAGGGAAAGAGAAAAAAGTGGTTGATGCTCTTAGTAGATGAATACATATGAAATCCATGATCTCAACAAGGTCTAACTTGAGGTAGCAAGTAATTTAGAATATCACAGGGGATAAACACTATCAAAGAGTGAAGAGCGCCCAAGTAGAAAATGCTTTAGATCATCAGTTTGATGGGTATGAGATCGAACGATATAGTATTTTGAGGTACCAAATTAGAATGTATATTCCTTACTCTAGAGAGCTAAGAAAGTTGGTTTTAGAAGAGGTTCATAATGCACCTTATTCAAGACACCCTGGTGTCTCCAAGATAAACGTAGAGTTGAAAAATAAGTATTTTTTGCCTAAACTCAAGAGGTATTTAGTGGAGTACATAGCCAGATGCTTGGAGTGCTAGTGAGTTAAGGCTACGCATGCACAACCAACTAGGTTATTGTGTCATCATGACATACCTAAGTATAAATGGAAGGTGATCAATATGGATTTTGTGTATGGGTTATTGCTGATCAAGAATAAGAATGATGTTATCTTGGTCAGGATTGATAAATAGACCAAGGTTGCACACTTCATTCTGAGAAACCTTAAGGATGGATAGTTGACCCTAGCTAAGAAATTTGTTCAGGAGATCTTTTGTTTGCATGGAGTGCTAGAGACTATCATTTCTGATAGGGACACATAGATGACCTCAAGGTTTTGGACAACCTTCAAGGTGGCATCAGGGACTAAATTGAATTTCAGCTCAACCTATCATCCTCAAACAAATGGGAAGATAGAGAGGGTGAATCAGGTAGTCAAATACCTCCTCTGAATGTATTCTATGGACCAATAGTATAGGTGGAAAGAATATTTTCCTTTGGTAGAGTTTGCTTATGACAACTCCTATCATACATCCTTAGGCATGGAACCATTTGAAACCTTGTATGGGCGGAAGTGTCATACCCAAATTAGTTGGGATAAACTAGAGGATAGGATCATAGTAGGACCTTAAATGCTTAAGGAAATAGAAGAGAAAATTTAGACATTAAGAGTGAATTTAAAGAGGTGACAAACCAACAAAAGAGTTATACTAACAAGAACCAAAATCTAAGATAGTTTGTAATAAGGGACAAATTTTTCTTAAGAGTCAAACCTCATAAGAGCTCTATTAATTTTGGAAAGTCTTCCAAGTTAGCTCCAAGATATGTGGAATTGTTTGAAGTCCAGTGGCATATACACTAGCTCTACCACCTACTCTAGCTCAACTTCATAATTTTTTTCATGTATCTTTGGTTAAACCATATCATCCTGATGTGACTCATGTGCTTGATTGGAAATCCTTGCAGGTATAGGATCTAGGAGTGGTGCTATTCAAGCCCATTACAATCTTGGATAGAGACAAAATTAAGTTGTGGAGAAAATATTTTTCTCACTTTAAGGTCCAATGGGACCAATACTCAGAGGATAGTGTAACTCAATGCACACCCACTTTCCAAGCTATTCCACTCAAGGATAACTCTAGAGATCTCAATGCAAAGGAGAAAGATATCTTGTAATAGGGTTTTCCTAAGGGTTGAATGTAAACTAATGAGGGGTTCACTACCAAGTAATAACTTGGAAAGACAAATTCAATGCAAAGTATAATACAAGATGAAATTTAAAACCCTAGTTCAATGCAAACCTTCACTAAATGACCTAGAAAAGAAAATGGAACAAAACAAGAAAATATAGAAAGGAATATGTGGACCTAGAAATTTAGAGATGTATGGATGGAGGTCTGGAACACTAGAAAATATAACTTTAATGCTAAGTAGGATTCATTCACCAAGCTAGGTGAATTAGTCTAAAATTTGGGTTTCTATACGGGAATAGGAATCTGCCAAATGGGTATGTGAATCTACCAAAATCTGAATTTTGACTAAAACTAGGACTCACTCACCAAAAGTGGTGAATCAGTCTAGTTAAGGTTTTTTGAAGCTTCAAAATTTGATCAAGCTCTTATCTATCTACTTTGTCCTTCTTGATCGACTTTGGAATTTGAAACTATGATTTGCAATCTATAGGTGTTCTCCAATGTTCTTCAATGCTTAATGCCAATTTTGAAAAATTTGAATGATTTGAAAAATTTCCTCTAATATTTCTCCTTAGAAATTTTGTAACTTAGACCTATAAATCAACAAAAAAGGAGAGGAAAAAAATATTGTTGGGTTAGTGGATAGGGATTTTCCTTGGTCAAATTCCATTTTGGTAAGCAAACCTTGAAATCGAATGAAATAGAAATGGAGAATGATGAATGAACAAAATATTTTTTTGCAACTCAAAAAACCCTATCAATAATATGTTGCAAACATGTGTGAGATGGATCCAATGGATGTAGATCTTAGCTCTTGATTGAAGGTGATAAATCTTGAATGAAATGGTAGCTTCAATCATTAAACCCTACATCACAATTATTAGCTCAAAAACAAACATGATGCATGGAGTTTTTGACATGATGCTTGATAGATTAATAATGCTTGAAAATGCTTGATAATCTTCCCTTGAATTCTCTTGAAAACACTTGAATGCACTTGTGAACTCAAACTTGCTATAAGGATGAATACTTGAATGCTTGCAATGAAAATTAGTGAAATAAACTTGTATTTATACTCAATATATAAGAATTATCTAAATTACAACTCTACAAGCTGAAATCAGATCTAGGAAGATAAAATCCCACCAAAAATTTGAATTAATTTTGAGTTTGGTCCAAATAGGAATCATTTTCCCAAGGGGATGAATGAGTCCCACCAAGCATAATTTTTGGGACCATTTTTTAAAATTCTTAGAATGGTGTGAAATCAAGTTTGGGACCAAAAAACCTAGGTGGGACTCATTCACCCAAGGTGGTGAATGAGTACTAGATCACTAAATATGGCCCACAGAAGCTAAAACACCTAAAATATGATTGGGTAATGATTTGTGTGAGGATTATCCTCACAAATATGCATTAAACAAGGCTTGTGGATGCAAAATAGAGCCAATTAAAGCATAAATAAGCACAATTATTGATGAAAACCATAGAAAAGTGTGAAAGTTTGGTACAACACTTTGCAACACTTTAAATAAGGTGGGCTTAAGGTTAAAAAGAGGTTTATTAAGTGCAGTTAATTAATAAAACCTTCTAAGAAAAGTGTGAAAGTGTGTTACAACACTTCACAACACTTTAGCAAGGTACCATTTAAATTCATTAATTCACAAGAGCCCAAGACCTAATGTAAATGTGTCAAACACATTACAACACTAAATCAAGGCACCATTAAGCCTAGTCTACAAGTAGGGCCCAAACAAACAAGGAAAAGTAGAAGGGATACCTTGTTGTTGCCGCATTTATCCCCCAATTTAGTGAGAGGATGAACCTACTTCAAACTCACACTAAAGTTGAAAAACACACATCAAGAGGGGTCCAAGTGCACCAATGCTAGTAAGATGGAATGACAATGATCAAAAGGGGTGATCAATCCACAAGGATCAAGATCCCATAGCAAACCAACATAGGCACAAAAGAACACAAATGAAAATGATATAAGAGATAAGAAAGCACAAGCATGCACTATCAAAGATGTAAAGAAAATGAAATAAAATGAAAAAGAGAAAAAATGGGTGGATCAAGCTTCAACCATTTGTCCATCACAATGTGGGTTAGATCTAGGTTGTTTTTCTTAAAAAATGCATACTCACATTGAGGAAACTGAACTCTAGGCTATCCATTGGGTGAGAAGTAAAAGAAGGTGTGACACATACACTCATGGTTGATATGCTCTCTCACACACACATGTGAGTGGCTAAGGGAAAGTCATGCCCTCATTCAACTTCCCATCAAACCATACCAAAGTTATACCTCTTAATAACTTTAATAAGGCACCATGCAAAAATGATTTTTGATCTTCATAAGACAAGAAAAACTTTGTATGCTTGGAGCTCATGAACAAACAAGATGGCTCTATAGGCATGCAAGTTGGGTTATGCAAGGTATCCATGTAACTAAAAATACAAATAAAGCAATAAGGAACGTTCAAAGTAGTCTTGCTTAGTTCATGTGAGGCCTTAACTTAGGGAACATTATGCCTAATGTCTCCAAGAGAGGACCAATCGCAGAATAGAAAAATCACAACTTAGGGGATGTAGTGTGTCACATCAAGCCACTAAGAGGAATGTAATATGCTAAGAGAGATCACGCTCTCGAAGGACATCATGCCCAATTTCAACCACAACTTTGAAACACATCATATGAAGTAAAAATATTGCACTATGAACCATGAGAAAGAAAAATGTAAAATAATAATGTCAATTTATGCCCCCACTTTAAAGAAATTGCTAAACACCATGTTGTGAGAAATTATTTAAAGTATGAAATGATAAATGCAAACAAAAAAGTAAGACATGAGAACTTGGAAAGCCCTATGCCAAGTCATATGTTTCCAAGTAGAGCTATATCATGCAAAAGAAAATGAAAGGAGAGGAGTTCCCCCCAAAATGAAAAGTCAAACACATAAGGAATCTATGGATTTTGGGTTAGTATGTTCTTGCTACAATATTTTTAGAGAGATCAGAACTATCATAATTCCCCAAATAATCATAGAACTAGAAGAATGACACAAATAGAGAAAAAACAAATAAAAACCTTTCAGGTCAACATGGAAGAGACATAAATGTCTCGATTCCTTGCATCATCCCCAAAAGGAAAAAATAAGACAAATGAAAAGATAAATAAAAAGAAAAGCTTTTGGGTCAACATGGAAGAGACATGAATGTCTCAACAACTTGTGTCATCCCCAAAAGGGAAACACAAGACAAATGAAAAGATAAGAGATTTATGACATAGAGAAGAAAGAAGATACAAATAGAGGAATGTCACAAAGAGAGAGAGATATATATACATAAAACAAAACAACATGGGGGATAATATTACACACATGCAATCAGAAAATGAAAAAGAAATAATGCAAAAGACTAGTAAGGCACATGTGAGTCAACCTAAAGTAGGTTGTCTACATCCCAATCTCGATTTGTATAAAAAGAAGGAAAACAACTAGCTAAATGGACAATAGCAGGTGTCGAACTAGGGCTAACACCAAGTTCAACACTCTTCTTGGGAGAATTGTCGTTTAAGCTCATGGAAGAGGAAAACAATGTATTCAATTAATTATGCACCTCTTTGTCAATTTTATCAACCTCGTCATCATCATAAAGTTAATTACAATAGGAGGCCGAATGATAATGTCTAAGGAAGGGTTCAACTCTTGTTGTGGTTGTTTTATTTGTTTATTTTGTTTTAGGGCAAGGGTAGATTCATCATGCATTTCTTTAGTCAAGTTTGGATTTTTATTTTCTTTGTTTATTTCTTTGTTTAACCTATGAGAAATGGTACAACATCTACACCTATGCTCTCTAACACCTTTGTTTCTTTTAGTTTTATTTTCAAGCTACTTTTGTGTAGGAGTAGGTTGAGAAACCATAGATTTCTTTTCTTCCCCAATGGGAGGAATGGAAGGAGCCATGAGATATTTTTCAACCACTTTCTCTTTGACTTTACAAACTTGTTTTATCCTAGGTGTGACAGGGGTTTTTCCCATTGTCTCTTGGTCTTCTGTAGGAGGTATGTGAAGTTTTTTCCTTAGGTTGGTCTTGGTTGTTTGGACTTTCTTTAGGCTCAATAGTGGTTTCATCTAGGATGGTAGGCTCAGTGGTGCATGGGGATATGTTTCAAAAGGATAGTTTTTCTATCTTCTTTGCCTTGAACTTTTGATAGGACAGGGAAAAAAAGTCTTGTCATGGTTTTATAGGCTCTATAGGCTCAGTCCAAAAGAAATCTAAGGAAAATTTACCTTTGGAGGACAACGGGTTAAATCCATTGTGATGGGTGGCAAAAAATTCATTGGAAAAGGGAAACTTTAAGCATTTATGCACAATTGAAGAGACTATATTCATGAAGTGAAGCCATGGATAGCCTAGCTTCACACAAAATTGGTCTGACTACAAGATTATGGATAATGAGATATCTAATTTTTTCAATCCTATTTGCAAAGGAAGGGTGATCGATCCCATCATAGGGAAAGTGAAAACATTATGCATCTTGATCCATTCTTTTAATTTATCATATATATCTTGATAGAGCTCTCATGGAAAAGTAAGAATTCCTCAGTGATTGTGTTCTCTCCACATACAAGATCTTTCAATATCCCATTAGTGGGATTATCATAGATACAATTGGCTATGTAAAGAGGACCATCAAGTGCATGTTTAAGTATATATTTAGAGGAAAAAGCAATGTGAAGAGGATTCTTAGTTCATCCCTTATGAGGAAGGACATCTATCACTCCTACCATGTCATCCGTAGGATCACTATCTATAGAATCATGTTGAACAATATCATTGTTACCATCATCCATATCAACATTCATCACATCACTCTTTACATTTTCTCTAGCTTTGAAAAATGAAATTTTATGATTAGGAATAGGGTTGGTAGAGTTTTCTAAATTTTGGTTAGGAGGGGCAGAAAACTTATTTCCTTGATCACTAACACCTCCAAAGAAAAGATGGCCAGAATCAATGAGGTCTTGCACAATATATTTAAGATGCTTACAATGTTCTATGTCATGACCATTTTGTTGCTGATAATGGCAGTAAGATTTTGGTCTATAGCTCAAGTGGGTAATGGTATGCTAGGATCGAGTGTTTTAACTAAGGGTAGGGTAATCATATTCTTTTCTATGAGTTGGAACATTGTGTTATAAAGGGTATTAGGTAAGAGGGTGAATTGTCTTTTCGAGTCTCCATAGCTAAAGGGTATCGCAACTTTAATAGTAGCTACTTGGTTATTGATATTCTAAGTTGTTTGTTGAGGGGGGGTTGAATTCAAGGAATACTTTGTTCTATTTTATAAAAGGCTGCTCAATTTTTTTTGGTTTGTGGACTCAGACTTCTCAGTTCAGTTAGAAGTGGACTTTGTATCTCAACTACTAACCAAATTTTGATAATCATGGATGGCAGTACACAAGTGCATAAAGGAGGGAAATTTCATCATTGTAAGCTTGTCTAGTATCTTACTTTGTAAGTTTTATATGAACATATTTTGAAGGTCAGGATCGAGAACCTTGACATTTATTTGGGAATAAAGCAATTGATAGCCTGAGATAAAGTCAGTTATCTTTTTTTCTTCTTATTTTTTATTGCATCTCACCAAGGTAGCCAAGGTCATCTTAGGGGTCATATGCACTTGGAAATGGTTGAAAAATGCCTCAAAAATTTTATTGAATGAACGAATTGAGTTATTTGATAAAAAATAAAACCATTCCAAGGTAGTATCTTTCAAGGACTTTGGGAAAAGCTTAGCCAAGATTTTATCATCAAGGAGAAAGTCACTACATAAGGCAATATAAGAATTAGCGTGATTAAAAGGATCTCCCTTTCCTCCATATTTTTCAAATCTAGGTACCTCTACACCTTGTGGCATCAATCTTCATAGTATCTGTAAGGATAATGAACTACTTTTAACATAATATGTAGGTGGGTCATTTTGATTTTGGTTGATAGTGGAAATTTTTTTTTGAAGGGATGAAACAGTTTGGAAGAGTTGGTTTATGGGAGGGTCATTTCTTGTGTTATGAGATGGAAGTGAAAAAGGTGATGGGGTGTATGTGTTCAAGGGAAAAGTAAATAGAATGCTCATAGGTGGTAAACTGGTAGGAGATATGATGTGAGATACCACAAAGGTACTAAGGATGCTAGTGGAAATACCTAAGGAAGGAATCACATTACTAGTTGGTTGCATTGTTGTTATGACTTGAGGGTTGGTATAGGTAGGTATTGAGGAAATTGTTGTGAGAGGAGGAATTTGAGTTCCTCCTTGGTTTTTAACATTTCTCATAGGTAAAGGACTAGTGGTTGAGGTGAGATTTTTCCCAATGATTTGAACTATGTTTTCCACAAGGTCAAGTCCATCTTCATTTTCAAGCATGTGATGAATGTTGTCTATAGTAGGGATTGCAGTAGTGGAAATGTTGTCATTTTGCACTCAATTTTGTAGGTTTTCTAAGTATTCATGAATGTGAATTATTTTTTCTTGTAGAATAATATCAATTTTTGTTTCAGCATGCATCATAGTACTTTAAGGGTATGATCCATACCTAGTGTACTAGTGTCAATACTATCAGTGAAAAAGCTAAAAAACTCAAGATCCACAATGATTGTGCTATTGTAGGATGAAATGGGTCTCAAACTTCATCTCACTATAGTATTAGCAATAGGACACCAAATACTCATGCAAGGGCTACTAAATGCAATATGAGTGCAAATGCAATATAAGCTAAGAATAATGAAATGCTTATAACAAAAATTCTAGAAACTAAAACAAAAAATTATAAATAGAAAAAAAAAACTCAAAATAAGAATTTAAAATTCCAGAATATGCATAGGGATTGATTCACCCAAGGTGGCGAATGAGTCCCAATAGGGAATTTTTCCATAATTTTCAGAAATTCTTAATTGATTTTTGTGATTTTTATGTTGTATAATGTAAATTCTAAGTGCAAATGCATATTTTATTTTATTTTTAGTGAAATGAGATGCAAAAATGTCATCTATATGAACTTTCACTAATGCAAAATTTGAAAACCCTAGAATGCAAATTAACTAATGCAAATCTTGATGCAATGTTAATGCTAACCAAATCTAGGATGATGATGTACTCCAAAAAAAGAATTATGATGTTCTAAATGCAGATTCACCAAAATGGAACCTGTTGAAAATGTGTAGTTCTATCGTATGGTTTAGGACATATATTGCGCCAACTTTCCAATCTATTCCACTCAAGGATAACCCTAGAGATCTCAATGCAAAGGAGATTGATATCCTTCAATAGGGTTGTCCTAGGGGCTAAATGTAAACTAATGAGGGGTTCACCACCAAGTAATAACTTGGAAATACAAATTCAATGCAAAACATCATGCAAGATGAAATGAAAAACACTAGTTCAATGTAAACCTTCACTAAATGACCTAGAAATGCAAATGGAACAACATAGAAAACTACAGAAAGGAATATGTGCACCTAGAAATATGGAGATGTCTAGATGGAGGTATAGAACACTAAAAAATATGAATTTAATTCTAATTGGGTCTCATTCACCAAACTAGATGAATCAATCCAAAATATGGGTTTCTATGTGGGAATAGGAATCTGCCAAATGGGTATCTGAATCTACAAAAATCTGAATTTTGATTAAAACTAGGACTCAATCTCTAGAATTAGTGAATTAGTCCAATTAGAGTTTTCTGAAGCTTCAAAGTCTGGTCTCACTCTTCTTTTTCTTCTCTATCCTTCGTGATTGATTTTTGAATCTAAAACTCTAATTTGCAATGTGTAGGTGTTCTCCAATGTTCTTCAATGCTTAATGAAAACTTTGAATGATTTGAAAACTTTCCTCCAATCTTGCTCCTTAGGAAGTCTACAACCTAGACCTACAAATCA
>VDFB02047230.1:165464821-165643629 GCA_007258455.2 Sequoia sempervirens
ATTGTAGTGGAAACAGAACTAAAAGAGGCTCATATGTCCAGCATGCAGAAAGAGGGTTCTTTCAGACTCCGTGGGATCCTAGCTGGTCAAAGGGTCATATCTCTTCTAGATACAGGTGCAACTCATAACTTCATCGATTCACGGTTAGTAGAGAAACGGGGAATTCAAACTCAGCAGTTTGAAGGCATATGTGTGAAGGTTGCAGATGGATACACTCTCAACTGTGAGAGGATGATACCTGACTTGCCTTTCAAACTTAACAATTTTGAGTTCAAGGCAGATTTTTATGTGGTGAATATGGGAGGAACGGATATAGTTCTTAGCATGAAGTGGCTTCATGCAATAGGAGAGTTCACGCTTAATTTGCGTGACATGGAGATGAAATTCACCGTTGATGGCACAAATCATATTCTTAAAGCCATCAAGGATAGCAACCTTAGAGAGATTTCACTTCGGAGAATGGAACGTTTGATTCGTAATGATATGGTAGAGTGGGCTGCTGAGTGCAAGCTAATGCCTTCACAGTTGGAGCAGCAAGCTTCTTCTTACCATGCAGATGTGCAGGAACTTCGAATCAAACATGCGAAGGTGTTCAGTGCAATTCCACCTGGTAGACCTCCTAATAGAGGTATTGAGCATATTATAGAGTTGGATGAGGGCACGAAACCGATCATGATTACTCCTTATCGGCACCCCAAGCGTCTGAAAGATGAGATTGAGAAGACTATTCAGGAGTTGTTGGCTATGGGGCACATTAGGCCGAGTAAGTCACCCTTTGCTTCATCAGTAGTTTTGGTGAAGAAAAAGGATGGTACACTCAAGATGTGTATTGACTACAAAATGCTCAACAGGAAGACAATAAAGAACAGGTATCCTATTCCACGGATAGACGAGTTGATAGACGAGCTTCATGGAGCTTGCTACTTCTCCAAGATTGATTTGAGGACAGGGTATCATCAGATTAGAGTCTGAGAGGAGGACATAGAGAAAACTGCGTTCAGATGTCACTGTGGACACTTTGATTTCTTGGTTATGCCATTCAGTTTAACCAATGCTCCTGCCACGTTTTAGTCTACAATGAACAGGGTTTTCCATCCTCACTTGAGGAAATTTGTATTGGTGTTCTTCGACGACATCTTGGTTTATAGCAAATCATGGGAGGAACACATGGTTCACTTGGATGAGGTACTGAGTATACTTGACAGGGAGTCCTTGTACGCCAAGGAGTCCAAGTGTGCTTTAGGCATGGCAAAGCTTTTATATCTGGGACACATCATCAGCGGTGCAGGAGTCAGCATGGATCCAGAGAAGGTTCGAGCCATCATTGATTGGCCTACACCTAAGACTTTGACACAGCTCAGGGGATTTGTAGGATTGTGTGCCTTCTATCGTCGGTTTGTTAGTGGGTTCTCGCGGCATGCTGCGCCACTAACTGATTTGACTAAGAAGGGTGCTTTTGTGTGGACACCACTAGCGCAGGCGTGCTTTGAGAAGTTCAAACTTCTCATGACTACGTGTCCAGTTTTGGCTCTACCTGATTTCACTAAACCCTTTGAGTTACATTGCGATGCCAGTGGTGAGGGTATTGGTGCAGTTATCATGCAGGATCGACACCCGATAGCTTTCGAAAGCAGGAAGCTAAGAGGTCCTGAACGGAGCTTCAGTATTTATGATAAGGAAATGTTGGCCATCATGCATGCCATGGCCAAATTCAGGCAGTATTTGATTGGTAGTAAATTCACTGTGAAAACCGATCATAATAGTCTAAAGCATTTTCTTGGGCAGCGAGATCTTAATGAGAGGCAACAAAAATGGGTCAGCAAGCTTCAGTCCTACGATTTTGACATCTCCTATGTCAAGGGCACTCAGAATGTGGTTGTTGATGCTTTATCTCGCCGTCCTCACTTGAGCTCTATTACACTGGTTTCAGAGGACTGGAGACATCTAATAGTAGCAGAGTATGCTAAGGACCCATGGGCCTCTAGCATAGTAGATGGATCAGTACAAGATGACAGGTATTCACTTGTAGATGACCTTATCATCTACAAAGGGAGGATTTTATTGGTCCCAAGTTCTGCGATGAGGGACAGAGTATTGAGGTCATTCCATGATTCACCCATGGCAGGACATCCCGGTTACTTTAAGACCTATAGGCAGGTACGGGAGAGATTCTCTTGGAAGGGTCTCAAGTCTTATGTTCTCCAGTATGTCAGGGAATGTCTTGTTTGTCAGCAGAACAAGCAAGAGCATACATACCCTGCGGGTTTACTCCAGCCGCTTCCTATTCCAGAGAGGAAGTGGGATTGTTTGTCCATGGACTTCGTCACAGGCTTGCCAAAAGCTCAAGGGAAGGACAGTATTTTCGTGGTGGTAGATCGATTGACGAAATATGCACACTTTTTCGCAATCACTACTACACACACGGCTACCCAGGTGGTAGATTTGTTCTTTCGAGAGGTATTCAGGCTGCACGGTTTACCTCGCAGTATAGTCAGTGACAGGGACAGCAGTTTAGCAGCAACTTCCGCGTAGAGTTATTCAAACTTTAAGGATTTAGTTTCACCCCGAAGTAATTACCTACCACCCCCGTACGATGGGCAACCAGAGTCAACAAATGGGTGGAAGGGTACGCAATGGTAGTTCAGCGCAGCGTATAGTATGGGTGAGGTGGTTATATCTTTGTGAGTATTGCTACAATACCACCCATCACATGAGCATCCAGATGACACCTTACCGAGCATTATATGGATATGATGCTCCAAGCTTTCTAGACTTATTGCTGAGTGATGTGCGAGTTCCCTGGTCGGTGACACGCGGAGAACCAGATATTATGAGAATTTAGGGGAAAATATACAGAAAGCCCAAAATCAGCAAAAGCAATATGCTGATCAGAGACGAGTAGAGCGGTCTTTCGAGATCGATGATTTGGTGTACCTGATGCTTCAGCCTTATAGGCAGTCCACCCTTTGTAAGAAGGGCTCCGAGAAACTTAAGCCGCGATACTATGGGCCGTTCAGAGTTGTCAGACGTGTCGGTCAAGTGGCTTATGAGTTAGATCTTCCGGTGGACAGTAAGGTTCACAACGTGTTCCATGTGTCGCGTCTCAAAAAGGCGTTGGGACAACACGTAATTCCTTCTATTGATTTGCCACCCCTGGATGATGAGGGGAAACTGGTTTTGATACCTAAGGCCATTCTGGATTCCAGAGAGCATCATCTTCGGAGGCGGGTTATCAAGGAATACTTGGTTAAGTGGAGGGATCTACCGGCAAAGGATGCTACTTGGGAGAGTGACAGTATTCTTCAGCATCCGGCTTTGAGTTTGCTTGTGGACAAGCAAATTCGGGGAGGGCGAATTGTGATGTCCCCTCGCTAGACAGTTCTCGGGAACAGTGTGTTAGCCCTTTATTGGACCCTTGTGGGCTAGCCAGATTGGTTAGAGGGTCAGTGGTACTTTCTAGAGAGGTTGATTGTTCTTGTTTTCAGAGGCCAGTGATTGGATCACAACGAGCGTTGGCATTTCAGGTCCACAGCTTCTGACGGCACAGGAATATTCAAAGTTTTGAGCGAGTTATGAATTTTTAAGTGATTAAGTTAATTATTTAACTTAAATGCCTTTTATTAAAGTCACATCGACTTTAATACTTTTTATATCACTTAAAATATTCTAAAAGGTGATTTAATATTTTAATGACTTAAAATATTAAAAGTGCGCTCAAGTATTAAGTCTTGACTATTGAAAAAGACTTAATTAAATATTAAAAGATTTAAATGATTGCAAAAGGGCGTATTTTCTTGAAATGCGTGCCATTTAGGTATAAAGCAATCTTGGGCAATGAGAAACTCACCTTTTGATATTTCGACTTTGCCTTGAGCATTTTTCCTGTGCATTCTCCTGTGAGCAGGGTTTGAACAAACTGCCATTGAAGAACGATACCTCTTCAGTGTGAGCACTCTTGAGATTGTGAAAGATCAATCGAATCAGTGCATGTTGAGATCTTCAGCCAGAAGTTCTACAGATTCAGACAGAGATGATATATTTTGAGATTGCTTATTGTTTACAATAATTGAGGGTTTCCTCCTGGTGGCGCACCCTTCTACAGCTTCAGAGACTTCCATTAGAGATTCTACCTCTTCTTTCCTTGGCCGTACGGCCTACCTTGGGATTCGTGCCTAGAGAGAGGCGTGTGAAGGAAGTTGAAGAAACGCCTTCTTCTTTGCTCATTTTTGTGCTTCATCTTTGGCCTCTTGCATTTTTAGAGCATTGTGCCACGTTGCTGAGTGGGAGAAGTTAGATCTGGAGGCTTGGCATCCCTATTTGTCAGTTTCTCAGCATTCTTGGCCGGCAAGCCAGCTACTGTTTTAAATAAAATAACTGGAGACTTTCTGGTATGTTTGTTATTCATGATCTAATTGTTTCAGTATAATAACGACTTCTGCATTTCCATTTTGTGAGAAATTGCTTTATATTTCAATTTACAAGCTTAAATATGCTGCGCCCCTTCTCTTCTGTCTATTAAACTTTCTCTAAAAAATTAAATAACACATAAAGACTTAAGAAAATAAGGGTTTTGAGTTGAGAGCCAGCAGGGCTCATCACAAATCCCCAACAAATGAATAAAAGGCTATTAAGCTTCATTGTAAAGGGTTCTTCCTTTTGGTTCTTTAGAAGACATGCATTTTTTGCATTTTTTTAACTATAGCTAGCTTCAAGCCTTGGATTTAATAGAAATTGCTTTCATTTACCTTATATCTCTCTATCATTTACATGTCGTGTGACCTGTCACCTTCATTTGCGAATGAGTACTTGCTTTTCTACATGTTTTATGTCACATAAAGTTTGTTTGCAAGAACTAACTATGGATTTCTTTCCCTTCCAGTGATTGTTAATTCTTACCTTCATCTATTGTAGGATTTTTGTGAATCAAAGACCTGTGTAAGTTCTCTACAATTTTTGTTGTTTCTCTATGCTATAACAAGCAAGGAAGAAACCACTGTAAAAATTGGTGCATCACCCTTTTTATTTTCAACTTTTCTTCTTCCCCTTTTCTCTGGCAATCAATAGAATAGGTCTAGTTTTCCAATTTTTATCAAGTGCTTGAGTTGGATCAGCACTTTGTACCTAGTTTAGAGAGGGAACCTGCCCTTCATCAAGAGGTTTGGCTTCATTTGCAAGGTCCCATACCTTGAAACCATTCCTGTGTTTCATTAAACAGTTGAATTCATTCATTCAACAAAGGGTGCAATTCAAATTGACAACAATTTTGGCACACCTAGTGGGACAGGTTTATGAGCTCTATATCATACAATAAATGACTTCAATGCATTTTTCCTTCTAGGGAAATTATTCATGGCACCTAGTGACTCCGCAAGTTTAACACATCAATTACTCTGCTAGTATGTTCTCATTTATTTGGTCAAGCAGATTTGGTTGCTCTAATTTGTTAAATATTTTAAGTTTTCTCCTAGTAGTGTATCTTTCCATGCCATTCTTATGGCCATCCCCAGAAATCATGCCTTTGCCACTTTCAATGATGGCAACCCTCTTAACTTTACCCAGTGGGATGATATACCAGTAGCTGCCCTTAAAATCATTCCATTTTTTACTAGTGAAATTCATGCTACCCCTCCCATAGAGCATAGTCAGGATGTTGCAAACATCTGCTCTGTGCATAATATCACAAAGGTGAACGTAGTTGTTAGGCTTCTTGCAGCTTCCTTGAACGGAAAAGCACTCCAATGGTATAGGGGTTACAACCAATTTCTATTCATGATTGGGATGAGCTATGAGACAAACTTTGCTAACAGTTTGAAGACAAAAGTGACCATCTCTCCCTCATTGAGCAACTGACCACAATAAAAAGAGCCCCCCATAAATTCATGTCATATGTATGGCATATGTTGCATCACCATGTGAGCTAGAGACTCTCTTTTTCCTTCAGCTCATGCCATGAAGAGGTCAGTTGTTATGATAGTAGTATGCCCTTGTGTCAGGAAAGTCCCCTTTCCTCTACAAGTGGTTTTCTTTCTGGCGCTAACCTACTTCTAGAGAAACCCACCCCTTCGACTAAATGTATGCTTGATGCATTATTGGATAAATATGTCATTTATGTTTTGTGGCTGCCCTATAATAGAAAATTTTATGAAGTAAACCTTCACTACATGGGTGGTATGTGTAGATTGGGGCATGCAAAAGGAAAAATTTCAATGATGGCAGCTAGGTAATCAATGTAGCTATAGTCTAACGGAGATCAACCCCTTCTAAAAGGTTGTCTTTAATAGAGGCGAGTTATGACAGTTGGCATTTTCTAAAATTTGTGTACTTAGTAGCTTAGTTTTTTATGCTTTCTAAGAAGTTTTGTTGTGCACTCTACATTCTCCTTAAGGGAATGTATGATTTAGATTTTGTTGCTTTCCTCCAAGTGCAGCTTGCACTTTGTTCTATTTCATTTTTGTTGTGACGTGGCAAGCCCTATTGTTGATGGCCCTTGACTCTATGCCCAATGGACTGATTAGGCTTCTAGGTTCACTATGTTTAGCAAGCAAACATCCCGCAAAAGTCATCAAAATGTTGACACTTGTGCCACCCTTATTTTCCCACTACTAATAACCGATATGGGAGATTTGTGAGTATTTTGAGTCAGTTGTGCTTCTATTTTATGGTCTTCCCTTGCTTATCCCTTAGTTAGTTACCAAGTACAAATGTCTTAAAATTAGCTAATTGTTCAAGGCCTTCCATCTTGTAAAGAAGCCAAATGGGCTGTCACTAATCAAATTTGGTGAATTTTGGGTAAAAAATGAGTAAGTTATGCTCTTCCAAGTTTTCAACCTACTACCGGATCCTTGAGAGGAATTGCGTTTGATCTAGATCTTTGCAAGACTTCCAATTTCTTCTACTTGTGGACCTTCGAGCCACTATAGGACATTTCCGAAGTTTTTCATGAGTATTGGAACTTTGTTTAAGTTTGATACTATATATCCAATTCTGATTGTTCTTCTCGCAATGTGGGAAAGGTGACGTCATCAAACTCTTTGCGGAGGATTCACTTCCATCTGGCTCTTGCGGGAATTTCTTAGTGAACCAAATATAAATCATAGGTGCAGATGCCAATGGCTTTACCGCAACTGTAGATGAGGCCCGAATTTTCGTAGGGGCCATTTAAGCTAAAAATGTCTTAAGTATGGATTTTGGGAGCAAATGGAGCCGAACTTCAACATCCGATTGTCAATGGATTTTCCGCCAAGGGCAACTGAAGATCCATTTTCTGTATTGTGGGAATTTCTTACCCAAATGGATTTACGGAATTTTTTTATTGAACCGAACATCATCATAGGGTGCAGTTGTTGCCCGAACTTCCGCAAGGTGTCGATAGGGTCCAAAATCCCTCAAGTGGATGTTTTGCAAAATTTTCTACATGAACCCGACCAACTCTAAAGCTTTTGATGCTATTGAACTTTCCACTTGTACTTGATAGTGATCTATCTTCTACTTTTACGAGAATTTTATGCCCAAGTGGATTTGCAAGAATTTCTTGTTGAACCTAATATCATTTGAAAGTTGTAGATGACAAAGTTTCTCCCCATGGTCCGGTTAGAAGTTTGTTTTCTACCAAGACCGATGAGAACCCGATGGAGCTTGCCTACCCGCATCAAATTGGAGGTTGACTTCTCACAACTGATCCAGTTGCGCTCCAATTTCCTACAAAAGCACCAGAACGTCTAGAATTTCACCATCAATGCTCAGCGACTTCTGCAACTACCCAATTCAATCCATGAAGACCTCAAGAATCGATTTTAATGCATCTCCACAAATCTTAAAGGGCAAGACACGCCATGCCTCATTTATTGATTTGTAGCGGATCTCATGGGGGTTTCTGCACTTTGTTGGATTCATCAATGTTGAGGTATGGCATGGGTGTCAAGAATGTTCTTTCACGCCACAGATCAGATTCTCGTGCAATATTTGTCAAACCTCTACACAGGACCACGACTAGGGCTTCTACCACGTGCCCTATTTCTTCAATCCCCAACAAATGAATAAAAGGCTATTAAGCCTTATTGTAAAGGGTTCTTCCTTTTGGTTCTTTAGCAAACATGCATTTTCCACATTTCTGTAACTGCAACTAGCTTCCAGCCTTGGATTTAATAGAAATCGCTTTCATTTACCTCACATCTCTCTATCATTTACATGTGTAACCTATCGCCTTCATTTGTGAATGAGTACTCACTTATCTACATGTTTTATGTCATGTAAAGTTTGGTTGCAAGAACTGTGGATTTCTTTCCCTTCCAATGTTTATTAACTCTTACCTCCATCTCCTATAGGATTTTTGTGAATCAAATACCTCTGTAAGCTCTATACAATTTTTGTTGTTTCTCTATTCTATAGCGAGCAAGGAAGAAACCTCTCTAAACATTGGGGCATCGCCCTTTTTATTTTCAGCTTTCCTTCTTCACCTTTTCTCTAGCAATCAATAGAATAGGTTCAGTTTTCCAATTTTTATCAAGTGCTTGAGTTGGATCAGCACTTTGTACCTAGTTTAGAGAGGGAACCTGCCCACGATCAGGAGGTTTGGCTTCATTTGCAAGGTCCCATATCTTGAAGCCATTCCCATGTTTCACTGAACAGTTAAAATCATTCATTCAACGAAGGTTGCAATTCAGATTGACAACAATTTATCAATACCATGACATGCTTGACACACTATGTATCATCATACATCATTCATATGCAGCATATCAAAGAGGCCTTTCAACATATAAAGGCCCCAACTCTCATAGATGGAAATCTCATGATTTCACAATCTTACCTCAATGTCAAGATCCTCTCTAGAGCATGCTACAAGTCACAAATTAGACCATCCAAGTAAGTAATTGAGTGTCAATGTCAAATTATAAACAAACGCACCTTTTGACTCCCATTCACAATAGCTGGATAGATATAAACCTTAGAACTTCTATTCATAAGTACATAACATCCCACACCAATACTATGGATACAAATGCACATAATGCTATAAGAATCATATCATATATTAACATGTAGTATAATCCAACCCAGCAATAATAATCATGTATTGAAAACTTTCTTTACATAAAATATGAAAAAGTGGTGGAACAGAATTTGCTGCTAACAAAAGGAACTCCATAAGGAGAAATTCAAAAGAAAAGAAGCTTTTCAACATATCAAATTCTCAAAAACCATCCATATTTCATATACATTAACTAAACATACCAGAAATTTTGAGGGCTATATTTAGCCACAGAAATCACAGCTGTAAGTTCAAAGTTTGATCCTTCTCCTTCAATATCTTTTCCAGCTGTGCAATAAACCGAGCACTCCCCTTTTGGATAAGCCTCATCAACATATTTAGAAAGCTCGTTGTCCAAAGCATAACTGGAATTAAACAAAGATAGCACAGACAATGTCAAATGTAATGGCAAATCCTTCTTTCAATATTCCCTTAATCTAGCCAACAAAACACACTGCATAGGCAGAAAGGAATTATAAATTATATAACAATAAGATGGAAGCAAAATGTTGTATCAGTTCTATAATAGCTTGCTATTCAAATATGCTTCCATACTTTGTTTTTTGTCACTAAACAATAATACTGCTGTGCCCATGGATACAGTTGTGCATCGCCAGATACAATAAGAAGAAATTATCATCATTAGGGTGAGCAATTGTCTTAATCTTAGTTACTGACCATGGAAAGGCACCATATAAATCAACCACCTCAAGAAATCTTGTTAACGTAATTTGTGGTACAGAGTGCAATAGGCTTCTGGTTGTTAAACAGAAATTCACAACAATTCAACATAGCAATAAACCATTTTATCTCATTAGTGCAGTATGAAAATTGGTTATATCAGGCACAGCAGATACAAAAATAACTCCTATATTTGAAATTTTCTTCTTTCTGGTTTCTTTAGCAAAATAAAATTTGCCTATATTGTGACAAAGTAATATATTATTTTTTTGTAAATTTGTAACAAAGCTTCGGACAGTCGACCCCTTCGTCTGAGGAGGATTCGTAGTCGACCCCTTCGTCTGAATATTCCAGTTACCCTGCCACTGATAGAGAGGATAGGCCCCGTTTTCCCAAGGATCTTAAGGTGGAGGACCATTATTTTAAGGCTGAACGTGAATTCCCTAAGGATATTCTTGCTATTGCCCGTAATGGGTCTATGGATTTCTTCCGGTTAATCAGATGGGTGTTTTTTGAGATAAAAGAAATTAAGCTTAATCAGAGGGCTATGAACAGTAAAATGGATAAGGATGATGACAATAATAACAGAGATAGAGTTAAGGCCACCGACTTATGGACTGAGGAAGAAAAGAAATATATGGTGGAGTGCCTCAAGAAAACTGTTGAGGATTTGCAGCATTTCAAAAGTAATCATGATGGTAAGCTTTCTAAGATGGAGGAAAAGCTGAGGAATATAAAAGAATCCATCCACAAGGTGCTGGTAATGAGCCATAAAATTTTAAAATCTACGGCAAAGACCATGAATACGATGGTGGAAAATTTGGAAAATGCTTATCAGGTCAGGACGGCTGTGTATGTGGATGTGGAGAAAGAGGAAAACCAGCTGGAAGGTGGGGGGCCGAGCAACAGAACAAGAGCGAACCTGAAGAGGAAGGCTAACCAGGCACTTGTGAATATCCAAGAAATCAAAAAATCTGCAATTAATATGAACAAACTTGAGCAGGAGGCGGCGGAGATCCTCAGGAATCTGGCCTAGTGGCTGGACTTTTTGTGGTTTTTTGTTGGCTTTTTGCTGTGCTGCCCTAGGTTCCATTGTTTTCTTCTTTGTGGGCAGCTGTTTGTTTTTTGTTTGGGTTCTTTTAATGCTGTATCTGTCTCTCATTTACTGTTAAGGGTTTCGGGATCCCTTCAAAACCTATTTGTTCCTTAATCAAAAACAAAGCTTTGGACAGTGGTAACATTAATGTAGCTTTGGAATTTTGGAAACAAATTCAAGCTAGTCTCACCTTTAAGCAGTTTATAGAGAGTTAAGGTGGGAGTAGAGGGGAAAATCAGTTAGCCTATCTCTTTATGATTTCACTGAAGTGTATTATAAGTAATTTGCTGCTATGTAGAATTTAGGAAGGCCTTTGACTGTGTTCTAAGACATCTATTTTCACAATAGTTGTGTCATATTGCTATTTCAGATTTTTTTCATAACTACCATCATGAAGCTCTCCGCAACTGTTCTTTAACATTTCTGAGCTTTCCATCATCGGTTCTTTTGTCAAGCTTGCCATCGGAGTCAAGTAGGGGTGTGCTCTCTCTAAATCTAGATGAGCTTAAAGAGTTTTTTGGCAGCATACTTATGTCGATGACAGTTCTACATTATGTATGTTCTATTTGCAACATAACACTTTTTTAATGAATGATGTCCTCCTCTCTCACTCTGCTGACTTCTTATGAGACACATTTATGACCTTGTTTTTGCAAGTTTTGCCAACTTGTTGTATACCAAAGTAAAACCCAGGTCATGATCTTCAACACCTCCAAGGATGCCCTCTCCATGTTACAAAGGAGAGCCTATGAATATTAAAACATCTTAGACTTACTTGAGAGTTAAGTCCATTGAACCATCCCTCAGTCTAAGGCAAGCCTCTTAAATTGCACTTGTGCAAGGAACATTCTTCTACTATACTTGTCAAAGTTGTCTACATCTTTAATTTTTTGAGAGGCTGTCCTCTTAAACATAGGTCCCTACACCCTAGAGCTACTAGGTTGATTGTATACTCCTATCAGCCAATCCACATAAGCACCCCTTGGATGTACTTGATTCACACATATGGAAAACAATGAAATGTGAATGAAATGGATATCCTCTTTGTATACAATTAATTGGTTGTCCAAACCCTCAATGTCTCATTCTAAGCACAGTGTATCCACTTTATTTAGGCTTTTGAGGACCTTCTTGTCTGCCATGCCCACAAACCATAGTCCAAGGATAAAGCATTCATCACTATATTCTTCTTTGTGCCCATTGATTCATCACCATTGGATGTTAAATGAGGTTGTATTAATTATAAGGGTGTCTAAGTGGCCAATGAACCTTATCTCAGCTCTTCTGTCCCATTAGGGAGATTCCTTGTAGCAAAGAATATTTAAGTGACAGAATTTCACTGATTTACTTTTCTAGAGTGATGCAATTATATTTTTGCAGAAAACAGCATACAATTGACGATTACACCTAGGATTTCAATCATGTTAAATTTCTTTACCAATGCTTGTTGGACAAAAACTGATTTAGTAGCATCATGAAATCAATGGTTTAGATCCATAAGTAAATAACATTAAAAGATGTTTCCATTGTTTTGCTGGAATTTAACTTGTACATATCACACTAGATCAAGAAAAATGTCAGGGCAATGTATTAAGACGGAGTGCATTGTGGACATGGAAAGCTAACTCTAATAGAATGATTGAGAGGCAATGTGAAAATACTTCATTGATCTTTGGAAGAATATACACAAAGGTAGTCAGTTCAACCGAATAACTATTTTCATGATTATGTTATCAATATAACATTGTTATATTATTATTGTCAATTGTGTGGTTGTGTTCTATGGTGTAATCTCTTATTCTAATAATCCCCCCTTCTTACATCATTTTCTCAAGAACATAAGTTAGGAAGTGTCGAAAAACTTTGAACATCACTATTGAAAGGGATTTCATAAAAACGTTTGCACATTGCTCCTGTGTTGGACAATAATAGACTTGAATATTACGTTGTTGAACATGTTCTTGAATATGGTGGCATTGAACCTCAATGTGTTTAGTGCACTCATGAAAAGGGGGAAACTGAACAAATTTCAACACATCATAATTGTCACAAAATAGAACTATAGGTTGTTTCTGAGGTATACCCATTCCTATCAAAATGCAACGTAACCACATCACTTCACAAATAGCTCCACCTACAACATGATATTCTACTTCTATGGAAGAGCGAGCAACAATGGTTTGCTTTTTATTCACCCAAGATATTGGACCAAATCATGCCTTGTATTTGTCAATGCTACCATTTGCTTTATTTTATCTTGAAAACCCATATGCATCCAATGAATTTCTTCCTTAGTCAAAGATCAACAAGTTCCCAAGTGTTGTTTTTCATCAATTCCTAGTATTTTGCATCCATGGCATCTTTCCTAGACTATGACTCAAGAGTGTGCTTCACCATTTCTAGTTTTGTGTTGTGTATCACTATCCACATGAGAGCCAAATTTACTTCATCATGAGCCTTGTTGCATATCTTTGGCCCTAACGCAAACATATTGGAAACTACTTCTGACTTTGCATCCTTCATGGTGATTGAATACCACTTAGGGTATTTTCTGTACAATAGATGAGAAAAAGGATGGAGGTTGAAACAAATCTTCACCACCTCTTGTTCATGTTTGATGTCCTCAACTTCATCTTCACTCTCATATAATTGTGGTGCTTGTTTTGAAGTTGTAGATGGTGAGGTAGGTGTGTTGCAAACACTCCTCATCAAAGACAACATCATTGCTAAGGTGCAACTTCTTTGTACCTAGTTCTTGGAGCCAATATCCCTTCACCTTTGAATTGTATCCAAGAAAATTATATTTCAAGGACTTGCCATTCAACTTTTTCCTTTGCATCTTGGGGATGTGCATGAAAGTTGTACACTGGAATAACTTTAGATGTGAGATGGAAGGTTTCTCCCCGTCCATGCTTCTTCAAGAGTAGTATAATCAATCACCTTTGTGGGTGCCTTGTTCAATAAATACATAATTGTATGAACTGCTTCTACCTAGAATGCAAGAACTAGATTTTCATCACTTAACATACACCACACCGTGTCATGTCCCCTTCTCAAGGTTAAGATTAGTAAAGACTCTTAGGCTATTTTCTTAAATTTTTCCATAGGCTAATGGGGTGGTAGAAAGGATAATAATTAAATAATAAAATTTAAGTTGGGGATATGCATGAAAGTTGTACACTGGAATAACTTTAGATGTGAGATGGAAGGTTTCTCCCCATCCATGCTTCTTCAAGAGTGGTATAATGAAAAATCAATCGCCTTTGTGGGTGCCTTGTTCAACATAACTGTATGAATTGCTTCTACCTAGAATGCAAGAACTAGATTTTCATCACTTAACATACACCACACTGTGTCATGTCCCCTTCTCAGGGGTAAGATTAGTAAAGGCTCTTAGGCTATTTTCTTAAATTTTTCCATAGGCTAATGGGGTGGAAAGGATAATAATTAAATAATAAAATTTACGTTGTTGAAAAGTAACCTTGCATTATATTTTAAAAAGGCAACTTATATTTAATTATTTAAAAAGATTGTTGTGTTTAAAAATGTGTCACTAGGACCAAGGTCCTAAAAGTGATTATTTAAAAGCACACTTTATAATTTTATCTTTGAGGGAAAATATTATATATATATATATATATATATATATATATATATATATATATATTATCAATTTCTTCTTCCAACGAATGAACGTGAGCTCTTCTTTTGCCTAGAGATGAAAATCCTTTGGCAAGATAGTTCCAAGGACGAATTCCTTCCTAGCCATTTGAGTGATTTCATCCAGAGGTCACCATCCTTTTGATTGCTTGCAGTTTTAGAGTTTGATCTGATGGAGTTGATTGTTCTGATATAAATATAATAGAAGATCCATTTCCAATTTTCCAGAAGTGGTGGATTTTCAAAATAATTATATATCTATTGTTTGGTATGTTTCAGATTTCTGAGTTTGTGTGAATTTCCAAAGTGGTTTTTAAATTACATCTTTGGGGTGAAGCGGCTGGGAGTACCACTCTAATCTCAAGCTGCACATTGTCAAATTCTGGCCGTACCATATTTATGCTAGCCGCTGCCTTAGAGAATATTGCTTAGACAAACCGTGCCACTTCCTATGCTGGTCGCCTTGAGTTTTATTGGTTATTGGTGGTTGTATGTCATGCCCAAAATTTTGTATTAAGGGCAAAAACACAACCAACAAATTTTTTGAATAAAACTGAATTATACTAACAATTGTTAACCAGCACGTGCATGGTAAACACACTTTACGCATCATTTGAAGTTGCTCATGCAGCTTCCCCAACGACATGTCACTTTCATAAGGGTGAGTGCAATGAATTCCTCACACCCGACTTCGCTTTTCCCTCACCCCACTTTCGGGCAGTGTGTCAACAGTGGTGTTGCAAGAGCAACATCCCTCAATGCATATAGTATACAACCATGCACATGCATGTTTGTCCATATTAGTGCTTTTTCGATGTTGGCTTCAAAAAAAATTGTTTGTTGTGTTTTTTGCCTTCGTGCAAAATTTTGGGCATTACATTGTAACAACTCAAATTCAAGTCATGCAAGTATTGCATCAGCATCCAATACAGCATTTTCAGTCTTTAGGCTGGATGTACAAATCTCCATTGCTGGCTGTACAGTTCTAAACCAGCCATCCCATCTAAAAGTGGAATCACAGCCAATAAAGGAGGTAATTTATTAAGTATTTGCTGTTTCAGGCCATCCGTACAGCCTGCAAAAGCAATCATTATCTTTTGTGAATGACTTGCAACCATTGTGGCAAGTTTCAGGGGTTTTCCAAATAGTCAAACTGGGCTGTACCATTGTGTTTTCAGAGATTTTTACGCAGCAATTACATCAACCACTTGGGTCTTCAGCAGCATAGTGAGGTTTGCATCTTTCTACATCAGACACACCAAATAAAATATTGTTGATATTGTTTTCTATAGCTGATTGTTCATACTGGGTACTGATTTCTACATCTTTGATCAGAGCATTTCATGCTTATTATTTTCATTTGTAATAATCTAGAAGATTTTACAGCCAAATAATAATTGCACTTAAAAATTGTAAGAAGGTCCTAGACAGTTTATTATTATCGGCCAATTTAGCATTGAGCCAAGATCCACTTGTTATCTGTCATTTAGGCATCAAGCCATCCTATAGTAATCTATTCATTTGGCATTGATCAGATCTGCTTGTTATCTGCCAGTTTGGCATTGATCAAATCTACTTGTAATCTACCTGTGGTATTGAACATATCTGCATATTTATCTTTGATTGTAAGCTGGACAGCTAGCCACCAATAAGTTTGAAATTTTAGGCTTATTGACCAATTCCAGTCTCCATATGCTCTCACCTTGCCCATCTCAGGATCTTGATAATCAGAAATAAGAATGTGCAGACTTCTCTTTATTTTAACCTTCAAACTTCATTCACCTGACAGTCTGGGATTATGCTAGTTGCTGACTGGCAGAAGGCTGCATTTCAATTTGAACTCATACACTCCTCTTGACAACCTGCAATCACGTGTGTTCCCCCAACAACCCTCTGTGTTTCAATCTTCGCCAAGAGGATTAATCTTCACAGCAGTATATTGGCAGGATTAAATCATACATCCATGTAGGACAAGATTATGGACATCTGATACCATGATAGAACTATTGAGAGGCAATCAGCAAATGCTTTATTGATCTTCAGAAGAATGTATACAGAGAGGTAGCAGGTTAAGCCAACCAACAACCGAATAACCATTTCTATGGTTATGTTAACAACTATTATATTATTATTGCTATTTACATGATTATGTTCTATGATGTAATATTTTATTCTAACAAACTAGACAGAGAGGTCCTTGGAAGTCACATAAACACCTAACTGGCAGTGGCATGTCCACATGTATTAACTGTTTTCTCTTACAGAGCCCTGAGTCTTTTTGGAGAGTAGTGCACACTTAACAGAAAATTGGTTGTTCACAATATGTGTGTCACCCTAAAATGGCACATTTCTTGGCAACAATGAAACAACTAGGCTAGATGAAGGGAGATGTTGATATAAATATGCCACACGATGCTTGCACTTTCAGATGAAAATCTCAAAGCTCTAAGTTTTGATGTCCAATGTTTTTGACAAAATGAAAAACAAGCGTTGCATAAGAGCCATTTGTTGACCGTCAAAGGAAGGTCTGCATGCAAGGTCTAGCTCCAAAACATTTCTTTATCAAGACTTATGCGACTGTTATTCATGCAGAAAATACCAGGCCTAGTTGTTGCACTTCTTATGGCAATTAAATATGTGTACCCTGGGATAACAGTATAATACCAGTATTTATCAAGTTTCAGGGAGGTCGGAACAGGTTTCAAGGACAGCAAATCGTTTTTGAGATTTTGGAGACAGCAGTAGATGGCTATTAAATGATATATAAAATTAATATTTGAATTTTCAAAATACCTAAAAAATAACATAAGCAAACCAAAGGAAGATGAAATTCTAAAGAGTAAATGCAATAGCAATTCATTGATTCCATAATCCATCCGATAGACCAATAATCATAGACATATTATGAAACATGATTTGTATTAAGATGCCAAAAAACAGAAATTTTGCATGATACATAGTACACTGGTAGATTGAGCAACAGGCTCAAAAGTCAGAATCATTATCCAATAGATATCTCAGAAACTCCTCTTCTTCCTCTTCTCTTTTATTTTACTTATTACTAAACAGAAATACACATGGGTTTTATAAGTTTTGTAGGTTTTTATTTGTTTTAAAATGTTATTTTTTTGTTTTTGACCTTTTCTTATGCATTTGATATGTGGGGTTCTCTGAAGCCCCAGAGACAGCCACGGGGCATTAGGATATCTATGGAATGCCAGGAAATCCCCAAGAAGACCAAAAAAAATGGAAAAGGACATCCCCTCGAAGTCTTCAAGTCCCTGGGACATTAAGAATCTCTCCCAGACACAGAGATATGCATCCTCATGGAGTCTTATTATGATACTAACTTTCATTCTTGAATATGATTTAGATGCAAGGAAGCAAATCTTAGCAGAAATGGAAATAGTTTACAGTTGTAGCAGGCACTATATGGTTTATCATGTAAGATGTCCTGATGATTGAACGATGCTAAGGTAACATAGCAAATATATCATCATACAATTTGGAAAACTTATTATATTGCCAGTAACTAAACCCACCGAAACTCCTCAACATATATCGATGCCAATTCCACATCTGCAGCAGGTCTGACCTCTGTACAAACCTGGAGAAATGCATAGTAAGCCAATGAGTATGCAACAAAAACAAATGTGCTGAAATATCGGAAAAGGCCAAAGTGGTAAATGAACAAAACCAATATTAAAGGCCAATTACAAAATAAAAGTAAAAACATGAGAGCAAAAGAAAACACAATCGTCAGAAACTAAGGAGAAAAAATGAGCCATCTACTACATCCTTCTGATAAAATCATTTAGGAAAAAAAGTCAAAGATCTCACAAACACAAAAGGAACCATGTTCTCGTGCAAAAACATGAAACACATTAACCACCATCTCCTTGAGTACAGTTTAAACAAAGTTATTGACAACAACTTATCATAAT
The DNA here is from genome assembly GCA_007258455.2 of Sequoia sempervirens. Lineage (NCBI taxonomy): Eukaryota > Viridiplantae > Streptophyta > Pinopsida > Cupressales > Cupressaceae > Sequoia > Sequoia sempervirens. Next base: position 165,483,234 of record VDFB02047230.1, read on the forward strand.
ATTTTTATCTAACTGATTGTCACCCTGTCACTAACACAATGTTGTATTGAAAAAGGGACTCGTTATAGTTAATTTATACCAATTATAATATTGTCGAATGTACTTATATTTATTGGAAACATTTCAAAAAATTGTCATCCACATCATATCACTATGCTACTGAGCAAGATGCAAATGTACAATTAATCCAATTCAATGACTGTTATGTCAGTTATGACAAACCTAATGTGTTCATTTATCCAATGAAAAGTCCTACCATATATTATATAGAATATTACTCTACAAACTCCCCATGTTTTATGGTTCTTAAGGATACAACTATTATGTTTCTCTCTTTATCTTGCAAGACAGATTCTTAAACTTGTGCTTTATCAACATTAGACTTTACATTTATGCAGACAGACACGGTTCATATAGAATTTCTTAACCAAAACTTATAATATTATTGTTGAAATAATTGTGTAAATTACTTGAAATATGATGGTATGTTGATCATCATATTCCCTCCTACCCTACAGAATGAAAGACATGGATTGCATCCACAACAAGAGAAAGTACAGGACATACAACACAAGGAATCTAATGAATAAAATAGAACCATGGATAAGTATCCACAAGGATAGATAAATATATGAGAGTAGGCCAAATTAAGGTAATCTACCAAAAAATATAAGAATGACTCTGGAATATTAATCTTATAGAGAGTCAAATGAGAAAACCTATCAAAATAAAAGACAAAAAGAAGAATTCCTGATATTTCTACAAAGATAAAATGATGGAACAAAAAACCATTGATTTAGCCCTGCCATTCTTCTAGAATTCTGAATAATAAGAAGAAAAAAAAAGAAAAGAGAAAACAATTTATGTTAACATCCAAAAGACTGAAGTAGGTCAATAGGACTTAACATCCAGTTATAGTAGCATCAAGAAGACCATTTTTAAAAAAGATGAGGAACCAGACCACGGTATGATCTAACTAGAGTACATTAATCTATCTAATGGGTGTGAACCTCAAAAGGTATCCATACACAAGCTTGAAGACATTTTATATTGAATTACAAATTGTTCAAGTATCAGAATTGTTACAAACATTACGACAGTCCACATCCCATACAAACTCTTGTGTCACAGATGCCAATCAACAAGAGAAAGTAAATGACAACCTCAGCCAGTGCTGACCCAGGTCTGCATTAGAATTAGAGTACAGAATATAAGGACCCACACTGTTATCAATCAGCATGAGGGGGCCAATAGAAGACCTGATCATGTTGATAAGTGAGTGGCCCAGGCTAAGCAAGCATGACTGAGCAATCCTAGAATGAAGCACATCTCAACCCTCAGAAACTCTCCTTGAACCCAAGGTTATGATCCCCAAGAAGCACATGAAAATTGTTAATGTGTGATTATCTAGGTTGTTTGGAATGTGGGCAAGGTAAAGTAATCTGCTTTCCAGGTCAACCACAACAGATCCACCAGTTATATAGTGAGAAAACAAGGAAACACCGAAGTCATTGCTCTAGAAAGAGGAGTGCCTATCCTAATCCATCAACATCCTTGTAAGCAACTGTAATGTTCAGTGGATGCTTAGCACCCCAATAACTAGAGCAGGAGGAAAGGAGGTAATCAATTTGACTACAAGTTCGTTTTAAAAATCTAAAAACCCTAACACACAAATGCCCTTTTATACATATATTTTTATAAAAGCCCTTCGCCTGTTTTCCGTACGAATTTGAAAATGAATTTACGTGAGATTCATATGTTTCTCATAAATTCACCGAATTTCAACTTGAAGCCAAAAATTCGGTGAATCTTGTGACATAGGTTCCTAGGGAGCCTTATAGTGTCTTCTAACACCAGTCACTGATCACTTCTCTCAAGTATAGACCCAAAGCACCTCTAATCTAGAACAAGTGATCCTCTGGAATCTTTGCATAGGCAATTATATCTCCCTTGAATCTTGTAATAGATAGGAAAGCTAAAATAAAGTGTTTATCAATTTCGATCTTCTAAAGAGAATAATGGCAACAAATCGTATCATCCCTAGGAATAACAATGATCTATCAAATCCTTAAATAGTGAGAACACACCCTTAGGTGAACATTAGCAATCATAAGGCGATGAGCTCTAAATATAGAGGGGAAAGATGATGATATTATCAACAAACTACAGGAAATGCTGCAAAGAAAAGAGGGGGCACATCTAGTCTTATTAGAGCACAGTTGAATTTTCAAAACTTCATTTATGAGAATCACTTCATAGATCTACTCCCAAATAATGGAAGGTTCACTTGGACTAACAGAAGACAAGGATTCACAAGTATTGCGGAAGGATTGGACAATTTCTTGCTTCAAGGTAATTGGGCCTCTTCCCTCAACTGCAAGAGTGCTCTACTTTACCTGCCTTTGGATCTAATCACTGCCCGGTTCTTCTTAAATTTTACCCCACCTCTCCTCCTATGAGATGTCCCTTCAAGTTTGAAAACATGTGGCTTAGGTACCAGGACATTGAGGATCAAATTGAAGTTTGGTGGAATGGGGCTCCCAAAATCAAAGGTTCCAAACTATTTCAATTTTTCAAGAAGCTAAGCTATATCAAAAGAAAATTAAAAGAATTGAATAAATCTCATTTCACAAATATTTTTGAAGAAAAAGTAAAGGTGGAGGCAGAATCAGCAGCCTTGAATGACATAGACATAAAGGATGGAATGAAGCAGGAGTCTTATCTAAAGGATAAGGAACTCATGGGATAGTACTTTGAAGTCTTGGCTAGCGAGGTGATATTCTAGAGAGAAAAATCTCAAGAGTGTTGGCTCAAAGAAGGTGAGAAGAACTTAAAGTTTTTCCATAACTCCACAAAGGTGAAAAGGAATCAAAACAGAATTAAAAGAATCGAGAAAAAGATGGTCCGAGTGTGGAAAATTCCAAGGAGATTGGAGGTAGCGATAGATTTTTTCAAAGAGCTCTTAAATGAGTATGGGTCCAAGAATGATGCCACGAAGAAGCCTATTCTTGATAAGATTCCACACCTTGTGAGTCCTAAGCAAAATGCTTTCTTGAACAAACCTTTCTTGGAGGATGAAATTAGAAGAGCAACCTTCCAAATGAATCTAGACAAAATGTCTAATCTAGATGGCTTTCCCATTGGTTTTTATCAGAAATTCTGGAAGATCATTGCCAAGGATTTGGTAGCAACAACTAAGTGTTGATGCGTGTTTTATGACACAACAAACATTCTAGAATAAAGAGTCCAAAGACGCTATATCCCCTCTTGAAAAACTACCTCGTATGCTAAGATTGCAAGTAAGATCATACGGTAATTCCAATGTTTAAGATGAGTGCGGATAAGCTCTGTGGTTTTGATGTGATTATGCTGGTAACACAAAGGGACTTACGCTAGGCTTGTTCAAGTCATAATGAAGGTCTAGACAATGCAGCTCTACTGTTTGGGTCATGGATCAAACAAACTGAAAAAGGAGATAAAGGTTTTGAATTTCTAGTCTACTTCCTAAGAATTCAAGAGACGGTATTGACTTGGTGGAACCAATAACCACACTTTGCTTCGCCACGCTCAACGACAACTACACAGAGGGGGTGCAATCTTCAAGGGAATGTGCTTATGATTTTCATGTCATGAATAACTACCATCGAATCGAACAATATTTATCCAGACAGAAGTTAAGCATCCACAAAATAAGCTCAGGCTAACTTTACGCATTGAATGAAAATCATCCATTCAAAGAAAGTATGAGCAAAAGTTTCACCACAAATCAATACTTATCAAATCTTGCATTCATCTAACATACATGAAATAAAATCTAAACTATGATGAGGGATAAGAACCATGCAACTCCAAAATAAGAGAAGTAATCACCATCAAAACAATGCATGCATTACTTATTACTTTGGCAGTCTTACAACAATTGCTTATCTCAACATGTTTTGCAACATGTTCCCATGCTTTACAAATGAGGGGTTGAGCTCAATTTATAGGCTCCCCAATTACAATTCAATGGCCAAGATTGATTTGGAATCAACGGCCAAGATTACAAATAAAACCCTAATTAGGGTTTGCTACCCCTCGACCAATGAGAAAATTGCATTCGAGGACACTTGTCCTTTTTGCTAAATATGAACCAACAGATAAAATAGAAAGTTGTTGCATGTTGATTTGGAACAATTTGATTGGTCGGAAGATGACGAGGTGCCACCTCAACGTGCTGGATGTCTTCTTTGATCACTTTGGTTTTGTTCCTTAGAATATTTTCCTTCAAGATGACTTTATCCTTTGTGCTTTGATCTTGGATGACTTTGGCTTCTTCTTCTCACCTCGCCTTGGAGCACCTGTTTAGACTTGAAGTTATTAAGTCTTTCTTTCCGGATTGCTTTGGAATTCCTTCACGTGCCTTGAATTTGGAGAAGAATCCCCTGTGCAGAATTTCCATACTTAGCCAAATTTTGGCTAATTTGTAATACCTTCAAAATTTTGGCCATTTTTGTGCTCAAATAAACTTTGTCGGTGATTTGTTTTCAATTTTGAATTTGGCTTGTGTAAGTTGGATGTACTTGTCAGTGTGCCTGCCGTTGTCTTCATGATGCCAAGCTCTTGGCGGACTTCCTATTGGTCTTGCAATGTGCAAGGGTGAACTCCCCAAGTTTTCTTTCATCTCCCTTCCAATCGGGCTTTACACTTTCTTTGCCATTTTCCTCGCCTTGTGTAGTCATCCACCTGCAGTAAAACAAAACAAATTTATTTTAGATTTTCTCTCTCCTAAAGATAACTTTTCAAGATAAGCTTTGAAAGATTTTTATAAATTTCATTTTCAAGCTTTTAATTTTCTTTCCGTCCAATTTCATTTGGCCATATTTTATTGCTTTTTTCCAAAATTTATCTCGCCATGTCCAATTTTACTTGGCCATAAATCTTTTCGTCCAAAATTTATCTAGCCACGTCCAACTTTATTTGGCCATATTTTATTGCTTTTTTCCAAAATTTATCTCGCTATGTCCAATTTTACTTGGCCATAAATCTTTTCGTCCAAAATTTATCTAGCCACATCCAACTTTATTTGGCCATATTTTCTTGCCGTCCGATTTTATTTGGCCATGAACTTCTTTCTTTTTTCAAAATTTATTTCGCCATGTCCAATTTTATTTGGCCATATTTTCTTGCCATCCTAAGTCACAGGCGAAATCTTCCTAAGTTGTTTGGCAAAATGTTTTAGACTTAGAAGAAATATTTCTAAGTACGGCGAAATTTTCAAGGCCAATCATACATTTTTTTCTAAATCTCTCAAAGCCCATACTTAGGCAAAAAACTTTTGAATTTTCATACTTCTCTAGTCATGGCGGACTTCCTTTGTTGTTAGGTGGACTTCATCACTCTTTAAGCCACTTGAGGGCGGACTTCCTTCATGGCCTTGCCATTGTCTTTTTCCTTGCTCAATGTCTAAGGGCGGACTTGACTTCAAGTCTTGCCATTCCTTCTTTTGTTGAGGGCGGACTTCATTCTATTCTTTGCCATACTTTACTTCTCATGGCGGACTTCACACATTTTCTAGCCATTTTCTTATGCTCAAGGCTGACTTGCCTCTTTAGCTTGCCATTCAACACTTTATCCAAGGCAGACTTCATACTTTTTAAAGCCACTTCACATGGGCGGATTTTACTAAGTGTTTAGCTACCTTCCTTGGAGCAGACTTTGTCAAATTTAATGCCACTTCCTAGGGCGGACTTTACCAATTGTCTAGCCACTTCTTAATCTTGCTGGGCGGACTTCCACCTCTTCCTTGCCATTGGAGGGCGGACTTTGGCTTTTGGCTAGCCATTTGACATTTGAACATGGGTGGACTTGCCTCTTTGGCTTGCCATTCTCAGGGCAGACTTCATAGGATGGCTTGCCATTTCTCCATTTTGTCTAAAATTATTTTGCCATTGCCTCTTCCTTTTGAGGGCGGACTTTAGCACATGTCAGACCATTGGAAGGCGGACTTCAGCCTTTGGATAGCCATTGGAAGGCGAACTTTGATCTGTGGCTTGCCATTGATAGGGCGGACTTGACTCCATGTTTGGCCATTGACATCTTGGCTGAAGCTTCTTGACATTACCTTCCCTTTCTCCATGCTGAGTAAACTCCATATTTAGGCAAATTTCTCACAAACTTCAGTCTTCTCCATGAATGAATGTTCAGATTTCTCATGAGTTTCTCAGATTTTTCCATGAATTGCTCAGATTTCTTGATGAATTTCCCGATCTTATTCACCATTTTCTGTGCTTTTCACCAGATTTTTTAACTTTTTCTGTGATTTTTACCAGATTTCTCACCATTTTCGAGCAAATTTTCCCGATTTTTGAACTTTTTATGTGATTTTCCAGAATTTTACCAAAATTTCAAAAAAAATTCGAATCGATTTTTTGAGAGTTTCGTTGATCTTTTCGAACTTCTGAGTGGATTTTTGAAACTCGTGACCTTTCCAAATATAGAAACTTCCTAAAAATAGAAATTTTCCAAAAATAGCAACTTTCCAAAAATAGACCCTAAAAAATAGGGATCCCAGAATTGCCCAAAAGTGCCAAAAAAGTAGGTCCTAAAAAATAGGGGGCCCGGGGTGAGAAACCCTAAAAAGTAGATGTCGGAATTGACCGAAATGACAGTCGATCTTCGTCTCCCAGGCCTTCTAAGCGCGATGGCAACGTTTATACAGTGATCTAGGCTCAATTTCTCCAACTGACTCGGGTGATCGTTCAAAACTCAAACTCCTCATTTGCAAAAAGACTGGTGATAAGCAGTTGCGACGCCAATGCAAAACCAAAAAGCAAAAAAAACGAAGGGTCCCCATTTGCAATGGGGCGATGTGTGAAAAGGTCACAACACTAAGGAAGCCAAAAAGAAGGGCACAATGCTCAAATATTTGAACACCTTTCTTGTCTTAATTCCAAAAAACAACACTATAGCGTTAATGGATGATTTCAAGCCAATTTCTCTTTGCAACACAATATATAAAATCATCTCTCAGGCCATGGCAAATAGAATTAAGGAGTTTATACCAGTTCTCATCTCAGATGAGCAGAGTATCTTTACTTCTGGGAGATTAATCAGGAAAAGAAAAGCAGCAAGGATGATGATTAAATTGGATATAAGGCCTATGATCAGGTTGACAAACAATTTTTAGTGGAGATCTTGGAGAACTTTGGCTTTTGTCAAGAATGGCTCAAATGGATTCATAGCTACATCTTGACCCCTAGGCTTTTCGTAATTGTCAATGATGGTACTCATATTTTCTTCCAATCCTCCAAAGGATTGAAACAAGAAGATCCTCTTTCTCCATTCCTTTTCATATTAGTTGCTGAAGCTCTGGGGAGATCTATTCAGGTTGAAGGAGCAATGGGCTGATGGAGAGGAGTGAAGGTAGTGCTTGAGACCTCTCTAGTTACTCATCTATAGTTTGTGAATGACTCTACAGTTTGGAATTGTGAGATGTAGGGAGGCCAAGGTCATCAAGCAGATCTTGAAAAATTATTGCCAAGCCTTTGAATAGCTAGTCAATAAACATAAGTTTGAAAAAAAAATCTATATAGATCTAAGAAAGCAAAAGGAAATAGCTAAAATCTTAGGACACAAAAGAAGTCCTTTACCTAGAAAATATCTAGGCATCCCTCTTTTCTCTAGGGCATGCAATTCCCAATTATGGAACCCTCTAGTTTCTACCATTTCCCTCAAGATGTTCGAGTTGGAAGAATTCTCATGCTAAAGGCTATTATTGCAACCATATTGATCTACATCTTATCTTGCCTCGGAATGCCAATGAAAACTTGTGATTTCATAAATAAGAAAATGAGAGATTTCTTTTGGAATGGTAATACTGATAACAAAAAATTTCCTCTCATAGCATGTGACAAGCTTTGCAGTCTGAAACAGGTTGGAGGTGTTGGTCTAAGGAAATGGTCGATCGTGAATATTGCTCTAGGAGCCAAACTAATATGGAATCTCTTCTCCCAAGCCCATCTCAAGTGAGCCAAGATTTTGCAAAATATGTACCTAGATTCTACAGACCCAAAGAGAACTTTCACTTTCTCCAACCCTCCTAATAGTTCCACAATTTGGAACTTCATGTTGCCTTGTAGAAGTCTGATAACAAAGCACATTACTTAGGAAATCAGAAGTGGGTGTCAAGCGAAATTCTGGGAGGATCCTTGGAATGGCCACGTGGTTCTACTAAATATTTGGAAAACAGATGAGATCCATTCAATGTTGGTTAGGGCTTGGGGGGAGCATGTAAGAGACTACTTGTTTTTCTAGGATGTCAAGGGGGTTCTTTAGTAGCAATGGAAATCCTTTCAAGGCTTTGGTTTTGAGGAGGAACAACTGAAGATGTTGAAGGAAGAACTAGATAAAGAAATATTTTTATCTCTGAGGGGAACAATACAATTAGATGGTGCAGGGCCAAATCAGGAAGGTACAATGTGAAGAATGGTTACACCATTGAAGAAGCAACGAAAGATAGATAGGATAGGCCAACTCAGGTTGGAAAAAACAGTCTCTCAGGAGTTGGAGCCTTTTCCTAGGCAAACCTTCAAAAGAGAATCCTAATGGGTAACAAACTAAAGAAATTGGGTTTTAGTGACCCTTCTATGTACATTATGTGCAAGGAAGCAAAAGAAAACACAGACCATTTGCTTTTGACATGTAAATTCGCAGAAGAATGTTGGAAAAGAGTTTGTGAGAAACTTAGTTTGTTCAGTTTGTTCAGTTTCCTCAAGCATCTAGGTCATGTACCCCTCAATTGTGATTTGGGAACTATGGAAGGAGAGTAACAGAAGGATTTCAAAGATGAAGGAATGCTATTTGGAATAATTTTTAGCAAAGTCGAAAATGCCATTATGGAAGAGGTAAATTGTGCAACTAGAAATCAATCTCTCAAAAGAAGCATGTTTACTTGCTAGGATAATGAAATCAAAAATTCTTGGAAGGTTTTATTCGTTCCCCCCATTTATGGGAAGGCTCAAGATTATCCACTCCACAATCCTAGAGTGGATATGAGATGGATTCCTCTTGACAAAGAATGGTATAATGTAAACTTTGACAATGCAACTAGAAACAACTGATGGATCTAAGAGAAAAGATGAGGCAAATTGCTTTCAAGGGTAAGATATCGAAGCACAAGCTTAAGAAAAAATTTAAACACATTCATCTATTGTTTTTGCACACCATTCGTATGGCTCTTTGAGAAGTTAAACTCTCAAACATCTCACAAAGATCGTGTGGATACAGATGTATCATTCATGATGGTGGCGGTCATGCTAAATTTGTAGGAAGATAAAGTTGTCATCAAAGCAATCATGGAGGCTCTAATCTTTCCAAAGTAGCGTGGTGGCTTGAAGGAGATTTTGAATGCAATGATATTGGGTTTGGAATTTGTGACCGCAACTAGCACTTGGCCCATCATTTTCCAACCACACAATGGGCCTTGGGCTCCCTTTGTAATTGAAGTAGTGGGTTTCAATGTTGTTGCAAGGAAAGAGAAGGAAAATTGGGGTTTAAAGTTTCTAAAGGAGATTGTTGGGTTCTCAGGGGGTTCAGTGGTGGAATGGTCCTTCACCCTTGTCTCAAATGACTTGGCTTCAATGGAGATGGATGTTGGACCGAGCGATGCCACTACTTAAGACATGGAAGCTGCCAAGGTGTGACTAGGAGGGTGTTAGTTTACGTCAAGTATAATATGTTCAAGTATAATATGTATATAGTTTAAGACATAGGATCATAGTTTATGAGGAATTTTTTGTAGGTGCCAATTTTTCCCTATATGAGCAAATCTCGTGTTTTGTCAAGTCAATTTGGAGCAATTTTTTCTATTGAAGTAATTTTTTCAGCTTTTGGAAGCATTGAGATGCACAGAAAACTATAAAGTTTAAACAACAAGTTTGTAATCTCCAACCTCCAAGTCCCATTTCTAAAAAAGGGCCTCATTTTTACCTAGGGTTTATAATATTTAATGGATACTTGTTAAGGATTAAGGGTTTTAAACTTTTAAATAGTCTACACCCTAACCCTAAATGCCAATTTTTTATGTTTAGGATTAGGAAAGAGAGTTTTTTACAAAAAACTAAAATACTAACCTTAACCCTAAAAAGTAATTTTAGCATTTTGGTGTTAGTGCATTTACTATTTATAAAATATTAAAAACAAGAAAAACACTAGTGCATATAATGTGTCATGAAAAAATCAAAAGTTTATGTCCCTTAGGTTAACAAGGATCTCACTAAACCTTATTTTCTTAAATTGGTCTCTATGGCACCTTCTATTAAGACTGTTCACTTGAATGGATTGAAATCCAACTCAAATGTCTGATATTCAAGACTCTTAAGAAAATAAGGTACAAAAATATCCTTGTCAATCAACAAACATAAACTTGTGATCATGTCACAGCACAAGAGTTTCAAGTATTGAAATAAGTGTGCCTTAGATGAATGCAGTTCTATTAACTCTAAACAACTTTGAGCATGAAGGACTGTAAGGACAAGTCTAGAAACAACTCTAAGCTTGCAGCTGTCCACCTCTTCCATTTTTTAACATAATAGTTTATTAAATGTCATCTAGTACTCAGTCGAATTAATCAAAAGTTATTTTATAATTTAGCATTTTACTAATTTCAAATATTTCATACTTAGTATTTTATTAGTTTCAAATATTATATGATAATTTGTTATTATTTATTATTAGAATATCAGTTAAACAAAATTACACAATATTTAATTATTGTTTGTATTAATATTTTCAATTTTAAATTGACAAAATTATTATTCAACAAAAAGGATACCATTAGTAATTTATAGAAATTAACTATAGATTTTTAATAGATAAAACTGAAATTTAACATATCACCAAAATATTGAAACTATAGCCAAGTTGACAATTCCAACTAGTCTTTCATCATCCATACATAACTAGACCAGGTTAATCTACTATAGTTCTAACAATTAATTATTGTCTTAATTTAACTAACCAAATCAGTGACACAATGTAATGTCCCCATTTTAGCTCTACACTCTTCATTGGGAATTGACCTATTTCTGGAAACCCATAGGCTAGTCTAAAGTGCAAATTAGGGTTTCCTATTTTATAGGAGGTTTTAAAGGTTTGCATGTGAGAGTTTTTGTTGCATGTCTGGTGGAGATTTCTGGGTTTTTGGAGAGTTTTGAGATAAGGTAACATGCATGTTGAGAAAATGGCATGCATTTCTCTCTGGTTCCTTGCATGTAGGAAAGGTTTTTGGGTTTTTCTGGATTTTCAGAGATCTCCAGGGTGGTGTGACATGTATCTGAATCCGTCAACCTTTCCAGGCACAAACTATTTATAGTAAGTCACTAACTATTTATAGTAAGTCATGTGTTTTGCTCAATTTGGCTTTCTATTGAGTTTGAAGTGAACTTAATATTTTTAGCATTTGCTATTTTTAGTAAGTCTATTTTTGGCAGTGGCATCATCAACAGCTCAGCTCAATTCATCATGCTATTTTTGGCAGTCTGGCAAAATCAATTTTGGGCTAAGTTACCAATTCGTTTTTGGATTCAGGTACGGGTACACGAATCCGGTACAAGATTCGGTCAAAAAAAATTTTGGGGTTGGGTATGTTAATACAAAAAACATATAAAAATCAGAAATATATACATATTTGCAGCAGTAATTAAGTTCAGAATACACCACCATATTAATAGTCAAGTAACATAGCAAAAATACATATAATGGCTGCATCAACTGCCTTCAGCTAGAACCCAATCATTCTTTGCCTATGAAAAATTCAAAAAATCAAACCTCATGGTTCAGTGGTTATGGGTAGATCATAATTGAATTTGTGAGTTTTGTTGTGTTCATCTGTGTATCGTTAGACTCAACATAACCTTTTCCATTATCTCAAATATAATTTGTAAGTACCTATTCTTGTTGAAGTCACTTTCACTCAATTAAAAGGTTTTAGATTCAATTATCTCAGATATAATTTGTGAGTCCCTGTTCAACTTGAAGTCATTTTCACTCAGATAAAAGGTTTTAGATTCAAAGGTAGTTGCAAAATTGCACCTACTTGAAGAATAGCAGTTGGACATATAATGGTTGCATCAACTGCCTTCAGCTAGAACCACATCATTCTTTGCTTGCGAAAAATTCAAAAAATCAAACCTCATAGTTTAGTGGTTATGGGTGGATTATGATTGAATTTGTGAGTTTTGTTATATTCATCTGTGTATTGTCAGACTCAACATAACCTTTTCCATTATCTCAGATATAATTTGTGAGTACCTGTTCTTGTTGAAGTCACTTTCACTCAATATTTTATTATTTAGAAGTCAACTTTTAGTAAAAATAATAATTTAAAATTGCAAAAAAAGGCACTTTTTCCGCGGCCTAGGCGTTTTGACATATGGATTCGCATCGGATTCTTCTGGGTGTATCCTGGACGAATCCACAGACGCAATTCATATCCATGGCGTATCCACAGGCAAAATTTCATACCCTGTGCGAATTTGAATCGTATTGAATCTGAATTTCAAATCCGATACGAATCATATCATATCCAAAGGCTTAGAGGGGCGAATCAGTAACTTAGGTTTTAGGTGATGGTTTAAGTGGCTTCATTGGACTCAGTTTCAACACTTAGTCAATTTTATGTTTAGAGTTTGTACCCCTATGCCTAAGCAATGACTTCAAAGTTGTTTTAAAGTTGGGGCCATAAAGTAGACGCCTTATTAACGCATTTTATGTTTTAATATTTCCTCAAAGTGGGACGACTTGGGAAAGTGCATAAAGAGTTTTAAATATTTTAAAATATGCATTTGAGGTGGACGTCCTTTGGAGAAGTTGAAGAGCTTTCTTGGTTGGAGTTACAGTTTGCTTCAACCGCCCACTTATGCTTATATATTGATGCTTTGCTAAGTGTTAAGGATCGTTTGGAAATTTCATAATGTTATGTTGTTGAACTAAGTTCAGAATTTGCTACGAGGGTTGTGTTCCTTCTAGCTCTCTATGCCATTCTTCAAGCCTGAAACTATGGCTTCCTAGATGGTGACTGAAGACTGTATTTCACACAGAGGTGTAGATTGAGCTTAATTCTTTCGAGTCTATAAAAAGGTTGCTGCTGTATAATCTGTTTATTTCTACTATTGAACATCATGGCTGAAGTAGATTTATGTTGATAGCTTCACCATCGATTTTTATTTCATTCTGGGTACTGGCTCATGCTGTTCTACTGTGAAGAACACCTAGAATTGCAAGTTTTCGGAATTTATTTCTGAGTATTGATTTTCTAGATGAGGTCGACCTTCTTGGAGGCCGACCTTCTTGGCGGCCGTACCATTTCACTGCTGGATGCATTGGGACTCATGGCAAGTCTCTACTGTTGTTTTGGCACCATTTGATCATTGGAGTTTGGACGACCTGCTTTGAGGCTTCATTTGCTGGTTGTTTGAAATCTTCTAGAGCTGCATTGAAGGAGCTGCGTCCATATTGGTGAATTTCTCACTTGCTGGTCTGATTTTTTGTGTTTACTGTTTCTAATCAGACTTGAAGTAATTCTGATTTTTTAATATTTAGAGGCTAAAATCTGATTGTAATATTGTAAAAGAGTTAAGGATAATGTCCTTAATCATTGGTTGTATTTGGCCTTCCTTCTGACATGTTTGCAGCTGAAAATTCTTTTAATTGTAAGGCTGGTTAGTAGTACTAACAATCATTATTTATTTGCTGCAATTAAGTTTTGCAATTAGCTCCCACTAAATAAGTGGTTGAAGCATTTGAATTTCAGCACTTTGAGTTTAATAATTTCCCCCATTGAATAATTGGTAGAGCGGATTTCATGGTCGGCTTGCCACCTCATTATTTGTAATTAGTTTTGCTCCCACTGAATAAGTGGTTGAGCTTATGGTCGGTTATCCGCCTACTTTGTACTTCCAGCATTTACTTTTCATTCATGGTCGGCTAGCCGCCTAGCAGCTCTGTAATTTCATTTTCACGTTGCTAATGATTCCCAACACCATATGCTCTCACCTCGCCCATATTGGGATCTTGGTGATCAAAAGGTGAAGGGTTACTTTTCAAGCTGGTTATTATTTGGAGCTAACACTAACAATGGTGTTTGGTGCTAATTAAAATCGAAAAAATTAAGTGGGAATATTGTAGTGGTATCAGAGCTAGGTTTTCTGCCATCCTGTGAGTTCTGAGCTTCAGTGTCAAACGTGTTACATCCCTTACATTGAGAAAATGTGTTTGGTTATGTATTTCAAATGCAGTGTTAGTTGGAAATAACTACCTTTCATGTGAAAGTGATTTGCGAGAAGAAATTCTAAATTTTATAATGAATATGAAACATGAATGATTTGTCTTGCATGAATTGTAAATGAAATGTTTATGAATTATGATGGAATATATACATATAAATTATTATTACGAATTATTCGGAACTATTTAATCCTATTTTTCTCTGTCAAGTGGTTGCAGGATAGCCAACTCTCCAAGGGAAAAGGGAAATATCATCGAGGAAAGGACGTAAGCTATAAGGAATCAGGAATTACCTTTATGTCATAAACCAGGGTAAGAAGGGCTTTAATTGAATCATTACATTGGTCAAGAGTTTCAATAATTACGCACCTTGTTTAATTAAATAATGTCAAACGTTTAATCCTAGCATCACCACCTCTTGCTCGGGGGGAACCTTTTCTTCATATTTTAATTATTATAAGAGGAAAATGTATTTTCCTCTTGTCACCTCCTTGCCGCCAAGAAGAGACTTCCAAGCATGGACGTTACATGCATGGAAGTCGAGCTCTTGGGTGGCATTTTCTTTAGCGGAGGGGGCTTTCTTTTCTCTCTCTCATAGAATCATTTGTAGGGGCTTTTCTTCTTCTTCATCCATTGGAGTTCTGGACTCTCTCCATTATCGAACTTGTGTTTTCATCAACATCGATCTGGGGGCTGTTACATTCTTCTTAATCGTGCTTATTTCTGTATGCTTTCTAGGTGGCTGTGTGAGAGATCTTGAGCAGCGTCGTTCTCAATCTGATATATTGAATTGTGCTCTCTACTTGTTTCGTTCTCTTCTTCCTACGTTGTCACTCTTGTATTGGCTCAGTGTTGTTTTAATTAGTGCCCGGTTCTCTTGGAATTGTTGTGGATTCTTGTTGCTTTCGACATCGCCTTCATGTTATTTGAGAGGGGTTCCCTTGACCTGACTTTAGTCAAGCCAACTATGAATCGATTCTTGTTTTCTCTCACAAGCGAGTACTTGAATTTCTCCATCTTTTATTTGAGTTTGATACTTGCTGATATTCTTTGTTAGAAAGCTTGTATCTTGGTTTCTTGGGTCATCATTGTAGGCTCAAGTTGATATTGTGAAACCTTGTCTGAAAAATGAATCCTTTCATCTGGTCATATGTGTTGCTGTCCCTTGAATATATAATTCTGAGAAAAAAAAAAAAAAATTCTACGAACATGTTATGTTTACTTTGAACCTTGAGTTCGGCCTTGAATGTTGTTATCTGAAACTATTGTACAACAGCAACCTTGTGGAACCAAATCTTGCTCATTTCACATTTAAATCTGGACAATAGAATTTGAGCCGAATCTTGCTCATTTCACATTTAAATCTGGAAAATAGAATTTGAGCCAAATCTTACCCATTTCACATTTAAATCTGGACAATAGAATTTGAGCCAAATCTTGCTCATTTCACATTTAAATCTTGACAATAGAATTGAGCCGAATCTTGCTCATCTACACATTTAATTCTTGATGTCTGAATAGAGCTGAACCTTACTCTTGCTCTCATGAATTTATGATAATCTGATTCAGCCAAATCATGTGATCGATAACTTGGTTATGGAACCATAGCACTGTTCACTTATGAATAACTAACAAAAAGATTGAGACATGAACTTAAAAAATAACATCTCAGATAAGAAATTGATGCCGATCAAGGGTGTTTGCTGACTGCACGAGATACGTGCTTGATTATGGAAATACTTGGCCAAGGTATGATGCCAATTAGGCAGTTGTCAGTTTTTCCTGGCCAGATATACCCTAGTCAGAATGATCCATCTGGTTAGGAGGTACCTACAGAGGAAGGATCGACTAGAGGTATAGGTACATGAAACCAGGCTTAGAATGGCATGATGTAATTTTGTGATTCCTAATTGATTGCCCTCGTGAAGGGTCGGGTTTCTTCAATTAGAAGAAGCATGGGAGACCAGTAGGTCTTGGTCGGGCGGAAAAGCCCTTGATGATACTTCTCTTTCCCTCTTGATAAAGTTGTTCAAGTATTTCAGCATGAAGATGATTATATACTGTCTCTCTCTCTCTTCCATATTTTCAGGTACAAACAATGTATATTTAAGTTATTTTATTTGCTGAAGTAAATGTTATTTAATTTGATGAATTGCTCAATATTAATTCTGAAATAGAAAAGCCAGACAGTTATTTCCCTTCATTTTGTTATGAAAGATAGTTAGTTAATGATGCCATAGCAGTTAATCTTCTTTCAGTTCGTTATCTATTGTTTTGGGAAAACCTTAGTTTGTTAGTTATTTAGTTGCCTTTCAGCTGTAGTTGGCAATATAACTGCTTCTCTGTTAACTGTGAGATGTTAGTTGTTACATATGGTATTAGAGCTACCAGGTTCGACACTAAACCTAGGGGCTCATCATGCAACAAAAAACTAAAACCAGCACTGTGAACCTTGTGAGCAAAAAGACCAAGCTGCAAATATCTAATGAAGGTCGTAAACCAAACCCCGGATACATACTTATACCTTTTTCTGAATTAAGTGATCAAGAGGAACCTATCACAGATAGTGACAATGATGCTTAACCAGCTTTGTATTAAAATCTATCACAGGAAGAGATAGTCACTTGTAAACCTTTTGCATTGAATCTATCACAGGAAGTGGTAGTTATTTTCTATTAAAATCTATCACAGGAAGTGATAGTTATTTTTGTAAACATCTTTGCATTGGATCTATCACAGGAAGTGATAGTTATTGTAAACAATTATGTAATTGAGTCTATAACAGGAAGTGATAGCCAATTCTGTAAACAAATCTTGTACTGAGCCTATCACAAGGAGTGATAGCCTTTTTGTAACCATTCTGTATTGAATCTGTCACAGGAAGTGCTAATATTTTTGTAAACAATTTTGCTTGTAATCGTTAAAGGATCTTAGAAGTAATTTGAGTTATCAAGTAATTATGAAACCATTCTATCTAGTTAAGGCAAGGTACGCCTAGGGTACCAAGATTGTGATCAAAACCTATATAATAGTTTATTTCGAAATTGTGGACTTAAGGATGGGAAGATCCAGAAGCAATCAACCAAGTGTAGGGGCATCTGAGTGTTGAAAATCCTTGAAATTATATCACTGACACATAGATAAGATTGGTTCTAGCTTAACTTCTAGATGGCTAGGAAGGAGCCAAGTGGAATAAACGGATCAAAAGGGCAAGTGGTGATACATTGACATGGGATGCTGAGAAAAATGGTAAAGGACTTGGAAGTACTTTTGTTCACCAAGATTCATGAGGAAATCAGTTGCCATATGCAAAATAATTACGCATAAGTAAAGGCGAAAACGAGAATCCTTAATACCTCCTAAAGCCTTTTGGAAAAGATGTTAACATGTGAAAGAGGACAAATTAAAGGGGGATCATATCAGGCCCTATTTTGATGAAAAGATCAGGATTAGAATCATTCTTAAAAAATTTGTTAAGAATTTGCTTAGAGAATGCAGGATAAATCATAACAGTTGTACGGAGAAGATATCAGTTATTATCATGGCATTTTGGCCAAATGGTTGTGAACTCTAAATTTGGCCTTTTGGAGGAGTTAGAAAGCTCAATTGCAACAGTGAATGTACCCATCACCGAGGTATTTAGCTAAGTGGTTTAAGTTTTGAGCAGGTAACTTATTCAGTGAAATAAGAATAGAGTTTTGTAAAGTGGAACGAAGGAAAGAAGTTTATGATCCAAATATAAATTTTGTGTGTTGCTATGGCACAATCTTAAAATATCATCCTATCCATGAATGATAAATACTCTAGGAAATAGGAGTGAATGTGTTATAACCCTTTTCAAGTGCACATTTTTTAGCATAATGAAAGTCTCAAGGGACTTATTTGTTGAAGCGCTTGTAACGCAATCTCTAACCATTGTAAGTGTTTGGGAAGTCTGAATACAATGCAATAATCTACTCTCTTGTTAGTGACTTAATCAAGTCACGTAGTGCATAAGGAGTGTTCCTCTAGATTATGGCACTTCTTTGGATTTTGGTAAAATTCCTTTTTAATATTGGCAAGGAATGTCGTTGTGTTATTTCTTTAAAATTTGAAATGGTTTAACCATCGAATTTTGAAGATTGTTTATTTTATGGCCAGTTGGTCAAAATTTGATTAACTGTCGGGAATAAGCTCATTCCTTTGGTTATTGCTGAAATTAAAGCTGTTTATATTTTGTTATAGAGCTAAGTATTGTGGGGGCTACCCAAGAATATTTTGGTTGTTCACCATGTTTGATGTAATGATCATCTCTATCATGTCCGGGATGGGCCTCTAATGGATTGTGTGAGGGAGTAGTTGTAGGAAAATATAGCCGGTATGTGTTGATGTTTATGACAGCTTCGGTTGTCACTTCTAGCCTATCGTTTGTTCTTGATTGAATAAATTAAATAATAGCTTAAGAGCTATTTAATTTATAGAGTTTCCTATTTTTGAAATGGCACAAGTTCTTAAGTGTGTCGACTCTCTCCTTATTGGATGCGATCATTCCCTACACATTAGTTATCATTGGAGGCTGACTTGAAGCCTTTGGAGAGGCACGTTTTTCTTAGAGAGGCCGACCTCTTGTTTGTTATCTATAATG
Source organism: Sequoia sempervirens (assembly GCA_007258455.2). Classification (NCBI taxonomy): domain Eukaryota; kingdom Viridiplantae; phylum Streptophyta; class Pinopsida; order Cupressales; family Cupressaceae; genus Sequoia; species Sequoia sempervirens. Next base: position 165,502,123 of record VDFB02047230.1, read on the forward strand.
CAGCCGACTATTAGCCTTGAAGAGTTGTGTCTCTTCTCTTATTTTGTATATATATACAACATCATTTGTACATCATTGATCATCCATCCATTCGCACTTTTCAGTTCATTCACATACAATTCGGAGTTCTTCTTATGCGAGTTCATCTAAAGAGCAAACTAAGAGTTGTGCAAAAGACTGAGTCATATTTAGCCAGATTGTATCTCTCAGTTCAGTGATTGCATCAGTTGTGGCGTTGTGTGTCGGCCTGCCTATCGGCCTATTGTATATGTATTATTCATATTGAAGATTCAATAATATAAGAGATATTATTGGCTGGGTTTTTCTCCCTCAAGAGGAGGGTTTTTCCAGGGTATATGTTGTGTCTTGTGTTGTGTTTTGAATTAATTTCTATACATGTCAATCTGATCATAAAATTAACAGTATGTCCTTAACCTTGCAAAAGAAAGAAACCTTGTGTTATGGTATGTGGGCGGACAGGAAGTCCAGTAAGCCTAGGTGAATAGTCTCTCCAAGTCGAGCAGGGTGGTGAACTTTATACTCCAGACTCTTAGCTAACCAAAGTTGTCGTACTTAGTAGGAGGGTATGCTTAGTAGTGGGACAGAGTCGGTTAAGTGGGGATACACACCAAAGCTCAGATGGCAACTGAGAGGGATTTCCTCTTATTAGTGGCATGTCGAGTCTTGGAGGACAGTTGAATTAGAAAAGAAACTCTGACCCTTTCTCTTGTATTTACTTATCAACTTATTTAAATGATGCATGAGATAAATTAAATTGGTACCTAATGAATAACCTTTTCAGCGAGAAAAGTGAAGGTTGTTAACCTTTGGTGAAATTCTCTTGGTAAACCAATATTAAAAATAATTGATTGCTTTACATAGGAAGAGTATCCACCTTTATGGTGTTTGTTATAACAACTTCTTCTATAATCTTGCTATCAAGATGATTCCATTTGAAACATTGGACAGAAGAAGATGCTGAATTCCTGTAAGTTGGGTAAGCTAGAAGACAGGATTAGCATTAGTCCAGAAATGTTGTCAGAAATAGATAAGCAAAGCAAACTGATCAGGAAAGATTGGTGGAAGCTAATAATAGATAGAAAAGCTAAGTAAATGTCTATTGTACTTTAACACAATTCTCAGCTAAAGAAGAAAAGATTCATAAGGTAAGGAAGGCATACCAAACCAGATTTCAGAACTAGGCACAGTCATTACGAATTCACAGAGTTGCCATTTGATCTCTCCAATGCCCAGTTGCGGTTATGAATTTAATGAACAATATTCTCCGAGATTGCTTGGACAAGTTTGAGTTGGTCTTCCTTGATGACATTCTTATTTATTCCAAGAATGAGGAAGAACATCTCCGACATCTTCGGATAGTCCTTCAACGTTTAAGGGGACACTAGCTTTATGGTAATTTGTCAAAATGCATTTTCTTCCAGAAGGAGGTACAGTAATTGGGTCATAACATATTAGCTAAGGGAATAGCAGTAGATCCTGCAAAAATAAAAGCTATAGTGGAATGGTTGGTACCTAAGAACGTGCACGACATTAGGAGCTTTGGGGGTCTAACAGAGTATTATCGAACGTTTGTGAAAAACTTTTCTAGAATTGCTCAACCCATCACCTCCCTTCAGAGAAAGGGGAAGAGATTTGAATGGACTACAAAGTGTCTGGAAGCTTTTGATACATTGAACGAGAAATTAACCACGGCACCCATTTGGGTTATACCAAACCCTAACGGTCGTTTTGTAGTAATCACAGATGCGTCTGGTGATGGATTGGGTGGAGTACTGATGCAAGATGAGAAGGTGGTGGCATAGGAATCCCGGAAATTTTACCAACATGAGCAGAATTATGCACCACATGATCTGAAATTAGCAGCTATCGTTCATGCCTTACAAATGTGGCGACATTACCTATTGGAAAAATCATTTGAACTCAAGTCAGATCTCCAAGCGTTAAAGTACTTATTTACTCGGCCTTACTTAAATGCCCGACAAAGAAGATGGATGGAGTTAATATCTAATTATGATTTGAGATCAGTTACATAAAAGGCAAGGAAAATAGGGTTGCCGACGCATTGAGCCGGCAGAGGCATATAACTTCTAGGACAACAGTCAACACAAATTTTAGAGCTCAGGTGTTGTAGAAAATGTGGGAAGATGAATTTTACCTTCAAGTGCATGAAGCTCTTCAAGCAAACCCACAGGACCCTAAATATGAGGGTTTTCAGATTGGGGGCAGATGGGCTAATAAGGTACAAGGGCAGAATGTACATATCGTTTCTCCTAAGTTAAGGAAGATAATATGGCAAGAGGTTCACTTAGCACCCTATTCAGGACACCCTGGGGTAACAAAAATGTTGGCCAATGTCAAATCCATGTATTTTTGAATGTCAAAAGGTTAAGGTAGAGCATCAACACCGAGCATGGTTACTACAACCTCACAGCGTACCCGAATGGAAATGGCAAGTCATTAGTATGAATTTCGTCCAGGGTTTACCGATGACCAAGAACAGGCACAATGCAATACTGGTAGTGGTGGATAAACTCACCAAGGTAGCACATTTTATACCAAGGAGTTTATCAAATGGAGCTTCAGTGTTTGCTCGGAAGTTTGTGCAGGAATTTTTTTGTTTACATGGAGTTCTGGAAAAGATCATCTCAGACAGAGATGCGAGGATGACACCTAGATTTTGGCAAACTCTATTTTCTACTCTAGGAACTCAATTAAATATCAACACAGCTTATCACCCCGAAACCGATGGCCAAACGGAAAGGGTAAATCAGATTTTAGAAGATTTACTCATAATGTACTATATGGATCAGCAATATATATGGGAGGAATATCTACCATTGGTGGAGTTCACTTACAATAACTTCTATTAGTCAACTATCAAAATGGCACCATTTGAAGCCTTATACGGCAGGAAGTGCAGAACACCTATCAGTTGGGACAGAATGGAGGACAAGATCGTCCTCGGACCTGAAATGCTCTTAGAAATGGAAGAACAGGTTAAGTTGATCAAGCAGAGATTGAAAGAAGCTAAGGATCGGCAGAAGAGCTATACAGATGCAAAAAGAACTCCCAGGCAATTTGCAATAGGGGATAAAGTTCTCGTATGGGTAAAACACCAAAAAAGCTCAATCAAATTCGGAAAGGCCTCAAAGCTAGCTCCGAGATATGTGGGACCATTTGAAGACCTGGAAGTTATTAACCCAATAGCTTACAGAATTGCTCTACCACCGACTCTCGCCAGATTACACAATGTATTTCATGTTTCCTATCTTAAGAAGTATTATGCAAGATTTAATCACCAGATTGACTGGAATTCCTTGGTGCGAGATCCAGGGGTGATCTCAGTCGAGCCACTTAGAGTGCTCGAGGTGCGTAAGATGCGCTCACATAACCACAAGGTTATGCAATGCAAGGTCCAATGGGACCAGTATTTAGAAGAGAATGCTACTTGGGAGGATTATGAAGAAATCCTTCAAAAAATTCCTTATCATTTTTCATGAACAATTGAGAACACTATATTTTGTTTATGTATTAATTTGAGACTTTGAATAAGCAATCATCGAGGACGATGATTCTTAAGGGGAGGAGTATGTTACATCCCTAAGCATTGAGAAAATGTGTTTGGTTATCTATTTCAAATGCAGTGTTAGTTGGAAATAACTACCTTTCATGTGAAAGTGATTTGTGAGAAGAAATTCTAAATTTTATAATGAATATGCAACATGAATGATTTTTCCTACATGAATTGTAAATGAAATGTTTATGAATTATGATGGAATATATACATATAAATTATTATTACGAATTATTCAGAACTATCTAATCCTAGTTTTCTTTGTCAAGTGGTTGCAGGATAGCCAACTCTTCGAGGGAAAAGGGAAATATGATCGAGCAGAGGACATAACCAATAAGGAATCAGGTATTATCTTTATGTCATAAGCCAATGTAAGAAGGGCTTTAATTGAATCATTACCTTGGTCAAGAGTTTCAATAATTAAGCACCTTGTTTAATTAAATAGTGTCAAACGTTTAATCCTAGCATCACCACCTCTTGCTCGGGGGGAACCTTTTCTTCATATTTTAATTATTATAAAAGGAAAATGTATTTTCCTCTTGTCACCTCCTTGCCGCCAAGAAGAGACTTCCAAGCATAGATGTTACATGCATGGAAGTCGAGCTCTTGGGTGGTATTTTCTTTGGCGGAGGAGGCTTTCTTTTCTCTCTCACGAAATCATTTGTAGGGGGCTATTCTTCTTCTTCATCCATCGAGTTCTGGACTCCCTCGATTATCGAACTTGTGTTTTCATGAACATCGATCTGGGGGTTGTTACATTCTTCTTAATCATGCTTATTTTTGTATGCTTTCTGGGTGGCTGTGTGTGAGATCTTGAGCAGCGTCGTTCTCAATCTGATATATCAAATTGTGCTCTCTACTTGTTTCATTCTCTTTTTCCTACGTTGTCACTCTTGTATTGGCTCAATGGAGTTTTAATTAGTGCCCGGTTCTCTTGGAATTGTTGTGGATTCTTGTTGCTTTCAACATCACATTCATGTTATTTGAGAGGGGTTCCCTTGACCTGACTTTAGTCAAGCCAACTTTGAATCAGTTCTTGTTTTCTCTCTCAGGCAAGAACTTGAATTTCTCCATCTTTTATTTGAGTTCGATACTTGTTGATATTCTTTGTGAGAAAGCTTGTATCTTGGTTTCTTGGGTCATCGTTGTAGGCTCAAGTTGATATTGTGAAACCTTGTCTAAACAATGAATCCTTCCATCTGGTCATATGTGTCACTGTCCCTTGACTATGTAATTCTGAAAGTTTTTTTTTTTTTTTTCTACGAACATGTTATGTTTACTTTGAACCTTGAGTTCGGCCTTGAATGTTGTTATCTGAAACTATTGTACAACAGTAACCTTGTGGAGCCGAATCTTGCTCATTTCACATTTAAATCTGGACAATAGAATTTGAGCTGAATCTTGCTCATTTCACATTTAAATTTGGACAATAGAATTTGAGCCGAATCTTGCTCATTTCACATTTAAATCTGGACAATAGAATTTGCGCCGAATCTTGCTCATTTCACATTTAAATCTTGACAATAGAATTGAGCCGAATCTTGCTCATCTACACATTTAATTCTTGATGTCTGAATAGAGCTGAACCTTACTCTTGCTCTCATGAATTTATGATAATCTGATTCAGCCAAATCATGTGATCAATAACTTGGTTATGGAACCATAGCACTGTTCACTTATGAATAACTAAGAAAAAGATTGATACATGAACTTAAAATATATACATCTCAGATAATAGATTGATGTCGAGCAAGGGTGATTGCTGACTGCACAAGATACGTGCTTGATTATGGAAATCTTTGGCCAAGGTATGATGCTAGTGAGGCAGTTGTCAGCTTTTCATGGCTAGATATACCCTAGTCAGAATGATCCATCTGGTTAGGAGGTACCTACAGAGGAAGGATTGACTAGAGGGATAGGTACATGACACCAGGCTCAGAATGGCATGATGTAATTTTGTGATTCCTTATTGATTGCCCTCGTGAAGGGTTGGGTTTCTTCAATTAGAAGAAGCACGGGAGACCAGTAGGTCTTGGTTGGGTGGAAAAGCCCTTGATGATACTTCTCTTTCCCTCTTGATAAAGTTGTTCAAGTATTTTAGCATGAATATGATTATACACTCTCTCTTCCGTATTTTCAGGTACAAACAATGTATATTTAAGTTATTTTATTTGCTGAAGTAAATGTTATTTAATTTGATGAATTGCTCAATATTAATTCTGAAATAGAAAAGCTAGACAGCTATTTCCCTTCATTTTGTTATGGAAGATAGTTAGTTAATGATGCCCTAGTAAATCTTCTTTCAGTTCATTATCTATTGTTTTGGGAAAACCTTAGTTTGTTAGTTATTTAGTTGCCTTTCAGCTGAAGTTGGCAATATAACTGCTTCTCCGTTAACTGTGAGATGTTAGTTGTTACAAAATGAGTGACAGGGAATTCGGGTGCTACACCAAAGGAAACAGAGTTCAATTTCAGCTTCCTTAGATTGATACTTTTTCAGAGGTTTTGAGAAACCAAGAAACACCAGTTGAAACCATGGCCGACAGGGGAAAGGGACCAGCCCATGAAGCAAATGGCAGTGACTCTAGAGCAGAAAAAAAGTTTGATGCCATGATGGATGATGTCAAGGTTACTTGCAAAGATAGACCAGCAAGTGACCCCAGCCCAACCATAGCAAGAATCATATTCTAGTGGTTCCAATTCAGAACCAAGAGGGAGAACAGTTGGGCAACATGTTGCCAATTCAAGGGAATCAGCCCCTAGACCTCTCCTTCCTACTTTTACTCTAAGGGAGGAAGCATCTGCCGAACCTGAAGTCCCTATGTCGGATGAAGTAAGACAAAGTTATATAGAGTATGTTTCTCTTCCATTTGAAATCAGAGAAATATGAACTTTTGATCAGTATATGAATCAAAAGAAGGGAAGAGGAGGAAAGAAGGATATTCGAGCTCCTATGGGTCCCAAAATGGACTATCAACAAGCACTTGGCAAAGTCACTTTGGCTCCCTATGATGGAAGTTACAAGTGCACAGCTCAATCATGGGTCCAGAAGTTGGACAATTACCTATCACTCAAGCCTATGCCAGAAGAAGACGCCATCAAATTTGCAACTTTGCATTTGGATAGAGTTGCACGAGTGGTGTTACCATGGTTTGTTTGGTCACTCTTGGCCATAACCTCATTCATACTTATGAAAAATTTACCAACAAGCAGATTAATAGGTTCAATACCAAGGATTCAGAAATCAACTTTCGTGAGCTTGCTCAGTTGAAACAACATGGCTCACTGGATTCTTATATTGCATATTTTCGAAGACTTTCCGTGATGGTGCCCAACATCACCGAAAGAAGGCTCGTTGTGTTGTTTTCAGAAGGTCTTATGGAGCCATTGAAAGGGTGGATTAAAGCATTTGATCCAACAAGTCTTGAAGAAGCAATAAGGAAAGCTAGAAGCATGGAATCGGCTGCTCCAAGGCCTAAGTTTCCATCAAAACCCCTTGCACATAAGGAAGAAAAGAAGCCTTTACCTCTTCCTTCCAAGAAGTTTCCTACCAAGATGGATGAAGAGTTGCATGAGAAGCTAAGAAAAGAAGAGGTTTGTTACACATGCCGAGAACCATGGTCTAAAGGGCATAGATGCTATGGTAAGGGTTTTTCTCATCACATGAGAGCTTATTCTAATTACGAATCAGAATCTGATTTTTCAGAACAGCAATATGATTATGAGTATAGTGATGATGAAAGAGGCCCAATTGAACCTAAATGAGGGCAAGGAAGTGGGAATGCATTGGCCCAATTATCTAGTTTTCAAAAGAATGAATCCTTCAGGGTTCATGGTATGCTCGGTGGGCAAAAGATTGTTGCTCTAATTGATACGGGAGCAACACATAATTTCATTGATGAAGGATTGGTTGCAAGGAGAAGCCTCAAGACGGAAAAGTTTGAGGGATTCAAAGTCGTGGTGGCTGACGGTTTCACTATATCTTGCAACCATAAAATCTCCAATTTATCTATGCAATTGGGCAATTTTGACATCAAAGATGATTTTTATGTTGTTGGTTTAGGAGATAATGATGCAGTGCTGGAATTCAGTGGCTATGATCCCTTGGAGAGATCACTTTGAATTTATAAACAATGGAGCTACAGTTTCAAGCAGATGGAAAGAAGATAGTATTGAGAGGATTGTCTAATGGAGATCCTCGCATTGTGTCTTTCAAGAGGATGGAGAGGATGATTCATCATGATCAAGTTGAATCAGCAGCAGAATACTTGATTCTACCATCCAATCCAATGGAAGACAAAAGGCACTATCATTTAGATGTTCAATCCCTAATCACAAAGCAGAGTAAAGTGTTTAGCAGCATATCCCTTGGGAGACCTCCCAAGAGTGGGACTGAACATATCATAGAATTTGAAGATGATTTCTTTGAATCTTTTCAGGAATTCATGCCTCATAGTATTGGATTCAATCTCTTTAGAGAATCCAGATTTGTTGAATACTTCTTTGAGTTTCAGGAAGTAATGATTCAGATAGAGTGTATAGATCAGAGGATTCAAGTTAGAGTAATTCTCCGTTTGCAGAATGGTTCTTCCAAACTTATGATCTGGGATACGAGCATCAATCGGTATTTGACTTTCCTTGGAGTATGAGATTTTCAGCTTGTCCTGACAAAGATTATCATGTGTGTAAAGAAGGTATGTTGGAGTGATAAGTGTCAAAATATATATTCCATATGTGCTGCTACCTTCTTTATCGGCCAATTGATGAATATTTCTGATCATCAATCGGTGTTTCGAAGAAGATATTGGAGCAAAGAATGGTTCTTTGCCATGGTGGAGCTATTAGAGTGGGTGTTTCCAGCTTTGAATATGAGCAGATTGGTCAAAATGAATGAGGATTTTCAGTATGGCAGCTGTTGTTCATTTCTTAGTATGTCGATTTCTCTTAAATCAAATGTTGACTCATTCATTTTAAACTTAGTGGGCAGCTGGTACACTCATATTTTCACTTCACAATCTCTTTCCAGAGATGATTTTTGGCCTCAAATGGGAAAAATGGTGGCTCAGACTGATCAAAATCAGTCATTGGATAGAGTTCGAGTTCTTTCCAATAGTTACCAATGCACATTCTTTGGTACTCATGATTGGGGCAGCGAACCTTGGACTAAGTTGGTTCGTCATACTGAGATTTTTGGAGAGGGAGTTGTGGAAGATTTCAAGTGTCTTCTTGAATATGTTTGTATTCATCTGAGAAGGCATTATACATCCTTGAAGAGTTTTGAGGAGGCTGCTATGATGTTGCAAAGAGCTGTTTTTTCCTTTGCAAATAGCTTTGATGGAGTCACTTTTGCAGTTGTGACTCTGTTTAATGCTTTGAGAAGTTTGGCTGATAAGAATATTGTTGAGTTACTTAGATCATTTTTACTTGTGCCTAGGATGCTAATAGTCATTGGCATTGATGATATTAACTCCTCGAAGACTTTAGGGTCTGTGATGCTGCAATGTTTTGATTTCAGTTCCTCTTGGTTTTTCAGTACTAGTCACATGTTTTGCAACTATTCGAGGTTACAAAGGAGGAAAGTGCAGTTTTGGTATACTGGCTATGATTGTGTGATCAATATGATGCAGCATCAACGTAGTGGGTCTTTTCAAATTTGGACTCGTGACCCTAGGATCCAACTTGGCTTGGTGTGGATCTGTATCTTTGTTTGGAGTGTAGTGGTATTGCTTGAGGACAAGCAATTTTGGGAAGGGCGGACTATAATGTCCCCATTTTAGCTCTACACTCTTCATTGGGAATTGGCCTATTTTTGGAAACCCGTAGGCTAGTCTGAAGTGCAAATTAGGGTTTCCTATTTTATAGGAGGTTTTGAAGGTTTGCATGTGAGAGTTTTGTTGCATGTTTGGTGGAGCTTTCTGGGTTTTTGGAGAGCTTTGAGATAAGGTAACGTGCATGTTGAGAAAATGACATGCATTTCTCTCTAGTTCCTTGCATGCAAGAAAGGTTTATGGGTTTTTCTAGGTTTTCAGAGATCTCCAAGGTGGTGTGACATGCATCTGAATCCGTCAACCTTTCCAAGCACTTACTATTTATAGTAAGTCATGTGTTCTGCTCAGTTTGGCATTTTGTTGAGTTTGAAGTGAACTTACTATTTTTAGCATTTGCTATTTTTAGTAAGTCTATTTGTGGCAGTGGCATCATCAACAGCTTAGCTCAGTTCATCATGCTATTTTTGGCAATCTGGTAGAATCAGTTTTGGGTGATGGTTTAAGTGGCTTCATTGAACTGAGTTTCAGCACTTAGTCAATTTTATGTTTTGAGTTTCTACCCCTATGCCTAGGCGACGACTTCAAAGTTGTTTTAAAGTTGGGGCCAAAGTGGACACCTTATATATGCATTTTATGTTTTATTAATGTTTTAATATTTCCTCAAAGTGGGACGACTAGGGAAAGAGCATAAATAGTTTAAAATATTTTTAAAAATGCATATGATCTGGACATCCTTTGGAGAAGTTGAAGAGCTTTCTTGGTTGGAGTTACAGGTTGCTTCAATTGCCCATTTGTGATTATATATTGATGTTTGGCTAAGTGTTGAGGATCTTTTGGAAATTTCATAATGTTATGCTATTGAACTGAGTTCAGACTTTGTTACGAGGGTTGCGTGCCTTCTAGCTCTCTATGCCATTCTTTGGGCCTGAAACTATGGCTTCCTAGATAGTGACTGAAGACTGTACTTCACACAGAGGTGTAGATTGAGCTTAATTTTCTGAAGTTTATAAACAGGTTGTTGCTATATAATCTATTTATTTCTACTGTTGAACATCATGGCTGAAGTAGATTTTTGCTGATAGTTTCGCCATTGATTTTTATTTCATTTTGGGTACTGGCTCATGCTGTTCTACTGTGAATGGCGCCTAAAATTGCAAGTTTTCAGAATTTATTTCTGAGTATTGATTTTTCTAGAGGAGGTCGACCTTCTTGGAGGCCGTACCACTACATTGTTGGATGCATTGGGACTCGTGCCAAGTCTTTGCTACTGTTTTGGCACCATTTGATCATTGGAGTTTGGACACCCTGGTTTGAGGCTTCATTTGAGGGCTGTTTGAAGTCTTCTAGAGCTGCATTGAAGGAGTTGCGTCCATATTGGTGAATTTCTCACTTGCTGGTCTGATTTTTTGTGTTTACAGTTTCTAATCAGACTTGAAGTAATTCTGATTTTCTGATATTTAGAGGCTAAAATCTGATTGTAATCATTGTAAAAGAGTTAAGGATAATGTCCTTAATCATTGGTTGTATTTGGCCTTCTTTCTGACATGTTTGCAGCTGAAAATTATTTTAATTGTAAGGCTGGTTAGTAGTACTAACAGTCATTATTTATTTGCTGCAATTAAGTTTAGTAATTAGCTCCCACTGAATAAGTGGTTTAAGCATTTTAATTTCAACGCTTTAAGTTTAATAATTCCCTCCACTAAATAAGTGGTAGAGCAGATTTCATGGTCGGCTTGCCACCTCATTATTTGTAATTAGTTTTGCTCCCACTAAATAAGTGGTTGAGCTTATGGTTGGTTATCCGCCTACTTTGTATTTCCAGCATTTACTTTTCATTCATAGTCGGCTACATGACTAGCAGCTCTGTAATTTCATTTTCCAATTGCTAACGATCCCCGACACCGTATGCTCTCACCTCGCCGACATTGGGATCTTGGTGATCAAAAGGTGAAGGGTTACTTTTCAAGCTGGTTATTATTTGGAGCTAACACTAAGAGTGGTGTTTAGTGCTGATTAAAATAGAAAAAACTAAGGGGGAATATTACACACAAAATTGAGGGGCACTATATATGTAGGAGACTTTTATTTCCAAATTCTTGGTTTGTAGTTGCATTTTTGGTTTATTGTAATTACAATTTTGAGTATGTAAATATGTAGAACTACAGAACCATAGAGACCAGCACGTAATAGGCAGTAGAATTTGATTTTGGAAGGCTTCTATTTATAGACAATACTATTTTCAGAACATTAAACTTGTTAAGCTACATTGCAATAAAATCAATAGTTAAGTCAGCTAAGTTCATTTATCGTACAATAATATTTTTTTCATATGTATCTAGATTGCTAGGCTTGTTGAATTATAGAGGAAGGGAATGCATTTATTCGGGAAAGAATTTTCTCAGTATGTCACTAAATTAGTGGCAAGGTTTTATAGGATCCTTATTTTATTTCTTTACAAATTTGTTATATACATTATCTGAGGGATTTATATACCTCAAGCCTTTTCCTTATCTACACACTTATTGCTTCATAGTTCATAACAATTCTTTGAAAATACCATGTATGTGGTTAAGTAAATACTTCTGATTATGTTTTCTTTCGCTTTCAGATCCTGAATAACTTTTTCTTCCAGGCTTCAACATGCAAGAATTTCTTCTACATGCTTGTTATTCATGTCCTTAATAAAAGGTAGTGAAGAATCCTTAACTTTTACATTACCACAGTTGTTATTCAACTGCATAATACAACATCACACAGACACGCATGCACACATACATTGTAAAGCGTGACTACAGTCAGTTAACCAATAAGAATATCAGAATAACAAGTTGTATAGAATAATTATATTTATAATATATTATATACCTTTTTTATTGCACTAAAAATTAGCAGTTTTCAATTGTAATTATTAAACTTAAAAGTTTAATCAGGGGTCATGATCAATCAGTCTGATTTTTAATTAAAATTTATCACTGACAACATTTTAGCTAAAACTATATAGTCAATTTAATTTGCAGTAATTATCAATAAATCAAACAAGTATATCTTTTGTATATCACCTGAACCCCACACCACATACCCTAGCAACCTTGACATACTGTTTCTGTCTAATGTGCATCTAAACTAAAATATGTAAATACACAAACCAAACAAATAGCTTACTTGTTTAACATGGTTGACAGTTGCAACTTGAGCAGTTCGTGGATCCAAATAATGAGTTCCGTCAAGCTCACTAAATTCTGTCACAATCACCTGGAAGCATATTCATAAGTATAATTTATTGAGAACAAGCTTTTCAAAATAGAACTTTTAAAATGTAACCATGCATATTGCTAGAGTATTGGGAATTTAATTTGAGCATACGATTTCACACTCTCAACAGAACAAGAAAAGTTTTATAAGAAAACTGTATGCACATAAGATGGAACAAAAAAAAAATCAGAAGGTGAAAAGCTTAAATTTGATTTGCAATGTGCAAAAATGACATTAAGAAACAAAAAACATATTTTAAAATTTTAATGCTATCACTCTATAATGAAAATAGAATGAAAAGATGACTGGAAAAGTATTTGGTTACTAATGTGTTACATCCAAGGAATCATAAGACAATGAAAGAAACTAAAGAGATTTGCAAAGTAAAGTTGTGTTAGTGACTAACCGAAGTTAAGGGGAATCCAAATTCAAAGAGGGAAAGAAAATGAAGGGTCAATTGTTGAATGATGATTAATGAGCAGATTGCATATTGTAAAAATTTCTTAATCCCAGGTGATCCACTACTAAATAAATTAAAAAAACAAATCCTATTTAGGAGAAATATGAGAAATTTATCTGCATGTTTTGACAAAGGTGAGGGGTAAGATTGTCAGAGAGGGATAAGATTGTGAGAGAGATACCAAGATACAACTTTACAATGAGAGTTAGACCCATCATTCATCACAGATGGACCAAACGAACAGACCCTTACATATGTCAGCTTATGCATTGAACCCAAAATGGCATGTGGATAACCCTAGAAGAGTAGCTCACATTAACAAAGAGCTAAAAAAAGGTTTGTGTGACTCTATTGAGAAGATGTATACTGAGAAATGTTGATACCCATACAAAACTAAGTGTCTGTGCCCCTTTTTGTCAGTTTTTGTCAGTTGATCCTTGAATTTACATCAATACCAAGTCAATTGTGGTCCTCCTAGTAAGTTTTTGAGGTCATCTTGTCATGGTCTGTATTTTGTTTCCTTCTTTATCCAGGGAAAATGATCACCAAAAGCTGATAAGGAGTACACAATGACAATGTTCAAAGGAAGAAGGCAAAGCAGAGAATGAAGAAAACAAAGGAAAGAACAAGGACACAAGCAGGGCACATGCAGTAGTTTTTCAGCCATGCATATAAGTTGTAAGGCAGGTTGATGCAGCTTTTTCTTGGTTTGACTATCATTTTTTTCCTCCAATGCATATCAAGAAGGTAAGGCACATATCAGCTGGCAAAACAATGAAGAAATTCTGCCTAAAACATGAAGGAGAACAGAATACAAGTCAGGTGCACTTTTTGATGGCAAGAACGCAGTACAACTCTGCCTCCATGTTGGAAACTGGCAGTCAGTTATAAGATCTATACATAACAAAGAAAAGATGGTTGAATGCTAAGTGAAACACACCTATGATTCAAGGATATATTAAGTCACAAACTCAGGCACATCTTTTGAATGTTAAATCATCCCTAGACTCGTCCAGCACACTTCTTCATTGGCTGAACCATTATATTTTTCCACCAGGCTATCAAAACAGGGCATAAATTGCCCAGGTGTGTACCTTGAGTGGCTTTGCCACCAGGATTCTACACCCAAATTTCAACCATGGCTAAATCATTGCATTTCTCTGTCCAAATTAATAATAAGATAGCAGAAGTTGTATCTGCATTCCCTACCCTTGCTGCCTTATCCATTCCTCTTATGACTGAAACTTCCTTAAATTGATCTCAACCACCAATCCATGTAGAGGTTGGCGAAAATGCTACCATATTAAATTAGTTTATTAATGCTCAATATTGTAATCTTGTAAATTATTAGTTTAGATTAGATTCTTAGATTCTTTCTATTCTTTCCTTCGATAATGTTTCTATTTTAGAAACTCTGGTTTTAGAAACATCTGCTTTGTAATCTCTATAAGAAGAGCATTTGCCTCTTCATTTAAGATATCGAAGATCTCATTCAATCATTGTTTCATGATATCAGAGCAGGACGAAAGGAAAAGTTTTTTTTTTTTTTAAATCTCTTAGAGCGATATTCTTCCTACATCTTCTTTTGTTCTAAAAACGTGATTTTCTTTTGACGTCTGAGCAACTTCATTCTAACCAAGGATCACATCTTTTTTGAAGATCATGCACAGGAATCTTCCGGTTCTTGCCCGTTCGATGAAGTCTTCCTATGATCGCGTTTTTTCTTTGGTTCGTGGCTCATCTTTGTGTGTGTGACTTTTTCTTATGTCTGTCTAAGCACGCGTTTTTTTATTCTAGGCACAATTTCTTCCTTTGCGCGTGTTCTGGCCTCCCGTTTTTTTACAACCGGAGCTGTACATTCTTTCTGCCGGTTTTTGTGCAATGTGTCCTCTCATGCTCATGATTTTTTGAGGCATCTCTTGATCTGACATATTCATTGGGCATCAGTTGTGTTTCTACCTCCTGCACGCATCCTTTTCTAAGCCACATTTTGTGACCTAGGAAGGTGTGTCTAATCTGCACCACATAGTTGGTAATTTGTTTTAGAATTTAGTACTTGACATAAATAGTTAAATAATATAGTTAAATAAATACATTAACATACTATTGTTAATTTAATAAATAAAATTGTTTTTGGAAGTTATATTCCTGTAACTAGTTTTATACGAGAATAATGGCCTTATAAAGGCAATTTTATGTAATAGATTTTGCAGTGTAATGTGAATGACCAAATTCTAATTTGAGAGCAATCTCATTTTCTCTCTCATTTCAATATGGTATCAAAGCAGGTTGCTTGATCTCTCTGTTTGCCTTCCATTTGTTTGTCTTTCATCCAAAGCGATTCATTCAAAGGCCAAGCAGTGCAGACCACATGTAACAGCCATTGATGTTCGTCCATCATTCTTGCATTTTGTCAACAGAGGAGCAACACAGACCACGTGCAAATCTGTGACATTCATCTATGACTATCTTTTAGACTTGATAAAAAATCCTCTGTTATACGGATTTGAGACATCAGATAGGGGCTGCTGTGGAACAGGATTAATCGAGCTTGGGCCCACTTGCAATGAGAAAACTCCAATTACATGTTCAAATACATCAACCAGTGTTTTTTGGGATGTTATTCATCCTACGCAAGGAACATATCAGTTAGATGTTGAATTTATCTTGCGCCAATATATGCCAAAGCTGCTCTAAGGAATAACCCAAATAATTCAGTATAGATGGAATAAACTTATATAGAGTAGTATAGAAAATTGGCTCCTGGTTTAGGTGTGGCTTATGCATCCAAGTATCTATGAAAAGATGGCGAAGACTAACTACAATATTTATGGAAAATGACAAAGAATATTTGTACTAATTTATGTTTTTTTCTCTATGACAGTACTAGGGGGGGTGTTAGAATTTAGTACTTGACATAAATAGTTAAATAATATAGTTAAATAAATAAATTAGCATACTATTGTTAATTTAATAAATAAAATTGGTTTTGGAAGTTATATTCCCGTAACTAGTTTTATAAGGGAATAATGACCTTATAAAGGCAATTTTATGTAATAGATTTTGTAGTATAATGTGAATGACCGAATTCTAATTTGAGAGCAATCTCATTTTCTCTCTCATTTCAATAATTTGAAGGCATGGTAATTTCTCGAATTCGTGGGCCCCTTTATCTGCTGCTCATGGATCCCTCTACTCTAAAAGACAAGTGTTCTCTATTCTTTGAACATGTGTTTTCTTGTGCCGGATTTGTGCGACCTCAGGATTTGTGCCTTTTCTACTTCTGTCAGATTTCTACCTCTTTTCTATCAGATTTTGTCTATGACAAATGGCCTCATTGTCTCATATTATGTTGAAGGGCAATTAGAAATTCAACGGCCACAACTACAACTCCTGGAAGCAACATATGCTGACAATTTTTTAATTTCAATGCCTTGACCAAATTATGTTGGGCAACGCTACACGTCCTACAATGGCAAGTAAAGATCAAGAAAAATTTGATGAGTGAAATCAAGAAGCAATGATGCTTACTAAATTGTCGGTTATTGATGACCAGTTGCCTTAGGTGCCATCTGGCAAATCAGCCAAAGAAATTTGGGAATTTTTGAAAGATCTTCATAAAACATCTGATAAGAGTTATGCGTTCTTTTTGAAAAACATGTTTTCCATCGTGATGGATGAGAAGACAACTCTGCAGGCACACTTGACAAAAATCAAGGATATATGTGACTAGCTAGAAGCTATTGGTCGGAAAATGGAGGAAGATCTGGTAGTCATCACTTTGAAGAGTCTGCCAAAATCTTATGAGCACTTTACTGAGATGCTCAACATTACCTCAGCTAATGTTGATTTGAAGTTTTCAGATCTTTGCACCATACTTCTGCAGCAAGATCGTTGGAAACAACAGTTCAATAGCGGTTTTGATTCATCCCCCACAGAGCAAGCATTTCCTACCAAGATATTTCAGAAGAATAAGGGCAAGAATCAACCCTCTTAGCAAACCAGTCAAGCGCAATCCCAAGATTCTTCCAAGAAGAAGAATGTTCAGTGTAACTATTGTCTTAAGTATGGTCACATGAAAAAAGATTGCCGAAAACACTTGGCTTCTAAACATAACAAGCAAGGAGATTTGAAACCTAAAGCCCATGTTGCAGAGCACACTGAGCAAGAGTCTATGTTCTACGCCTTTATGGCCAAGCGTTCAACAAATCATGTTAAATCCTCTGCCTAGTACATTGATTCAGGTGCATCTCAACATTTCACTCATCGTAGGGATTGGTTCATTGAGTACACACCATTCAAAGATTATGTTATCTTTGGAGGAGGCAAGGAGTATACTGTTGTCGAAAAGGGCAATGTGCAGATCCATTCTGGAGGGAGAAATTTAATTCTTCTCGATGTATACTTTGTACTTGGCATGGAGCTAAATTTACTTTTAGTCAGTCAAATCATGACTCACTCTCCTCAGCTAGATATTGTTTTTAGCATGCATACATGCAGCATTCTTGATAGAGAGACTCGCACTACAATTGTTCAGGGACTTGAGGATCATGGCCTATATAGACTTGTTGATTCTGGTGATTCTCAAAAGCACTCTATGGCAGCCAAGAGTACTTCCATCAGCAGCTTTTGGCATCAGTGTTATGGGCACCTGAATATGCAATATCTCTCTCAGCTATCTCGAGATGATCTGGTTGGTGGCATATCTACAATTCAAACTCAAAATCATGGAGTATGCAAGGCTTGTCAGACTAGAAAGCAGCATCGGACTCCGTTCCTCAGATGGTGATTCATGGCGAGCTTTCAAGGTATTACAATTGGTTCACGCTGATTTATGTGGCCCAACGAACACTCCTTCAGTTACTAGTTGCAGGTATTTTATATTATTTGTTGATGATTTTAGTAGAAGAATGTGGGTGTACTTTCTTAAAAACAAATCAGAAGTGTTCGGTATATTTCAGCAATTTAAGGCCTTAGTTGAAAAAGAGTCAGGCTCTCCAATAGTCACTCTTAGGTTTGATAATGGGGGGGAGTTTTGTTCTAATGACTTCTCCAGTTTCTTTGCTGCACATGGCATTAAGCACCAACTTACCACACCATACACCCCACAGCAAAATGGTGTCGTTGAATGTAGGAATCACACAATCACTGAAATGGCTCGTTCTATGCTAGAGCATAGAAATGTTCCTAAGAAATACTAGGTTGAAGCAATTTATACTATTGTTTATCTTCGGAACCGCTCTCCTACTCATGCAGTTAAGAAGATGACTATTGAAGAAGCCTGGTCTGGACGCAAGCCTAAGGTCAGCCACTTGAAATTTTTTAGCTCTAATGCTCATGTGTGGATTCTAGATGCCAAGCGCACTAAGTTGGATTCCAAAAGCCAGAAACTCATGTTCATTGGTTATAGTGAGAATCATAAAGCATACAGGTTGATTGATGTAGATACAACTCGTCTCATCTTCAGTCGTGATGTTGTGGTTGATGAAACTACTGGGCCTTTCTTTCCGTCTTCTACTTCTACAAGCCCTGAGGATCAGTCTATGTAGGCTTCTGATTTGGGTGTTTGTCTTCCTCTAGCTCCATCTGAAGGAAGGGATTCTGCAATTGTGCAAGCACCTCAACAGAATCCACCACCTGCCCCCTCCTCTGGACAATTTGGATCCTAATCCAACTAATGTTGTTCCAACCACACCCGATGATGTTGTTCCTCCTGTTTCAGATATTGGTACTTCTACTCTGAGGCCTAAATGGTAATGCTAAAACCATAAGTGATCTTCGTGATGATGAATTACTTGAGGGTAGAACTGCTCGAAAAAAGAGCAAGCAGCAGAATACTGTTAATTTTGCTCTCATGGCCAATCTTCACAACATCTCTGAGCCTCAAGCCTATTTTGAGGCTAAAGGCGTACTTGAGTGGGAACAGGCAATGGAAGCTAAACATAATAGCCTTCTAAAGAATAACACTTGGGTCTTTTCTGATCTTCCACCTAGGAAGAAGCCCATTCGCTGCAAATGGGTGTATAAGGTTAAGTACAAGGCTGATGGAACCCTTGATAAGTACAAGGCTCGGTTAGTAGCCAAAGGGTTCTCACAAATAGAGGGCATTGATTATGAGAAGAATTTTGCTCCTACAACCAAAATGAGTACTATTTGGCTTGTCCTCACTACTACAGCTTGGTTTGGATGGAAAGTCCATCAAATGGACGTCAAGAGTGTGTTTCTCAATGGTGAACTACAGGAAGAAGTCTATATGCCGCAACCTCCTGGTTTCAAGGTTGCTGGTAAAGAACACTAGGTTTGTAGACTCGTGAAAGCACTCTATGGCCTTAAACAGGCTCCATGGGCATGGTACATGAAAATTGATAAATACCTTGTTGATCATGGTTTTCAGAGAAGCCCTTCTGATTCTAATTTGTATGTCAAACAGTCTAGTGATGATATTCTTGTGCTTGTTGTCTATGTTGGTGACCTTATCATTACTAGCAGCTCAGAAAATCTGATTGAGGAGATCAAACACAATCTCAGTCAATCATTTGACATGACAAATTTGAGACTTCTTCATTATTGTCTCGGTGTTGAGGTTTGGCAGACAACTGATAGCATCTTCATTTCTCAGTCCAAGTATGCTTGCAGTCTGCTTGATAAGTTAAGAATGAATGATTGCAAACCTACATCTACACCTATGTAGAAAGGGCTAAAACTATCAGCAAAATCAAATTCACCTGTGCAAAATGAATCAGCATTCAGGCAACTAGTAGGCAGCCTCATTTATCTTACTACTACTAGACCTGACCTCAGTTTTGCAGTGAGCTACATCTCTTGCTTCATGACAGCCCCTAAAGCTGAACATTGGGTTGCAATGGAACGTGTGCTGAGATATGTGAAAGGCACTTTCGACTTTGGCATTCTCTATGGAAGGTGCAAAGATCCTAAACTAATTGGCTATATAGACTTAGATTGGGCAGGTTCTATTAATGACAGAAAATCTACTTCAAGGTATGTATTCAATTTGGGTACAAGTGCAATTACATGGACCAGCAAGAAGCAGCAAGCAGTGGCTCTTTCCTCGACTAAAGTTGAATATCAGGGAACTATTAAAGCAGCTTGTGAGGCAGTTTGGCTTTGAAGGGTGCTTTTTAACATGAAAATGTCTCAAGTAGGGCCTTCCCCCTTGTACTGTGACAATCAAGGGGTGTTGAAACTTACCAAAAATCCAGTCTTCCATGAAAGGACAAAGCATGTTGATCTTCACTGTCATTTCATCCGCCAACTTGTCGAAGATGGATCAGTGGTACTACAATATGTTCCAACTAAGGATCAGACTGCTGATATTCTCACCAAGTCTCTGAGCTCGGATAAGTTTTTCAAATTCAGGGAGCACCTTGGTGTAGTTAATAGATTGAGCATTAAGGGAGGGTATTAAATTAATTTATTAATGCTCAATATTGTAATCTTGTAAACTATTAGTTTAGATTAGATTATTTTCTATTCTTTCCTTCGATAATGTTTCTATTTTAGAAACTCTAGTTTTAGAAACATCTGCTTTGTCATCTCTACAAGAAGAGCGTTTTCCTCTTCATTTAAGATATCGAAGATTTCATTCAATCATTGTTTCATACCATAGTAGGCCCGTAGACATCATCTCCCTAAGCCCAAGGGCGGATATCACCCCCCTGGCTCCAAGTGGCGCACACAGTCATCCATCATGGAGTGGCAAACCTAGGAAGAAGTCTAGTATCTGCTCAACCTACTCATATCTCCCCGCTCCTCCCCGTGGTTATTTGATGAGAATAATAAATATAAATAACAAAATATATAATTAGTAATTACATACAATAATCATGATAGAGCATACCACACTACTTGCTAAGATATAAAACTGTTATATTCTAAGATGCAAATATATCACCAAATGCTGCCTTCTGTCCTTGTCTGCTGAACACAGATCATCATGATTAATTTGCTCCAATTGCCTTACTGTTTGATCTGTTCTTAATACTCAGAAGATATAAATCAGACGAATAAGAATCTCTTATCCATATTCATACCAAAGAACCATAATTACTTTATAATGCTCAATAATTGTTGCAAGCATCATTATTGTATAATCGTAAATATTATACATATACCTATATATATCTGATATACTGATTATGTCTGCTGCTGCACTCAGAAATACGTTCCAGACTTCTTATTTATTTCTTCTTCCATGATTTGATTCTGTATTGACTCTTCAGAAATCCAATCAATGTTGTAGGTTACTAGGTAATGTATTTGCTGTTTTATATTTGTCTATTGCTGCTGCTATCTGCCTACAGATTTCTATCTCTGTTTTCTTTGATATAATCCAAGAACATTTAATTTATTACTCATTGCACCTTCTCCTTTCTCAATGTATTATTTATATCCTTGTATTCAATTGATGGGACACATCTCTTGTGTTCACCCTTGGAAGAAATTACAGAAAGAAATTGTCTATCTGCCCTAAAATTCCACCAACAGAAAGATCACATTGCAGACATCATCTTTCTTTTCTGTACAAAGTTAAAGTTATAGTCTGTACAGATATTTACCAGTCTCTAGCCAGCTTCTCAAGCCCTGCTAACTCATCCAAGAATGGAGATCCTTCCAATAGAGGCACCATGAAGGGTTCTAGCAATGTGAAAAACCATTGTTCTTATCATAAACACAGACAAGATTCTATAGAAGAATGTCAGATCTTCAAATCAATGGCCAAGGCCATTCTAGCTGAGCAGAAATTAGAACCTAAACGTTTGGTGGTCAAAGTATCCAATCCCAACACTTTTGATCCTTCCTTTGTTAATTCTCATGGTTAATGACTAACTCACTAACAATTAGGAAGATTTATTCGCTAATAACTTCCAATCAAGAACAAGTCGATATTGATCCTTCATAAAAAGAGCCTGATTTCACAAAAGTTGGCAGATGATCTTTATTTGCTGATGGCAGCACACCACACCCATAGCAGTTGGGAAGAGCCAAGGAAGGACGATTGACACTTGTTGCTTGCATGTGTTCTCCAAGGTTAGCCACTGAGCTGTTCCAAGACAGACTATGTGATGGTATTGCATTAAACTTGCTGCAATTTTATACTTGAAGCACCATATCACTATGACTGCAAGGATGCTGGTGATGGCTATCACAAGACTTATCAGCTACATAAGGAAAGTAAAGTGTATAAGTTCACTTCTTTTAGTCCTTCAATTTCTAGGAGGACTAAAATTAAACTTGTTATCTGCATAATTTTTTAACTCATTTGGAATGACCCAGAGAATGCCAAGAATTCCAACCACTGCCAATCAAATATCTTGTTGAGGCATATTTTCATGTTCCTGAGTATCCTAAAGGAATTCTTCCTTGGAGGCCCATCCAACGTTCAATTGAAATTGTACTAGGGTCTAAAGTTTCCTAATTGACTATCATTATGTAGCCCACTACATACATTGAGCATGTTAAGATAGAGCACAGAATCAAGAAATTGTTGGCAGACAACATTCATCCTAGCATTTCTCCTTGTGGATCTCCTGCTCTTGTAGTGCCAAAAAAACAGCATAAAAAGGGACAGATAGTCAAAGATAAACAAAGAAACAACATAACAAAGGGCAGTTAGTCACAAATTATCAAGATTAGCAAAATCATTGATGAAGTCAACACCAAACCCAAGCCAAGATGAAGCCCACTTTCTTAAGGAAGGTTTATGTCAAAATCTTGGGTATCCTCGATGATAAGCATGGTGTACGTGCAGACCCAGTTAAAGTCGAGGTCCTTCATGAGTAGCCCACTATATCCAACATTTCATATTTGAAGAGTTTTTTGGGAGGCATCCAATTCTACAAGAAGTTTACTCATAACTACTAACATGTTTCCCACTCCCTTCATCAGCCTACTCATTAGAAAGCTTGCTTAAAGTCCACAAACTACATGATCATTTAGTTGTTTAAAAGATGTTTTTGCACTACTCCTATGCTTGCTCTCCCTAAGAAAGCAGCCATTCGAGCTTGACTAATGCTTCTTGATATGCCATAGGCGTGGTTCTTAACTAGAAAGGACATGTAGTGGTTTATTCTTCTGCAGCATTTTCACATGCCAAAATCAACTGTAGCACATACAACAAAGAATTCAACACTTTAGTCCAAGTACTCAAGCAATAAATTGATTATATTCTCAGTAAGAAGGTCATTTTACATATGGATCATCAACCCATTTAGCTATTGAATTTTTGATACAAGAGTCAAGAACATTTGCATTTGAAGTGAGCACCTTATATACAACTTTATTTGGTGATCAAGTAAATGAGAGGCATCACCAACAATGTGATAGATCTTCTCAATCAATCTCCTTCTCAAGTGCTTAGCATCTTGGATATGCAATGTGCCGTTTATGACGGATGGAAAGATCTCTACTATACAAATCATCACTTAGGTTCAATCATTGATGTTTTGTAGCAGTCGACAATGATTACTCAAACACAATTCTTTGTCTATATGTTAATAGATAGGGTAGTGTACAAGCTCACTCAGCTTTGTGATTGCATAGACCCATCTCTCTTCCTTCTACTCAAGGTGGCTCATTTGTCCTCATATGGTGGAGATTTGGACATGCCGAAGACATCGTATCCTTGCAGCACTCCTTTTATTGACCCAATAACCCAATATGCAAAAGCAAATTGGGGATTTTATCTATCAGTGTTTGCTTTGCAGGAAGTCTAAGCCTTCCAATTGAATTTTATGATTGCATCATCTATTGTCAATTACTTCACAACCATAGGAATCCATTTCCATGGATTTCATCAATATCATGCCCCGAGTTCAGCATCAACATAAATACATCGTTTCTGTGTCAATTCAGTAAGGCTACAGCTAGGTTACCAACTTTGCATAAAATTCTCCTTCTGAAGTTTGTTATTGTAATGTCCCCTTTTAGGGATATTCTTTAAAACAACAATATTTGCTCAAAATATGGCAATAGTTTTGTTCACAATTAAAAAATTTATGATAATAATCAGATCAATAAATCATAGCACAATACCCAAGGAGTCAAATCGTGAATTCCCCAGCAATACTTTGCAAAACTGCTGAATTAAAGGACCCCGTCTCTAACTCAACAGTGACAATACCAAGGACTCCATCCCTAGCTTGTCAAGGGCATGAAAAGACTGAAAAGACCCTGTCCTTCCAACCCTTAGCCCAACCCCGTGAGCCCGGACCCCATCCAATTTGCAAATATTACCTAGAATTCACAATCGATAGCTTGATGTATTTGCTAGACTATTGCTGATTAATATTTCTCGATGGATTGACACTTCAATCCTTGAATAATAATGGTATGCTTTAATCAATGATTGTCATATGAATCTATTTTCTGCAGTATATTTATTACTGCCTCAATTGCTATTGATTTCTCTTTTTCCATTTGATGCCTCTTCCTGATAATTTGTTCACCCTTTTATATCTTCCATGGTGGGGAGAGTCACATCTTTTCATTAATATTATCTCGGCACAGGATACATCCCTTCATAACCAAGCGCTGACCTTAAACCTTTTTAATTATTAATTACATGCTTTTTTTTGTGGAAATGCTGCAATTAGTTTTCTTTGCATATATTATGGAATCGTTGTCTAACAACATTCCTTAATTGATCCCCATCGATCCCTTTGTAGATTTGCCACTCTTTATATCTCTTTGGTCAAGGATAAAGGCAGCAATCTAGAGTTATCAATGCTGTGACTTTTCTAACATGGTGAAGGCATGACAGTTATGGCTTCCATCTTTTGCCACCTTAAATTTGGTTTCTCTTAAAGCTCCAGCTACATTCCACCAACTGAAGGAGCATGACAAGCTTTTTCCTTTGTGGAAAGTTTGTTCCAGCTTCAGGCCAAAAATTCAAGAGATTATTTTCATCATACTTGTGCCAAATTCAAGGCATTTCATGAATTCCATCAAATATCTCATTCATTCAAGTTGGTAATCTTGTTTGGATTCACAATCAACAACACCACAAGTCGAAGCTTTTTTGTTGCAGGCCTCACACAATTCTCAAAGCTATAGGTGCCAATGCTTTTAACTTGGATCCCTTAGCTCAACTTGGAATCTATAAAGTTGTCAATGTGACCTCACTGAATAAACCATCTAACTTGGAGGACGATGTTTCCATCACTCATTCAAAAGATCCAATCTATGAGTTTTTAACAACCATTGGCTGATGAAATCTTGTTCCATGTTTAGACTAGCACCAAATGTACGAAGCAAACGACTATTTATTTGGTTCATCACAGAGGCACTTTCCTTAACACAAGCAAAGCGTTTGTTAAAAAAGCTTCCTCCTCTAACGTTGAAGGTGGAAACAATATCTACAAAGCAGGTAGCAAATTATGAGAATTATATCATAATCCATTCCTCCTTGAAAATATCTACACATTGTAGATTCCACCTTTTATAGTTGTCCTAGTAAACTACACAATATTTGTCTGCATCACTAATTTCGTGTCTCAGCTAGACCAACCAAGGCATCTATACAGATATCCAGTTCACTAATTGCATATAAATTTAGACTATTGAGGTGTCTGCATGCTCAGTTCAAGGGAGGTTAACATCGACTTAACCTGATCATTGTAAATCTATTTAATCCACATTAATGAAGACTTTACATGAACAGTTTTGACAGTATCACTTGTATCCGTAGCTGTACAATTTTGGAAGACAGCATTATTTGGCTTTCTAAAATTCTAGTTTACAGAAATAAGATTGTATTACATATTCTAGTAGTTTATTCTTCAAACTATCAGCTGTTTCGTTTTTTCCAGTAGCTACGATTAAGGTATTGAGCATATTAGACTTCCTGTTCAGAAATCAGTCTTACTTCCAGATATTTAATAGTGCATCTGTGATCATATGTGGAGCAATAGTAGCACCAGAAAATACAAGAAAGATTTGAAATGAGCACTCAAGTTTTCCATTAATCAGTCATAAATAAATACATTTTCAAGTGATCCTCGACCTTATTCCTTCCATTTTCACGGACACCTGCCTCTGTAACGTACCTGACTCTTCATCTTCCTATTTTCTAAACGTACACAGAAATATTAAGAACATAAACAGTTATATAAAAGCTAAAAACCCAAACATAATGAAATGAGATTTTTTTCTGTTAGGGTTTTAAAATTTAATTATATTTTTTATTGAATACTTTGAACATTGTGTTGATATCAGATAATTCAATTTAAGCTCTGAGAAGTATCCATTCTGCCAAACTTACACAACACTCAACCCAACCTAATCCCTTACCATGTCATGCCCTTGCAATTGTAAATAATGAATCCCTAGCGGGTTCTTTTTAAGCCGAGCAAGTTCCCAAAACCGACCACTTTGCAGGTTTTAATTAATTTGAGGGTGAGATTGGGGACCATTTCACAGGTTTTAGTTATTTTGAAGATGAGGTTGGGTACAGATAAGCCATATCCATTCCAGACATGATATGGCAGGCACGTAAAGGCCATATCTGAGCTATATTTATCTGGACTAATGTTCACTAAGCATATACAGCCTATTTCTGGGCTACTTGTGGATGGCCACATTATACCTGAATCTGTACCGGTATCTTAGGAACAAACAAACATTTATTCTGGCCTCTGTATCAAGGACACTACATCAATTAATTTTACTAAAATCTCCAATTAATTACATTTCTTCCGAGTAGTCATTTCATTTATTAAATCATAATTAATTTCGACAAATATCGGCCGTGGCTTGGTCACCTTTAATTTGTGTTTTACAATTCTCCCCAATTAATGTTTCCAGGATCCATGCATGTTAATGATCGTTTTAGATTTTAACAACATTTCAATGTCGGGGACGACGGCGAGCGGTAATCCATGAACTGAAGAAATGACAAAGTGTTTGAATTGCCAGGAAAAGAAAGTTCGAGGTGGTGGTACATGTACAGTTGTAATAAGGTTTATACCTGACCGCTTCGATTGGGCATCTCCAGAGATATCATGTGGAACTTATTGTGAAGGGGGAAGGCTTCCACTGTGGCCTTTGCGTACATTCTCTCATCCATCAACACCGATCTAATGTCTGCATCATAAAGTTAATATCATCGCAGTTTTAATCGATCAAGTAAAGTCAGCGAGCGAGCGTGGATAAGATGATACCTTTGGCGACATACTGGATTTCTCCAGGCGGGGAATTCACAAGGAACCACTTCGCCATTTCGATCTTCTGCATTTCAGACAACTTCACTTCCTCCTCCTCGTCCATTACACCACACCTTTTGTTTTTCCCCTGCCCAACCAAAACAACGAGAACTTTCCCTTAAAACCCCATGATTATATACAAATTAAACTGAGTCCTCCTATTCCCTACGCTGTCACCTATATAAATTTACCCCTCTTCATCCTCCCATGGTTTAAATACGCTCAGAAATGTTTAGAGATATGACTAAAACTACACGCAGATAGTGAAAGATTATTGGCTTTTTCCTATTAGGGTTTTAAATCATTTAAGGGAGCGAGGTGGGACAAATAAGCCATAATCCATGCCAGACAAGCAGTGCCAAAATATGGCTGGCATATGCAGGCCATGCCCCTAGACCCGTGCTTCCTAAGCATGCATATAAAACCTATATGCAAGATGGGCCATATTGTACTGGATGTGAGCTGGTTACTTAGGAAATAAACAAATTTTCTTTCAATTCTTTCCAATTAGTGTTTGTGGGATCCATTATTTGTTAGGGAATGGTTGTTATTCGTTATATATTGGAAAGATATTATTACGTGGGAGGTTAAGGCAAAATCATAGGAATGCAAGCAACAACCACTAACTTCCAAGTAATTATCCACTGCAATTCCAGGTGTATGGGTTAGCCAGCGAGCATAACATCCTAACGATTTAAACCAATTGCAAATCAGATCCGACTGTAATAGGGTTTGAAGTGAATAAGTAAAATGTCACTCTGATTAGACATTGTTTATGTATATTAAGATATGGACTTGTGTCAATAACTTTTTTAAAGGGAAAGAAGAAAAAGCAACAAGTACATTAGCAACCGCATTATAAAATGTGTAATGGTTTTATTGATATTTTATTAATTTTATAATAAAAAAAAATACTTTATGTTATTTTATATTTTACAAGTTTTAAAAAGAATGATGAATATAGATTGATCAGTTTTTTTATGTCTTATAATAAGATATTTTATTATTAGAATATTCTAGTTTGAGAGGAAAAATGAGTCATTTTTTAAATCTACACTTTCTAAAATGACAATTTAGTTCATCTAAATCATTAAGATTTGAATATATGCATATCAGTTTTCAAAGACATAAATGTATATTCAAATAATTAGTCATAAAAAAGAAAAGTTACAAGCTAATATAAAGAACTACTTTTCACTATAAGAAATGACTTATTAGGTTTATGAATTACCTAAAGCTAATAGTACCATCTAATTATCTATATGAACACATAGAGGACAAGTGAGTAGCACTCAATAGTGGCATTCAAGGATATATAATGATGGAATAAACTAGGAGATGTTTGTTAACCATTTGAAATTAGTTTATTAGGCCATGGACAAAATAAAACAATGGAGAATTCCTTGGGAAAACCATTTGTTTGGTGTATATAAAATTAATATAGAAGATATGAGTCGACAATGAATGCCCCCACTAATTGGTAAGACCTTCAGCCTTTGTTTTTATCAAGTTAAGTGCCTTTATTTTCTATTTACATTTTCTTGCACTCAAATTATTCTAAATCATCAATATCAACTCAACTTAATCGGCATTTATTTGCATAAGTTGGTTTGTGCTTATTTGTATGCATCTTATTGGATTAGCCTATGTCACACATTAAGGGGGCCATATTTTCCCTGACAAACATGTACTACTCATATAATTTGACTATGTTGGCATGGTTCATATAAATTACTTATCCTTGTGGGTTTTTGAACTTCATTTCTAGCACACAAAATAATACCACATAATTGTGTAAAAGGAAATATGTTAAAGGATAATCAGTTATTATTATTAAAATCTAGATATTGACAAATTGTATTTTATATTACCATAAAATATTTTATAAATATTATTGTATTTAATGGTGATAACTTTCTCTCAGTACATGTGTTTTTTTGTTCAATCATGTGTGGACATGTGCCATATTGTGAAGACTATGTGTAGCAATGTGGAGAGATAAAAAATAAATGTAACATGTCCAATGTCCTACATAGTAACTTTCCTAGATTTTAACCTCAAGTAAATGAAATAAGCATCTAACCATTATGAGCAATAAAAATTTTCTTTTAAACTATAAAGATAGCATGCACATATGAAATAATATCTTTTCCAAACTTTTCCATTGCATTATATCAAAGCATTACAACTTCCAAAGTAATGATTACATAAAACATGATAACCTGGCATCATTTCACTTTACAATCTTTCCATCATAATGGATGCAAAATACATAAACAAGGCTCCACATAGCTTACTAGCATAAGAAGTACAAATAGTCCTAGAAGATCCCCCATTCAAATCTTGGTCACCAACTGATGAGGAAAATCATCACTCAAGTACTTTTTTGCCAACCTATGACTAACTGCAGTCCCCCGCACAACTATCAAACTGATAGATGGCCCTACCCTTCGACGAAGAGATTGGTTTGGTAACCTCATAATAAATATTGACCTTTTTTAATCTTGGTGTTGTGTCCTACATATCTAGATCTATCACACTGTGGCTACAACCTACTTATATGGCATACCTCAACCTAGTATGTAAACCTAGATCACAATGATTGACGGTGTAA
This sequence comes from Sequoia sempervirens, assembly GCA_007258455.2. Classification (NCBI taxonomy): domain Eukaryota; kingdom Viridiplantae; phylum Streptophyta; class Pinopsida; order Cupressales; family Cupressaceae; genus Sequoia; species Sequoia sempervirens. The sequence goes on from VDFB02047230.1 coordinate 165,532,031, forward strand.
ATAGTGGCAACTTACACTACTTTGGCCAGAGTATTTCATTCCCTCATAACAAGTGGACGTCAAATATTTCACCCACCTTCCTAGTTTGATTTATATTGACTATTCATAATTTATGCATAGGTTATCCCCTTCATTGGATTATCCTAACCTCAAGAATAACCTATTACCTCTATGTTTAACTATCTCATCTACTAAGTAAAACATAGTACTCTAAGACTTAGCTAGTTTAACAATTAGCTTTGAAAGTTATATCCCCAATATAGTATTTATCCCCTCTATATCCACCTATTCCTTAATACGGAATATGTACAAACACTTCATACAACATAGACCTTAACACATGGTATAATCAAGCAATCTTTTCATTGCCCTTAAGATTTAAATAATCTTTCTCTATAAATGGATGGCATAAACCTCTAATTCAAACAATCAACGACACACAATCATTTCAAACATTAAAGAATACGAGAGAAGAAATCAACATGCATGTTTGTGCAATGCTCCAATATAATGAACTGAATTCCTTTCTCAGTCTTCCCTCAATTCAGTATGCAATTTCCCAAATGAACCTTCTCTCAACTCTCAAGTACTTCTCACGACTCAATCTTACTCCACTCAGAAATGCATATTATAATTACTCAGAAAAACATAACATGAATGCAGAAGATAAGCATCCCTTTTGAGGTTGAGAACACCTCTATTTATACATTGGAATTAGCAACTAAAGGCTAGAAACAAGGCATAAGAATGACATTTCTAAGCTTAAGAGATTCGACTCAGCAATCAAAATAAAACATGGCAACTAAATTCGTTGCACAATAAACACATGTGTAGCCAAAAAGAACGAGTCGATGTCATAATAGATAGCAAGAATCATGATAAAAAAATGCAAGGCAATTGCCTCCTACAATTCAACTTACTTGGCACAGCTAAGTGCTTGACTTTTTCTACATTTTACAAAATGCTTCACATTTTGGAAATTTATAATGATAAATAGACTTCTATTCAATTCATTCTTTTATCAATCGGTGCCACATTTTCTCATTCACGCCATATGATGTGGGTCAATGTTCATTGTTTGACTCAATCGACACTCATTTTGTGTATATTCATTTACTATTGTTTTGACAAGGTCTTGGCAGACACGTTAACATGTTGGCAAACATTGCTAACCAAGTACTTGTTTATAGCATTGTGCGTATTTCACATTAAGCACTTTAAATGTTTAAAGCAACACTTTGTAATATATACGTGTTGCTTTCACAGTGCTAAATCCTTTGTTATAATGTTGTGCACAATACTTAACATAAACTATACTATAAATGTTATGTGTTGGTTATTCCAGTGTTATCATTATCAAATATACATGATGATTATATATATATATATATATATATATATATTACAATTCATAGGTTTATATAACATATTATTCAATAATCTAAACATATTCACATATCAATGTAGGTGCACATATCCTTTTCGTCAACACATACTATGTAGGTTTTTATATATATATTCTTATTTATTATATATATACATAGTATGCATCACACATACTTGTAGGTTTTTATATATATATTCTTATTTATTATATATATACATATATATCACACCTTATATTTGTGCACATATACTCATAGTCATATTGACCGACATATATGCATGATATGTATATGTATGTATGTATATGTCTCTTTGTCCGAATGATATTCCCATATGTATATGGGTAATTCGTACATGAGTATGTGTAGATATGTCTATATAAGTATTCTTATGTGCATATTTTCTCATGTGTATAAGCTTCTTGTTGACACATGCATATACATATATATACATATTATGCACATATGTTCCATCGATCAAATATAAACACGCAAAGAAGAACTCTCATAAATCAAAGAGACTCAACACTTAGACTCCTAAGCAAGAACACTTACAAATACAAATGCAAGCATGACTAAAGATAACTTACAATTACCCAACTATTATCCCGACTTGACCAAACCAGAAGTGTGTGTGTGAAAGCTTAGTTTAGGTCTTCTATCAAAGGTTACTAGACCAAGTTCTTCTCCCTAAGTGATACTTCCCCTCTCTTCAAGAGACTTGATTTGATTCATGCATCCAACTTACACTTCAAAATGGTACTTAGCTGAAAATAATACATCCTTTTGAACCATATATTTTCACAGTCAGAATAATTTCATAACATCAAATTGAATCAACATTTATTCTTCATATTTCCAAAATGCATAAAGCACAAGTACACTCATTTCAAGCATTTTTACCCAACTAGGTAAAATTAATTAAGTAGTAGCACAACAGGGTGTAACATATCCCCCCTTGTGAATCATCGTCCCCGATGATTTTAAGTTGTAGACACAGACATTAACTATAAGCAAAATATATCAAAATTATTTTTAAAGAACTCTCAAAAGCATGTAAAATATGAGGAAATTTTTGCTTGATTTCAACATAGTCCTCCCAAGTAGCAGAATCTTCTGCATACTAGTCCCACTGGACTTTGCATTACAGAACCTCTTTCCAAGAGAAGATGATTCATATAATGACAATGGATAAGCCACCTCAAAATTTTAGTCAATCAAATATGCTTTGTCCCTTCCAAATCCATTTGACATAGTTAAATGATATCTTATCAAAAACCTCAAACGAATCTTCTGTATGTTATCTTTTCATTTTTCCTCTTTCTTGTTTTTTATGGGCAACCTATTTTAATCTTTATTTTAGAACATTTTTGGTGTCCTTCAATGTATTATGCTTTATCTTTCTATCAGATTCTAGATTAAAAGAACCTATAATTAAAAATAGTTTAATTCATCTATTTTTATTTTATAGTCCCAAATAGGTGGATTAAATTATTCTATTGTTAAACAAATCTTGTACAATATAATGTCCCCTTCTTTGAAATGAAACCAAGTTGAAACTCAAATGCTCATTGTTCATTTCCCATGGGCCTTGGGGATTTTTCTCTTGGAAAATAGGAGCTAGGTTTGGTTAAAGCTCATGAAGCCTAAGCATCATCATCATATGGATCATCTTCTCTCAAACTTTGTTTTTGCAACAGTTTATCATCTTCAGAATCAGAGTATGCATGTCTCTTTCATGATTTTGTTGAAACTGGAGAATTTTTCTTGTCATCATCAAAGTCTTCTAGACCTGCAACTACAAGAAGATCTTAGGCATTTTTTGCATCATCTTGTGCCTTATCGCTCATATACTTTTCCTCATCTTTCATGGTAACATCAAGTTCCTCCATATAAGAATCATAAGCCTTGTGGTCCTTATCCTTCTTTTTTTCTTTTCCTTCTTTTGTTTCTTCTCAGACTGACCAACCTCATCATCATCATCATCCATATCCTTATGCTTACTCTTCCATAATTCCTTCACACATTAAAATTTCTCCTCTTGTTGCATCACCCACCAAATTTCTTCCTCTTTCTTTCTCCTTTCCATCTGAATCCTTCATTCTTCATCAACATTTTGTTTTACTTCATCAACCAAGACAAGTTGGTGTGCTACTGTAATTGTTTCTTTTGCTTTAATCTAGTCATCTATTTTTAGATCCATGATTCCAAGCATACATAAAGCATTTGATGAGTTTTATCCACCTTAAGTGCATCCCCAATCAATTCTAGGATTAGTTATATCTCATTCTGAGCCCGATCCATGGTTGCAAGATGTAGATATGCGTCCACATAATCAGGAAACTTGAACAATATTAGCCTATATAAAAGATTTTCTTTTTTAGTATCATGTAGTTGTTCAAACAACCTAACAAGATTAAATAGTGTTGTGACTTTATGCCATGGTAACTCAAGTGAAACACCACCTTCTTCTAGTTGATGGAAGAATTCCATATCCTTCAAGCACACGGAAAAAACTATAGAATTGGCATTGGGGCTTTTATTTATGAATTCAACCCAAATGTCATTTCGTAATGCCTCCATAAAAGTTTGTTGAGCCAACTCTAGTTCATCATTCTCAAAATGAAGAACACCAATGTTGTTTAACAATTGAATGGGTACTTCTTCTTTGCTCTTCTTCAAAAGATACTTTGGCATCTTAAGAGAATCTAAGGCTACACTTGGGTTTGACGATATTAACAACTCACCCATCTTGATAAATGCATGGGCATCATGTGGATCTATGTGATTTTCCTTTCTTAAAATTTCCAAAGCCTTCTTTGCCCGCCTTGATAAGCATATATATGGTCTACATCTTTTAAGATCTCACAATTATTAGGGTGGACCTACAAAACCTTTTCAAAATTTGAGAGAGAACTCTTAAGATCTCCCAACTTCAATTGAACATGTCCACAAAATCATGTGGCCTCTGGCTTTCCTTGACTGATGCCATGTAGTAGTGGCTAGTTGTTTCATAATCACCTTTACTATGATAAGATTGTGCAAGATTATAATATGAATGATATTTCATGAGAGGGTGATCAGTTGAAACAAGAGTTGTCTTAGTCAACAGTTCCACAAGAAAATGTTGCCCTATGAAGAAAAAATGTTTTGCTAAATGATTCAATGTCATTGCACAGTACGGGTATAATTCAAAGGCTCTACGCATCTTTTCCATTCCTTCATGAACACTACCTTTTTCACTAACTGTGAGAATTCTACAATTAAAAAGTGCACAAAACTAACCACATAGATTTTTCCCGTTTCAAACAGCAAAATTGCAAAAAAAAGTGTTTAAAACCTGCAAATAAAATCACGTTGATTTTTGCGCCAAAAGAAAACCATGAGACCATAGCTTGTTGCTTACTATTATGCTTTGATATATTTTTTCCTAACATCCATAGCTTTTTGAAATCACCTGTTTTGGCTTTTAGCCATAGCAACAAGGCAATGAACTGTTTGATAAAATGCTTTGGTAGACATGTATGAAAAATGTGGTAGCATAGACAAGGCAATGAACTTTGGAAAAAATGCCTCAAAGAAATGTGGTCTCATGGTGATGGAATGCCATGATGAATGCCATCACAAGCAAATTGTTATGGATTTTCGGCATTCCATCACAATGAGACCACATTTCTGAAGGCTTTTTTCAACAGGTTCACTACCTTGTCTATGCTATTGCTTACTATTATGCTTTGATAGATTTTTTCCAAGAATCCATAGCTTGTTCAAAAGCACTTGTTTTAGGCTTTTAGCATAGCAAAAAGGTAGTGAACTGTTTGATAAAATGCTTTGGTAGACATGTATGAAAAATATGGTAGCATAGACAAGGTAGTGAACTTTTTGAAAAAATGCCTCAAAGAAATGTGCTCTCATGGAATGCCATGACAAGCAAATACAATTGGCAGCTGCTCCTAGTTATTATTTATGCAATGTGAATTAATTGCATAACTACTTAGGTTGACTTTGTAAAAACTATAATGTAATTGAAATTTTGTCATCTATCAACATCTAGTTATTAGTTATACAATGTTAAGTAATGCTTTGAGTTTGAAAGATGTGCAATGCAATGTATTCAACAATTTGAATATAAACTAAAAAAATCTAACTTTTTACAATTCATTAGTTAAACTCTCTATTTTATTTGCTCTCTATAACTCGATTGCTATGGAAATTCCTTTCAATTAAAAAAATATAGTTTTTGTCTCTTAGTCTATAAATTTTTGTTGCTACGTGTAGAACATTACAGATGGATCAATTGACTTGAATCAATACCATGCAATGATATGAGAGGGACATAGTCCATGTAATGGCTGTCTTGGTGGAAAGGTGAAGTCTAATTTATCAACATATGTATGGGAATAGTGGTATAAGCCCTTGGAATGAATTATTATGAAGATATGATAGAATGGCAAGTGTGAGAGATGAAGAGGCAACAACATAGATGAAGAGGCAACAATGTTAGACAAAGGGTTTGAAGTTGATAGAATGTTGAATGAGGGTCTAAACGATGATTGGGCCAAGTTGATGGAAGATGCTTCAAAGCCTATGTATGCTAATTGTAGGTTAAGTCATTTGACAAAAATCCTTAAAATTCTTAACTTGCAAGTGGTGTTTGGTTGGACAAATGAGAGTGTAGATCAGTTATTGGCATTATTAAGTTCATTGTTACCACCTGACTCCACATTTCCAACAAAACAAAGTCAATGTAGAAAGGAAATCACTAAGCTAGGCTTAGGGTATGAAAACATCCACACATGTGTGAATGGTTATGTATTATTTCACAAGAATTTTGTGAGTGAGAGTGAATGTCTGAAATGTCATGAAGCGAGGTATAGACAAGGGTTGAAATCAATTGTGGTTCCTAGAAAGGTTCTTTGCCACTTTCTGGTAATCCCACAATTACTCTAAATGTATAGGTGCAGAGACATTGCTGAACTTATGCAATGACATGCCCAAAATAAGAGCACCGATGAAAAACAATGGCATGTGCCTGATTCTAAGATGTGGATGGAATTTGATAATAGATGGCCTAATTTTTCTCAAGGTCCTCGTAATATAAGGTTGGGTTTGGCTCTAGATGGGGTGAACCCATTCTCAAATCAAAGTACTAAATGGTCAAGTTGGCTAGTGTTTTTTAATAAATTATAACTTGCCTCCATCATTAGCAACTAAACCATTTTTTGTAATGCTATCATTGATTATACCGAGAAAGAAAAGTGTGACTTCAGATACAATTGATGCTTATCTAGAGCCATTATATGATGAGCTAATGGAATTGTGGAAAGGAATTGAAGCAATTAAATCTTTAAGGGATGGTCATTCAATCAAATTCACTTTAAGAGCTTCTTTATTGTTTACGATTCAGGATCTTCCTGCATATGGCACATTGTCTGGTCTCAGTGTTCATGGATACCATGGATGTCCTGCTTGGAACTTTAAGTATTTTGTGCGAAACTCAAGAAGTTTGTGTAAGTGTATTTATTGTGGAGATTGTGCTTACCTTAAAATGGATCATCCATATTATAAAAAAAAAACATGGTTCAATGGTCAAGAAGAGAATTGTGAAGCACCATTGCTAATAATAGGTGATTACATTGTTGAGAATGGACAAAAAAGAATGTCATTTATTGAAAATGATGGGATTGTTGGTAGTAGATATGATCAATGTAATGAAAGTAGTGTAAAAAGGTTGTGCATATTCTATAAGTTGCCATATTTTAAGGATATAGCCATTAGGCATACTGTTGAATTTATGCATACTGATAAATAAATAGCCTATGCTATTATAGAAACTCTTTTTGGTTCTTTTGATACTATTTCATCACGTGAAGACTTTCGACAACTAAAGAATCATCAAAATCTTTGGGTTGAAAAATATGATGATGAAAAATATAGAAAACCTAGTGCTCCTTATGTCTGGACAAATGAACAACATGCACAATTCTTACAATTGATGTCTAAGACTCGCTTTCCTGCTAGATATGTAAGTAGTAGTATTAGAAGCCAAACTGACAATAATGGCTTAAGAGGCCTCAAGACCCATGACTATCATGTCATAATGGAGAATATTTTACCTATTGTGGTAAATATATTAAGTTTGGAAAAGGGGCCATGATTGGCAGTTATAAGGTTGGGCCTAATATTAAAGAGAATGAGTCTACATGTATTAGATCCTTCGAACTTTATTAGTTTGAGGGAGGAGGTCATTGAAGTCATTTGTCTAATGGAATGAGAATTTCCACCAACAATATTTAACATTTCTATGCATCTTTTGATACATCTACAATATAAACTAAAGCATTGTAGCCCAATAAGAGCAAGATGGATGTATCATATAGAATGATATATGAAGGTTTTGAAAAAAATTGTTTATACTAGGGAAAAACTAAAAGGTAGCATGTCTGAGAGATATTCAATGCAAGAGGCTATGGGATTTTGTACAAAATATATGAAGGATTTTAAAAATGTCAATCGGTGTGTATGAGATGATGATGAAGAAGAGACAGTTGCATGTGAAGTATTAAAAGGCAATGGATTTTGCTTCAAGCTATCACATCAAGAAAGAAGTGCAATGCATGCCTATATTCTTCAAAACACATCTTCGTTTAATAATCGGCGCAAGTAAAAAAAATTACACAATAATTTATTTACTCAATTGAATTTACACATTTATATTATTAATATTACTATTTGTACGTTAATATTCTATGTATAAAATATGAAGAAGACAATCAAGCTTGGATGCAACATCAACCTCAAAAATGCATACGTCATGCTGATTTGATTGGAGATGATTCTTTTCCAAAAATTGAAAAAGGGATTGCTAATGAAGTCAGTGATGCAAAAGAAGAAGGTCAAAATATAACAACGAAGGAAAGTGAGCTTTCACAATCTCCACATTTATGGGCTACGTGTTTTAGTGCAATGCGGGCCTATGGTAGTCATTTAAGAGTGGAAGAAAAAGACAAAGGAAAGACAAATTGTGATTGTGTTGTTAGTGCTAAATTTCTTCATGAAACTGAGAAATTTTTTTATGTTGGATTCATCCAAGAAATTATTCTAGTGGACTATGGTGAAAATGGTCCTATATTATTAAAATGTAAGTGGATCCGACCATCTATAGTACAATTTGATGAGTATGGATTTGTACGTGCAAATACAAGACAATTTTTATTAGAGACAGATGAGCCTTATGTTTCCCCTCTTCAAATTAACCAATCATTTCTAATTGATGATGCAAGAAGCCTAGGATGGTCGTATGTCATTCAAACAAAGTCTCGTTCAAAACAAAAATTCATGGAAGTTGTTCATATAATGCCTGATGGGAAATATGTTAATTTACAAGAAACACTCGAAGAAGTGGATGAAGATGATGATGGAGTGTTTGAAGAAGACATTTTGATTACCAATGAAGAGATTGGGAGAGAGAATGCATTGCATGTCACATATGAGGATGAGGAAGAAAATCAAGCAAATGTAGACACAAATGATCAAGATTTGAGCATAGGTGTAATTTATTATTGAATGTAATAAAGATTTGAGCATAGGTATGCTTATTCACTATTGTTTTAGTGATGCATTTCTAAATGTAATCATCATTATTCTATTGGTACATTGTATATAAAACCTGAGATGTTCACTACTGATTTGAAGTGCATTTAAAGTTAGGTTCAATCATTCTTCTTAGTTTTCTTACTTTGGTTGAAAATTTGAAATTAATTTTGTTTAGTTAGAATATAATTTCTTGTATGTCCTATATGTTTTCTAGATGCAAACATATAATGAACATTTGTGATTTAATAATACATATAGATATATTAACATTAGGTGAACTCAGATAAGACACAAAGACCGTCTGAAGAGGAACAAACATCAGCAGAGGCATTGGCATTGGTAAAGAATGCAAAGAAGGACAATGGCTATAGGTGTGCTAGAAGGACTGGGTAACTCATATAGTTGGGCAATGAGGGTTGTCATTTTTGTATACTTTTCTAATGTTACTATGATATACCTGTCTATATACCTGTAATGGTTACTGTTATATACTTGTTCAGGGTTTTTGTATAGGTATTACTCGATATCCTAATGTAAATGGGATAGTATTACTAATATGATGTAAAAAGGAATAAATTGTTCACATACTATAATAGGGGGTAGCCTATTGTTTGTGTCTTTGAAGTAACTCTCAGAATGTAATTTGTATATGTTGTTTCCTCTATGCTTAATGCAAAAAAAAAAGGTGAACTAAGCCTCCTCATTACAAACAAAAAAATGATCTCTTAGGTTCGACTGACATTGAAAACTAAAAATAAGAGACTGCAAAATTAGAAAATTGTTCAATCTTTTCAATAAAATGACATCTAAAATACTGCAATGTTCATAATAAAATCCAATACCGCACTATCACAACAGTCAATAGAGGTATGCACGAGATGGTGGGACATATAGGTCAATGTACAAATGCTTACTACAATACCACAGTAACCAAATATGAATACCACAGGGTGGCGGTGAGAGCATCTTAACAACTAAAGTAAACCACAGCCCAGCAAGGGGTAAATAGTGACACTGTAGTATGGCGGTGAACAATCACTCAACCGCTAGAATTAACTTGTTGTCCTGTAGGAGTCCAAAGGGGTGTGCTCAGGGTCACGGTACTACTAACCCTACCATACTGCTACCCCACAACAGTCTTGATATGATAGAGCGTATGGTAGTGAACAGTCACTCAATCGCTAGAATTAACCCATTGTCCCACAGAAGTCCAAAGGGGTGTGCGCAGGGTGGCGGTACTACTAACACTACCTCGCAACAGTCTTGAAATGATAGAGTGGTATTGCGGTACAAGTTGTCAAAGCATTTAATTATTACACCGTTCGATTTTCCAAGATCAAAGGCATGTATTCAAACTTGAAATATGGGTAGATTCTAAAATATTTTGCATGAATTGACATTAATAGTGAGGTGACCGAGCTCAGCAGCAAATATTACTTGGGATTTGACAACATTTTGGTAATCATTCACACAACTTAGTGTACCAGAGGCAAGTGAGTTCAAGCGGGAAGACTCTACAGCTATTATTTCGTCGGGTAAGTTCATAGAAACCCTCTGTAGCCAGTGTATAAGAATTGAATTTGCTTCTACAAGTAGACACTTCAAGAAATCAAGTAGGAGTAAACTCTTCATCATGCCACCCAAAATAAGTCAACTTGCAAGTAAAAAGGAAGATTCCACGGTTTCTAAAAGAGAGAAGAAGTCCCTGCAACAATCCATTTTAGATGTGTTACCTAATTTTGTAAACAAAGGATTCAAAAAGGTGTTTAGAGATAAAGCCCATGGATGTAGAGACCTAATTATCCCTATCTCAGGGTGGGATTTATTTTGGTACTTCTATGAAAAAATGGATGATAAGATTCTAGTTTCGAATCCTTGGACCTTAGATTTGGCCAAATTGATAGTCCTAAATGTCTTCGTAGATGTTGAGTTTATTAAAGTATTGGCACAATATTATCACCCGGCTACCAGGACTATAAGAATGCTAGATGGTTTACCATTAGTGGTGCTAACTAAATAAGCAATTATAGAGTGTTTTATGTTAAACAAGAAAGCTATCACTAAGATCAACTTGGACAAAAATGAGGAGGATTATAGGAGATTGAGAAGGAGTGATGAACTTCCTTTACACATGAAAAGGGGTGTAAACAATAGGAGGATACCTATCCCCCCTCCCAAATTGAGCCATTTTCTATAGAAGACTTCCAAGTATATTTCAAAAGAACTTATTTTGTTTTGTGCCAAGTTCTTGGAATAGATGTTGAAGAAAGGATGCAACCTATCTCATGATGGTGGCAATGAAGATACAAAATCTTGAAGTCAACATTGAGTATGGCTTTGCTATTGAAATTGAGAAAGGGCTGCATGAGGGATTTTTGCAAGTAAGAGAGAACTTAGCTCCTATCACTTTCAGGAAATACTCTCTGCTATGTCATTTAATATTGTACCAAAATAGAAACAGATGGACTAAAAGAATGTGTTTGGGAATGACTGAAGATGAAGAGAATAGGTTGTCTATACAAAATTGGTATTACATCTGGGACAATAGATGTAAAAATAGTGTTTATGTAATATTTCATGATGATTTCATAATAAAGGTCATGGCCGCTCTTGGTCATATTTCACTAAGATTTCCTAATAAAATCATGCAAGTATTAAGACCTTTAGCATTGAAGTGAGAGTAGGGACACACTCACAATTTCAGTGACTAGTTCTTCTTAGCAGACTAAACAGTAATAAGGGTTTATGGGTGTCCTCAAGCCCCACATGTTTTACCTAAATTTATTTCTATTTGAATTGCATTTTTATAATTTATGTGGCAAATGTTATGGATGGAGCAGGATGTTATGAAAAGACAAAAAAATGGGACATTCCTCCCTGACCTAACTAAATGTGAGGAGCTATCCACAGGGTCTGACACTCTTGAAGAACTACAAAACTATTTGAAGAGGGGGTATTCATTGAATTCAAGAGGAGAAAGGGTATTTGATCCTGAAGGGCATATCACTTTTATAAAGCAGACACTTCTCACTAAAGTTAGGATTACCCATGTAATGGATTACGAAGAATATGTAATAAGAAATTGCTTTACACTTGATGAATTTTTTTGAGAGGAATAGGAAGTGGGAAATCATAAAGAGGCTTGAGGAGGAGAAGAAGAAAAGGGACACTAGATTCCAAGGATTCTATGTTGAAGAAAAGGATCATATCAAAAGGATGAATGTAATAATTGATGGCTTTGAAAGATTATATGTTGAACCAGAAAAGAAACTTGAGGGTCAATCTTCAAAACCCTCCAAGCTACCCATAAAACCAAGTGGTATTGTAATCATAGAGCCCCTACCATAAATTGCCATAATACAATTAGAAGCATCCCCTGAGCAACAGAGTCCTAAAAGGTAGAAGACACATGGAGTGGCCCCCTCAGTGGCATATGAAATAAATGGAGTAGGGAATACTGAAGAGGTAGCCAATGTACTTTTGATTTTTAAAGATGATGAAGTTGATTAGCCACCACCTAAGCTTGCAATTGATACTCAAAAACTAGAAGAAAGAGTGGATGTACATGGGAATAATGATCAAGAAGTGCATGATGATGAAAGGGCGATTGTTGCCCTTAGATTTATTGAAGATGATAAATTTATTCAAACTCCCAAGCTTAAGGATTTTTGGTTTAAGATGAAAATGAAAGAATTTGAGGAGAGACTCCAAATTAATAAGATGGACACTAAGGAGTCACAACATGACCAGATTGTTGCCCAGACTTTTGAAGAACTTAGGATTAATGAAATTATTGTTAGCCCCCAAGAAGCAAGAAAATTGATCTTAGAAAGCAATATACTAATTATTCCCATGATGGAGTTAAAAAATATATTCTTATTGGATCAAGTAAGAAGCCAAGAAGATCCCATGTTGGTTTCTAAATTCAATTCAGATGAGGTAATGAGTGGCACAGGTTACAATCCAAGACTTGAAACCCTAGCCTTTTGGACAAAGCAAAAAAAAAAAGAAAAACCAATATTGCTTGATGTTGTAAAAGAAATGAGAGGGACTGCCATGGTAAAGACACTTCAAGACACATCAAAATTGGAGGCAGCTACTATGACAATGCACTCAACAATTTTTACTAGGGATGCAGTTAAAGCTATGGAGCTTAGATTGATAGAATATGAGAAAGCACATACTGATTTGAATGATGAAGTGAATAGGTTATTCATAGAAAATGTGAAATTGAAAGAGCAGTTGAAGGGAGAAAGTCCTTCCCAAAGCACAAAATTAATAGTATACCAGCCCCTTGCCATCCAGACTAATACAGGTGCAATCACTCTTGAACAAGTAAATGTTCTAAAACAAGAAATTGAGAAGTTGAAAAAGACTAATGAAGAAACAAAGGAAAGAACAAAGAGAGAAATCCTCAGGGTATTGGAACATATCTTGGAGCAAAGGGTTAAATTAATTGTGATAAAATTGGAAAATGTGTATGAATGTTATGTCTCCTTGTCACAAGCAGTTGATCAAATAAAGGACCATCTACCTATATTGGACCCCTTATTCAAGAAATGGAAACCTGTACATAACACCCTAATGACTTTGTGCAAAATTTTACAAAAGAATGTTGAGGCCCCCGCAACTTTAAAGCCTACTAAGAAAATGGTCTGAATGGTCACAGATGAATTTCAATAATATTTGCAGAAGAGAAAAAGATCAAGGCAAGAATGGATTCATTTCACACACTAAAGCAGTGGTTCATGCCTAAGATACTAAGGGATGATGATCAACTGAAAGGCTCCAAGGATTAGATAGATGAGTTTAGCAAAATTGTTCCCAACTGCCTCACTAATTTATAGAAGGACGGTGACATAAATATTCACCGCCTCAATTTAACCTTGGATGGAATAATTGCACTAGATGTTGGATACTCAAAACTAATCACATATAGCAAAGGGTTATTAGACAACAGATGGAAGAGTCACTTGGCCAACACAAAAAATCCAGGAGTACAAATGGCCTCATGATTACATAGTGTACCAATGGGAGTAGACATATCTAGCTCCCCCGAAAGAATATGCCTTGCAGTGAAGTACCAAGCCTTGCAGATACTATCATGGAGAGAGGACCTTGCCAAATTTGAATGATCATGGGTACCTTACCATGAGTAATGAAATTTTGTATCTTATGAGTGCTCTGTACTTTAACATTTGATCATTTCTCTTCACTTCTCATCTTTCATTTCTTTTATGTAATCCTATGTAAACAATGATTATTAAGACTTCTTCGATTTATCTTAAAAGTGGGTAATTGAAAAGATACTTTTTGACATGTCAATCAGGAAAAAAATTTGAAACGTATTGTAAAATATTTTTGAAGATCAATAGAATGAAGTTATAATTGGTGGCCAAATTTTGGTTTCAATTGTTTGTTGAAGTGAATTAATGAATGCCATCTTACTATCTCCAATTTGATCTTTCCTTGTAATTTAAATCAATATATCAAGGATATATCTAGTTTATCAAAACACATTTGATATCAAACAATTCATTTTGTTCTACATTTTGGTGTCAAATCTTTGGTAATTATGGGAAATTATATACAATAAATAGATTGATGGTTATTTGGATAGTGAAATTATCTCTCTTATAAATTAACTAAAATATCTTGTCTTGAAATATCTAGAAGGATTTTTTTTTGTTGCTACAGGGGTATCCCTGTGACCTAGCCTAGCGTCCAAGGGGCGAGTTGAGGCGAGACTAATCCCCTGTAGGTGGGCACGATAGCTCGCAAGTTGGTCCACCAGTTAATCTTGGAAGAAAGAGTTGAATGCGAGACCTATGGGGAGCAAACCCATGGCCCAAGCCAACTCCACTATCCGTGCGGGCTATCTAGAAGGATTATTTTAATTAAAGAGGATTTTGTGGTTATTTTTCTAACAGTGATTAGCAATGATTTTACAGTGTAGCTAGCTCACTATTTTCATTCAAGATACAAGTTATGATCAAAGTCAAGCACATACCAAGAAGATGGTATTCTACTTCAAACCCACAACCTCACTTAGTTTAGTCTACTTACATGGGGATATTAAGGAAGTTGCTAAACAATTAATATATATCATTTATTGTTTGTGAAGTAGAATCTTGTGAGATTCAATATGGCAGTGGATCAATATCCGGTTTCTTAAGTAAAGATGATGTCACAATTGGGAAAATTGTTGTGAAACATCAGGCTAGTAATTTTTGGATGTTAAGCTTCCTAGTTGGATATCAAAGATATTTTCTCATCAACTTAATTTGGAATTTATGTATAAATGGATTCTTTCATGGTGTAGGTCTTTACTGAGACAACACATGAACCAGGGTTGACATTTTTGTTGTCCAAGTCTGATGACATTCTTGGGCTTGGTTTCCAAGAAATTTGTGTTGATAATGTTGTTCCAATCTAGTTAGTATTGATAGCCTTCATTCTATAATGTCAACTTCATTCTATAATATGAGTGTATCAGCTTTCTTAAATTTTGAATAAGGTTCTAAAATCAAGGGTTCAATATGCATATTTTAGGCCTATGTTGAACACACTATTTAAGGCATTTGTTGACAAAGCTATAGTTTTTTAATTGATTTATATTTCTATTGTGTTTGGACTTAATTTTTTAAACTTGTAATATACAATGCACTTTTATTCTTTCTAAATTGAGACAGTAATTTTGTTGGTTGTATTGAGGCACAACTTCATTCATGGCAAAGAAGGTAGCACCCTATTGCGCATATCAGATGGCACGTTGCATATAAAGGAGGAAAGATTCTAGATGGGTTATTGTTGACTGCATTGAAGGAGAGAGCTTCATATATGGGACACAATCAACACTCTCCTTGGATTCTACATGTTACAACTTGCTCCAGGAAGATGGCCCACGTTGTAGAAGTTTTAAGAGATCAAAGGGGCATGTGCTCACATTGAAGGTCTTCAAGCATGCGTTTCCATCATTGCAAATTTTTTTTGGAGAAGTTTCTTTCTTGCAATCATTTATGTACAATATTGTAACTCAGATTTTTAGTCTTGTGACTAAAAATAATAATTGTAATACTCTATTTCTAAGCTATAACTAGAACACCTTCTTTTATTAATAAAATTTGCCTATTTTGCCTTCTTAATGGTTTCCTTATTGTGTGCAATTAATGATTGATGTGTATTTCTATGTTTTATGCTTAAATCCTCAAATATCAGTCAATTAAAATGACTAAATATACTACTAATTGACATCAATTAATATCTAAATTGACTAAATATACTACCAATTGACAAAAAATAGTGAATAGTGAATAAATATGACTAAATATATGACCAATGAAATTAGTGAATAAAAATGACTAAATACACTACCAAATTGATTGAAATGATGATTAAAATTAATGACTAAATACACTATCAATGCACAAAAATCAATGAGTAAAAGTGACTAAATAAGTGACCAGTTAACAACAATCAATGACTAAATATATTAATGAATAAAAAAATGACTAAATAAGTGACCAGATTACAACAATCAATGACTAAGTTAACAACTAAATAAGTGACAAGTTAAATATATCAGTGAATAAAAAAATGACTAAATAAGTGACCAGATTACAACAATCAATGACTAAATTAAAAACAAAATAAGTGACTAGTTAAATATATTAGTGAATAAAAATGACTAGATAAGTGACCAGATTACAATAATCAATGGCTAAATATATCAGTGAAAAAAATGACTAAATAAGTGACCAGATTGCAACAATCAATGACTAAATCAATGATTAAATAGACTACCAAATAGATCAATCAAAACAACCAATAGGTGACTAAAAATGGTTTAGTCATCAATTTGGTCACGTTATAAATGATTGGAAATAAATTACTAATGGTCACGTGACCAAGTTCAATAATTTATAAGTAGTTTTTAGTAGTTTTTTTAGTAGTTTGTTGTTATTATTGTAGTAGTGTATTACCACTATTGTAGTTGTTCCCCTGTTGAACCCTCCTCAACTCATTCCAATTATTGTGGGATCCTTTTGCCCCATTATTTTGAAATTATTGCCCCTCATTAAACTTCTTGGATGCTTGTTTAAATTGAGTTCCTTCGTTCTTCTTTCGTTTCCTCTTCTCCCAATAGTTTGAGATGGCTTTGAACTTTCGCTCTTGCTTGATTGCCTTATCATAGACTAGGTCCATAGTGGCTGGTCATGCACCTCCACCTCTCCACCTATTTGGCTATTAAGTCCCATAATGAACTTTCTGATTCAAAATTGCTCATCCTTTTGGTACATTGGCACATACCTCAAGAGATGAGTGAATTTCTCCCAATATTCATTCACTAACATTTCTCCTTGCTTAAGATTATGAAATTTGATGATTTTTTGATCGAAAAAGAGTTGGGTTAACCACCTCTTTCAAAAAAAATCAATAAACTCATTCCAAGCCAGCTTTAAGGAATTGATTCCAAGTTCCATCTTCTTGTTCATCCACCAGTTAGAGGCTTCTATTGCTAACTTGTATGCTCCCCACACAACTTTAGTGACTTCTAAATAGTTTCTTATTTCAAAATACTTCTCTATTTTAATTAACCAAGCCTTAGTTTCTTCTCCGCTGGTGCTTCCTTCAAATTTAGTAGGAGTAATCTTTCTCATATCCCTAGATTAGTTAGTTACCATATGCTTTCTCTTGGTTCCATCAGAATATGATTGAGTTCTAACACTCTCTTGATCTCTAGATTTAGTATGGTTTCTAGAATCTTCCCCTTCTTCCTCATTGTTGGGAACTTCTTCATTTTCTTCATTGTGTGGGACATCTTCATCCTCCACCCCTTCTTTTCCCCTCACCTCTTGCTCAATATTTCCTATCCTTGCATTAGTTTCTTTCATGATTTTCAGAAGTCGATCCAACTTGGCTTCAACATTATTTGGACCTTGTCCAACCTCTTAGCTCCCTCCAGGATTAGTTCTTGTCCCAACCATTGTATTAAGTATAGTTATACTTGGAATTTTATCTTGAATTAGATCCTATCATGGTTTACTAAATGCATATGAAAATATTTCAAAAGAGAAAATAAACATATGAAGTTTCATTGTATTTCATACACAATTTTTTGATTAAAAAACATATTCTTTCATTTATTCATAAGGATTAAAATATCCTTTCTTTAACATAGAATGACTATTCAAATAGTCAAGAGGATCCTTTGGATTCACTCTCAGATACATAGCTCAATGGGGTATACCCCTCAGATTTTTGCTCATCTCTCATTTTCTCTTCTCTATCCCAAAAAGGATAGTATCCTTCTGACTTATCTTTTGATACATAATTTTGGGAATGTATCCCTTTGATTCATTACTAGAGGCTATAACAATTACTTCAGCCATAGGTACTACTTGAGGATTTCTAAATATCAATGTTGGACTAACACTACATTTTGAGGGCATATCCTTAGAAAGTGATAATGAGTCTGATCTGGTAGGAGAGACAAATAGTAAATTGTTAAAATGGGCTTCATCTCTCATCCTTCTTTTCTCTTGACTAATCCATGATAAAGCGTGACTAATTGTCCCGATATCACTTAGCTAGATGGTGTTGTCAAAGTTGGTTCGCTCAATAGTATGAACAAGGGCTTCTTTTTCCTTCTTGGACTATAGGTAGCGCTCATTTTCAATCACTAACTTTCTTGCAGTTAACCTGAGATGCACCATCCTAGCACAAGAATTTTCCAAAAATTAGACTCATAAAGTTGGAAGGGAAAAAAATAGTGAGCACATAGGTTCTAGAGTTGAACGTGGTAGCTCTGATACCACGTGTAACATGCCCAATGTTCTACATAGTAACTTTCCTAGATTTTAACCTCAAGTAAATAAAATAAGCATCTAACCATTATGAGCAATAAATTTTTTCTTTCAAACTATAAAGATAGCATGCACATTTGAAATAATATATTTTTCTAAACTTTTCCATTGCATTATATCAAAGCATTACAACTTTGAAATTAATGATTACATAAAACATGATAACATGATATCATTTCACTTTTACAATCTTTCCATTATAATGGATGCAAAATACATAAACAAGGCTTCACGGAGCTTACTGGCATAATAAGTACAAATAGTCCTGTGTTGGCATAAAAACTAACACCTTTGGAGTGCAAGTTTGTACGGACAACTATGCACACTGCATAATGAGTGCTCTTCAAATTAGGAGGGGAAGCTCCCTCATAGTGCTGGAAAAGAAAAGTAATCTAAGTCCTATCTTTTTGTTCTCAGTTGGAAGAGGCACAAGGTTAAGAAAACCAAGAACGTTGCAGCTAAGGATTTTTTGGTTTCGCAAATCATTAACTACAACTAAACTAACTACTTTAAATCTATCTGGTTTCCTCAAGAAAATAGAGCATGAGGAAATGGAGCAAGGATGATTATCTGATGATAAGCCGGGTACAGACTCACAATGTGAAGGCAAGGTGGCACAACTATCTACTTGTCTGAATAGGCTTATTGGAAACAACAATATATGATAAACTAAGTACAGATTCTCAACTTGAAGGCAAGGTGGCACAACTATCAACTCAATTTTAATAAGTTTATTATTCACACACATCATACGATAACCAGGAACAAATTCTCAACTTGAAGGCAAGGTGGCACATCTATCAGCTCAATCTGAATGAGTTTATTGAACACATAACATGAAGGATAGCCAACTAGGATAATAAATTGCATTGGCGAGACACGCATACAATCTACGATCAACTAGCCACTATATCTAACTAAGGCAAGCATTCACCATCATAATTGCATGAAACCCTATGTGGCATAACAATTCATCACAATAGTAAATACTCATGAACATATATAGAACGAGCAATATTGAGGGCAAGGTAGGCACATCATATATTTCTCTCTCGTGCAAAAGTTATGTATAAATGAGCAAAAGCTCTTATTTATAGACATCGAAAGGTGTAGGGAACCCTAAAATCACTTTGAGTCATCTACAGTCTTGCAATGCATGCAAGATTTATTGCTAAGCCCTAATAAAGCAAACTATACAGTTAACTCGAAAACTACCATCAGTTAATCGAAACATCTAATCTAAAAATGGACAATTATGCAAGCATGCACATCCTTATTGAAAGCATGTTAACTAGAACACTACCATCAGTTAACGGAAAACCCTAAATGAAACTCCAAGTAAATAAAGTTGATCTCATAATAGATATGCATGAGATAAGATAGCGAGTTAACTTGAGAAAGTAACACCAAGTTTAACTCCTGTGTGTAATGTCTATTCTGAGAGCTAGGAATTGAAGTCTATTGATCGTGATCTCGAACAATAAATCCCTCAATGAGGCTATCAAATGCATCATCATCTAAATGTCAACAACTTGAGAAATCTTGGCAATCTTTGCACACTCAAACTAGCATTTCACTGACTTATAACTTTGGTGGCTCCGTAACTGAAGTGATGGCGACTATCTCCTCTGCAGCTTGATGCTTTTGACACTTTTGCATGACGAAACTATGAGATTTGACTGCGCACACTCTGTTTGTGAGAAATGCAAACAAACTTGCTACACACGCAAAATTCCAATGGTATCAACCATCTAAACTAACTTTGGAAGACAATTGGCCATACGAGGCATGCAACCATATGGATTTGACTAACCATGCCTGTCAACCCTTTGAAAGCACTTGATACAAATTGATCTCAACTTTTCTGATGAAATCGCGAATTAAGACTGATTTGGTCTTAAATTTAGTCTACGTGAATTACACTCTGAAAAACTCGCCTGTTGACTGTGAACACGACTATATTTTGACAAGATTTCTAGAAATCTAAAAATAACCTACTGAGGCTAAAAATAGCCTTTTGAAGAGTTATTTTCGGTGAAAAATCTAAGATATGGGTTTTGTCCAGAAAAAGATTCTAAGACAACCCAAAACGTCAGAAATGCGAAAATCTAACTTCTACTCGACCATGCAAAGAGTTTTTAGTTGAGAAAATTAGAAACTCAAGAACGAATGTTTTGAAGTTAAAAAATTCTTGAAAAATCAAACGCACGATTTTAATTCGAGGAAGTTATATAGAAATGATCCAGATGTTCAGACTTGTCAAATTTTCCAATTTCAGGAACATGCAAATTGGATTTTGAGAGAAATTTGAGAATCAAGGAAGAAAAAGATGTTTTTATATGCTCTTTCTTCTTTGAAAATCGCCCCTGTTCTTCAAATTTGCTGATGAATGTGAACTTTAACCTGCAAAAAGAAGTGTTTGATGAAATCGCCCTTGACTGCTGATGAAGAATTCACCTTTGCTCTAAAAATTTGCCTTTACTTGAAGTTGTGAGAATGAATAATGATGGTGCCATGTTTAAATAAGGCAAATTCGCACCATTTTGTTTACTGCAATATTTAAAACCTTAACCAAAATAGAAGGCTTCTGATTGGACCCCCTCCAGTTACACTGACACTATCTCGAAGTGCCAAAATAAATAATAATAAAATAATATTTATCATGCAACTTGAAATCTCAGCACAAAAGGGCACCAACTTTTAGAAAATTGCCATTTTATGCTAAAAATGCAAGAATAAATATTAAATATTATTTAACTTCAGTTGAAAAACCAAATGAAGCTTTAAGATTCACTGGAAAACCTCACTGATTTCAAAAAGTCATTACTTGGCCTCATAGACATCCATTTGCTCAAGATATTGCACTTTTTATTAACTTCCTACTTTGTAGCTGACTACAAAGTTACAACTGGCCATCTTCTACATTGATTCTCGGGTGACCAGATGATGCTGAGATTGAACTGGTAAATTCAGCGCGAAGCCTGCAGAGCAAGGAAGAAACATCTGCTGGGAGTCATCACTGCAAAATCCATCATTTAACACCTCAAAAAATTAGGCGCCCTTGATTAAATTCATTTACAGGTGCCAAACTTAACCATTTTCCTAAACTACCATCTAACACTTCAAATAGTTGCTGACGACGAATGGTGAACCCAGCCGACAACAAATCATGCACACTACATGACTAGAAGTATTCCGCATCCAACGAATATACGTACGACATTTGAAAAGTGCATTAAGGGCCTGAAAAGTAAAAGCGCCCCTGAGCTACAGTTGCACTGACACCATTTTGACCAAAGTTGAACTTTCATCCAAGTACCCTACTTTGTCCTCCGATACCGAGAGCTGGAATTCCCCGATTCGTGTGCTGACTGTCTCTTTGCATAGCTAGGAGCATTGAGAAGAGATATCTTTGGAGATTATGAAGCGAGAAAACTACTTCTAAGACCTCAAAAATACAAGTGCGTTTTTTATTTAAAATATACGCTCCATACTTAGCCATTTTCCGAATGTCTTCACTTATCAACATTTTACAAAGACCTCGCATGTACGAGTGTTTGCCAAATCCTGAAGGCTGGTGGCTGGGCTCATTGGATAGCTAGAGTAATTACGCTCAAGTGTCGTGAAGACTTCAAATGTGAATGACCTCATCTGACAGGCCTAAAGGCTAGGCACCTCTGGACTGTAGAAATACAATGAAAATTTTATGCCAGTCCGCCCATGAAAGTACGTGCTTGGTAGAACCTCTGCCACAATCACCTGGAACGTCTGCTTAACAGGCAACTTGGTGCAACGCGAAGCTAGACTAGAGTAGTACAGATGTCAGGAAGACCTCGTCAACAAACTAGACCATCTTAAGGGTCATTTTGACAAGCACCCCTGAGCTATAGTTGCACTGGAAACACAACGAAGAAGCTCAAAGATGAGAAATCTCCATTATAAGCTCATCTTCAGATATCGACTGCCAGAGCTCTGGGACTCGGATGACCACATTTGATAACTCGTTGGACAAGCATACTAGTCGTGAAGAGATTGACTACATTAGTCATCAAAAAAATCAATATCTAACACCCCTTTAAGAAGGGCACCCTTAAGCTACAGGCGCGCTTAAGCTAGAAAAGGACAAGCTTCTATAATCTGGAACTTTGGAATCTTCAACTTCTGTTGCTAGTTGCCAGAGTTACAGGTCTCAGATAACTTCGCTGGATAGCTCATCGGATAGGCAGACCAATTCTAAAGAGTTTGACTATATTTATGAGTATTTTCAACAAGATCTTGACCTTCAAAAAGAAGGGCGCCCCTAGGCTATAGGTGCGCTTTCTTGCTTTTCTTTGAGAAATCTTCAAAAATAGACTATTGAAAACATCATTATAGCCACTAAAATGACCATAAAAAGTATAAGTGTCATCTTGAAATGCTCCTTCATTGTGAAATGTTTCGTTCTGAGCCTCTGATTTAGGTTTTGATCAATGAAATGGTGCCTTTGACTGACAAAATAGTGACAAAACTCCATGCTTGATATTGCCCAAAAACTGTACTTGACATCATTTTAGCAAGATTTAGGCTCTTTTAAACAAAATGCCTTGATGAAGCAAAATTTTTGGTTTTGGGTACAACATCCTGGAAAATCCTCCATTAAAATATTGGTCACTAATTGATGAGGAGAAGCATCACTTAAGTGCTTTTTCGCCAACCTTGGACTAATTGTGGTCCCCCGCACAATTATCAAACTGATAGATGGCCCTACCCTTCGATGAAGAGATTGGTTTGGTAACCTCATAATAAATATTGACCTTTTTTGAGCTTGGTGTTTTGTCCTACATATCTAGGTCTATCACACAATGGCTACAACCTACTTATATGACATACCTCAACCTAGTATGTAAACCTGGATCACAGTGATTGATAGTGTAAACAGTGGCAACTTACACTACTTTGGCCAAAGTATTTCATTCCCTCATAACAAGTGGACATCAAATATTTCACCCACCTTCCTAGCTCGATTTATATTGAGTATTCATAATCTATGCATAGGCTATCCCCTTCATTGGATTATCCTAACCCCAGGAATAACCTATTACCTCTATATTTAACTATCTCATCTAAGCTAAGTAAAACATAGTACTCTAAGATTCAACTAGTTTAACAATTAGTTTTGACAACTACATCCCCAATATAGTATTTATCCCCTCTATATCCACCTATTACTTAATAGGTAATATGTACAAACACTTAATACAACATAGATCTTAACACATGGTATAATCAAGCAATCTTTTCATTACCCTTAAGATTTAAATAATCTCTCTATAAATGGATGACATAAATCTCTAATTCAAACAATCAATGACACACAATCATTTCAATCATTAAAGAATAAGAGAGAAGAAATCAACATGCATGTTTATGCAATGCTTCAATTTAACGAATTAGATTCCTTTCTTAGCCTTCCCTTAATTCAATATGTAATTTCCCAAATGAAGCTTCTCTCAACTCTCAAGTACTTCTCACAACTCTCAATCTCACTCCATTTAGAAATATAGATTATAATTACTTAGAAAATCACAACATGAATGCAAAAGATATGTGTCCCTTTTGAGGTTGAGAACACCTCTATTTATACAATGGAATCAACAACTAAAGGCTAGAAACAGAGCATCAAAATGACACTTCTTAGCTTAAGAGATTTGACTCAACAATCAAAATAAAAGGTGGCAACTAAATTTTTTGCACAACAAACATATATGCAACTTGTAGTGTAGGAAAAAGTATCCCTTTTTTACACTTAATTTGGGAATAATTAATAACAAATGAGCTTAATGTTGCCTTAATTTAGTGTTGTAATATGTCTTTCATATTCACATTAAGTTTAGGGGGGCCTTTTAATAAAATGGACTTAATTATGCCTTGTTTTCGATGTTGTAAGGTGTACCTTTACACTTTCACATTAACCTAGGGATTTATTAATTGACTGAGGTTAATTTTCCTTAATTAACCCCTTTAATTCAAATCCAAGACTAATTAAATGCAAATTTTGAGGGATAAAACCTGACATTCATAAATGCTATTTCACAACACTTAACTTTGTAAGATGTGTGTCCTAGGTAAGTGGCCTCCTCACTTAGACCTAGGAACCCCCTTTGAAATATGTTTTTGGCAGTATTTCAATTATTTCAAATCTATAATTCAATGTCAACTTGTGATATTTGAATTTCAAAAATTAATGTTAAGATATGTATAAATACAATGTTATTTCATCCTAAGATCCTAGAGTTTTTAAGCTAGAGTTTTTATGCAAGCATCCTAGTAGCAAAATTATGATCAAGAGAGCATTCAAGAATATTTCTAAAGGCATTCAAGAGCAAATTTATTGAAGATTATTGCAACAATCAAGATTCATTTCATCATGTCAAAGATTTATTGCATCATGCATGTTACTTGAGCTAATATAGTGATGTAGAGTTCAAGATCTATTCAAGAATATTCAAGGCATTATCTCTAATTAAGTTTCATGATCAAGATCTACATTCATTGAGGCCACTTCATGCTAGTTTGTAGATTTGTACTCCAAGGTTTCAAATAAGGTTTGGTGAGTTGTTACATAGATTTTTTCACTCATCATTCCTTTCATGCTTTTAATCATTTCAAGGTTTAATTACCAAAATGGGGTTTGACCAAGGTAAACCTCCATTCACCTAACAAACAACATTTTTCTCTCTTTGATGTGTGATTGCAGATTTTAGGTTGAAGATCATTTGAAGAGAAAAAATGAAGAATGTTGCAAAGTTGTCAAAGTTGCAAAAAAAGTTGTCAAATCATGGAAACTCTTCTACAAATATTATTTCTGGCTTTTTGACAATGAACACTTGGAATTTGGGAGTGCAGACCTAGCAGAAGTGAACCCATAAAGCATTTTCTAGGAGCCCTAGCTAGGACCCATTCACCATAGGGCGAATGATTCCTCAGTGAGGTCTAAAAAAGCATCTTTGGTGATAGGTACACATCATTCTCACCTTTCTAGATCTACATTTTGATAGTTAGTTGTATTAGTTTTTAGATCTGTCTTCTATAGCTTGTGTTTGGAATGAAATTAGGGAAATAGGCGCATCATATCCCCTTTGTTATTAATTCAGCTTGGTACCACTATATTTCCTTTGTTTCATTTTGGTGAACTTGAAGTTTGATCCTTTCATTTTTTGATTTTGGAGTCCTTTTTCATCCTAGGTTTAGATCTTGCATTCATTTTCATCTCTTTTCATTGAATTAGGTCTCATTTAGGGAGTCTTGTCTTTGAATTTCATTTAAGGGTTTAGGATTTCATATTTTGCATTCTTTAAATGTAAAAAATACAAAAAAAATAGTCATCTTACATATCATTCTACATAGTATTCATTTGCATTTGAAAATTGAAACAAAAATTGCATATCAAACTAGCTTTTCTAGGTTGTCATTTTGTCATAATTTGCACTTGCATTCCACATTGAATTCACAGAAAATTAAAAATAAATTTGTTGTAACAAACCAAAATTTGAAAACCACTGAAAAGCATTCAAAAATATGTAAAAATTCATTTCAAAACCCTTATCTAGGACCCATTCGTCCTAGGGTGAATGAGTCCCTGATCAGGCCACGTTCTAATTTTTTGGGCATAAAAAATATTCATTTCTACATTTTTGTTTGCTACTTTCAGATTTATGTTACTGTTTGCAGAATTTTTGTTTCATCAATTTGATCATATCTAGCTTAATTTGATAAAGTTAATGCATTGTGTGATTTCAAAATTGCATTTACAAGACTTCATTTTTAGATTTTTGCATATTGTAATTAGCAAAGTACCTATTTTAGAATCTACAAATTGTATTCTATGTCATTGCATTGCAATTTACCCTCTTTCCATTTTGGGTTGGCATTGAGTTTGTGAAAATTGTATGAGCTTTACAACTTGGTGTCCTATTAGTAATACTATTGTGAGACATAGTTTGAGACTCATGTCATCCCACGATACACCATTGGCCGTGGATCTTTGGTTTTCTAACTCTCTAATAGAGTTGATAATCAACCCCCTATGGATCATGGCATGCATACTTCATTTCCAATTACCTCCTTACCTACAACCAATGTGCATGATGTTGTTCATGTCCCACAAGAGAACATAAGGTTGCTAGACGAACAATTGAAAACTTTACAAGACCTTGTCAAAGATGAACCTATTGTTATCCATGTCATTCCTCTTATATGAAACTTATGAAAGCTACTTAAATACGAACAAGGAATAGAATACATATATAACTTGGGTTACCTCATCAACAAAAATTTTCCTCCTCTTCAACCTGCCTCCAATACATTACCTATGAATATACAAAAAGAAGCCACACCTTCCGAACACTTTACTAGCCCTAACACATCCTTTTTCTAAAAAAAGAAAGGACTTGCAATTAGAAGATGAAGTTGATGAAAACACTATTGTCATATACCAAAGAAGAAGAAACCAAGAGTGCATGATCATCAAAAGATTTAGTTACAACAGTTTTATGAACCTCATGGATCTCTTTATAACCTCTTACAACTATCCAAAACTGAGACAATCTTTTATGCTCTTTTACGATGGCAACTAATCGAATTACCACCTAAATGTGCAAACTTGACCAAAAGACAAACTAACAAAAATGAACAATATTGTGCTTATCATAGATTCTTTGGCCATCATACCGATAATTGTCATCCTTTAAAGAAAATATTGAATAAGTTTTCACCCTCTAGGAATCAAACTTGACTAAAATAACATTCACTCCTTGCCATGTAATATTTGTAGGGTCATAACATCCTCACTATTACATGTTTTACATTCATTGAAAATCATTTTCATGATCGCAAGAAGCTCATTCTCATCACCCATCTCGGTTCATCCTTGTCCTGCACTTAGTGGGGCAAGGGATTAGATAGCATTGTCCTAGTTTTGGCACATAATGTTGTCCCTTCATCTAGTTTTCCGCCTTCCACATATACTAATCAAGATTGAAATGTAGACAACTTGCTACAGGTTGACTCGCATGTGCCTTAACTAATATTTTACTTTGTTTTCTTTTTCATGTTTCTTTGTGATTGAATGTGTGTAATGTGACCCCCCCATACTATTTCATTTGATGTATCTCTCTCTTTTTGTGCAGTCCTCTATATCTATCTACATTCTTCTATATGTCATAAACATTTTATCCTTTTTCATTTGTCTTGTGTTTTCCTTTTGGGGATGATGCAAGGCATTGAAACATTTATGTCTCTTCCATGTTGAACCAAAATATTTTTCTTTGTTTTCTCTCTTTCTGTGTCATTCTTCCAATTCTTTGAGTATTTGGGGAATGATGAAATTTTTGAGCTCTATAACGACATTGTAGCATAGATATATTGACCCCAAATCCATAGATCCCTTATGTATTTTTGGGGGAAACCCTTCCTTCTTCATGACATAGTTTTATTTCAGAAATATATGACTTGGCATAGGGATTTCCAAGGAAGCTCTCATGTCTTAGGATTGAACATTGGCTACTTTAAAGCAATTACTCAAAACAATGGTGTTAGCAACCGCTTTAAAGTGGGGGCATACATGAATGATATATTTCAACATTTCTCATGTTTCATGGTGTGATTTTCTTTATTCTTGTGATGCATCCTTTTATTGGTGGTGTCATTGGGTTTTATATCCTCCAAGAGTGCAATATTTCTTAGCATATGACTTTCCTCTTAGTGGTGATGCGACACACTACATTCCCTAAGTTGTGAGTCTTTTACTCTTGACTTGTCCTCTCCTAGAGACATTAGGCATGATGTTCCCTAAGAAGAAGACCTTACACAAACTAAGAAAAATACCTTTGAACAAAAAACCTTTTACTTGCATTATTGTTCATATGTGTTAGCGTAACGCAACTTGTTAGCCTTATGGAGCTTGAAACCCTCAAATTCAAGGCCACCAAGCATAATGCACCTTGCTTTCCTGTGGAGCCTTGCCTTGTTCATAGGTGTTTAGCATAACACATCTTGTTAAGCCTTATGAAACTCAAACTCTAAATTCAATGCCACCTAACATAACACACCTTGCTTGCCAGTGGAGCCTTGCCTAGCATTGTGGCACCTTATTGAAGTTTTCAAGAGGATAGCTTTGATATGGTATGGGAGCCTAATATGATTATCTCATTTGCCACCCTTTTGGGATACTCACCTAGTGGACAGCCTGAGGTTCCACTACCCCAAAGTTAGCACGACAAAACAAAATTGATGGATTAGATGTGTTCCACATCGCGTTGGACCATCTAGGGTTGATCTTCTTGGTCTTTGATATTGTATGATTGCGTATCTTTATCATTGTTGCATACATAAGTGTCTTGAATGTATAGTGTGAGTTTGACATGGGGTCATCCTCTCACTAAAGTGGGGGAAAAATGTAGTGTAGGAAAGAGTATCCCTTTTTCACAATTAACTAAATGGGAATAATTAATAATAAATGAGCTTAATGTTGCCTTAATTTAGTTTGTAATATGTCTTTCATATTCACATTAAGTTTAGGGCCCTTTTAATAAAATTGAATTAATTATGCCTTGTTTTTGATGTTGTAAGGTGTATCTTTACACTTTCACATTAACCTAGGGATTTATTAATTGATTGAGGTTAATTTTCCTTAATTGTCCCCTTTAATTCAAATCGAAGCCTAATTAAATGCAAATTCTAAGGAATAAAACCCAACATTCATAAATGTCATTTCTCAACACTTAACTTTGGAAGATGTGTGTCCTAGGTAAGTGACCTAGGACCCATTCCCGATAGGGAGAATGGGTCCTCACTTAGACCTACGACACTGATTTTGCATAATGTTTAACATTTACTGATGTGTGTCCTAGGTAAGTGGCCTATGACCCATTTTCCCTATGGTGAATGGGTCCTCACTTAGATGTAGGACCCCCTTTGAAATGTGTTTTTGGTGGTATTTTAATGATTTCAAATCTATAATTCAATGTCGGCTTGTGATATTTGAATTTTAGGAATTAATGTTAAGATATGTATAAATACAAGGATATTTCATCCTAAGATCCTAAAGTTTTTAAGCTAGATTTTTTATGCAAGCATCCTAATAGAAAAATTATGATCAAGAGAGCATTCAAGAGCATTACTAAAGGCATTCAAGGGAAAAATTATTGAAGTTTATTGCAACAATCAAGATTCATTTCATCATATCAAAGATTTATTGCATCATGCATGTTGTTTGAGCTAATATGGTAATGTAGAGTTCAAGATCTATTCAAGCATACTCAAGGCATTATCTCTAATCAAGTTTCATGATCAAGATCTACATTCATTAAGGCCACTTCATGCTAGTTTATAGATTTGTACTCCAAGGTTTCAAATAAGGTTTGGTGAGTTGTTACATAGATTTGTTCATTCATCATTCCTATCATTTTTTTACTCATTTCAAGGTTTAATTACCAAAACGGGGTTTAACCAAGACAAACCCCCATTCACCTAAAAAACAAAATTTTTCTCTCTTTAATGTGTGATTGCAAATTTTAGGTTGAAGAATATTTCAAGAGAAAATTCGAAGAAAGTTACAAAGTTGTCAAAGTTGCAAGAAAAGTTGTCAAAACATGGAAACTCTTCTATAGATCTTATTTCCAGCTTTTCGACAGTGAACACTTGGAATCTGGTAGTGCAGACCTAGCAGAAGAGAACTTGAAAAGTATTTTCTAGGAGCCCTAGCTAGGACCCATTCACCATAGGGAAAATGAGTCATTAGTGAGGTTTGAAAAAACATCTTTGGTGAATGGTACACATCATTCTCACCTTTCTACATCTACATTTTGATAGTTAGTTCTGTTAGTTTTCAGATCTGTCTTCTATAGCTTACGTTTCAAATGAAATTAGGGAAATAGGTGCATCATATCCCCATTATTCATCACTCCATTGTGGTGAACACCCTATTTTTCATATATTTCATAGCTAAAAAGAATGAGTTGATGCTATAATAGACAACAAGAATGATGATAAAAAATGCAAGACAATTGCCTCCTACAGGTCGACTTACTTGGCAGAGTTGAGTGCTTGACTTTTTCTACATTTTACAAAATGCTTCACATTCTAGAAATTCATAATGATAAATAGACTTCTATTTGGTTCATGATTTTATCATTTGGCGCCACATTTTCTCATTTGTGCCATATGATGTGGGTCGATGTTCATTGTTTGACTTGGTCGACTCATTCTGTGCATATTCATTTACTATTGCTTTTACAAGGTCTTGGCAACCATGTTAACATGTTGGCAAACATTTCCAACCAAGCGCTTGTTTATAGCAATGTACATATTTCACATTAAGCAATTTAAATGTTTAAAGCAACACTTTTTAATATATACATGTTGCTCTCATAGCGCTAAATCCTTTGTTATAATGTTGCATGCATTACTTAACATAAACTATACTTTAAATGCTATGCATTGGTTATTCTAGCATTATCATTATCAAATATACTTGATGATTATATATATGTTTGTATGTATATATGTATATATATATATATGTATCTTGATTCATAGGTTTATGTAACACATTATTCAATGATTGAATACATATTCACATATGAGCATAGGTGTGTGTATATATGTATATATATTACCCTACTAGTACAGATGTATCCTTTTCATCAACACATACTTGTAGGTTTATACATATATATGTATATTCTTATTTACTATATATACATATGTACATCACACCTTATATTTAAGCACATATACTCCTAGTCATATCGATCGACATATATACATGGTATGTATATATATATGTATGTATCTTTGTCTAAATGACATTCCCATACATATGGGTAATCCGTACATGAGCATCCGTAGATATGTCTATCTACGTATTCTTATGCATGTCTTTTATCATGTGTATGAGATTCCTATTGACAAATACATATACACATACACATATATATACATATTATGCACATATGTTCCATCGATCAAATATAAACACACAAAGAACTCTCATAAATCAAAGAGACTCAACACTTAGACTCCTAAGCAAGAACATTTACAAATATAAACACAAGCATGACTAAAGATAACTTACTATTACCCAACTATTGTCCCAACTTGACATTTCTCAAAGGTTACCAAACCAAGTTCTTCTCCATGAGTGACATTTCTCCTCTCTTTAGGAGGCTTGATTTAATTCCTACATCCAACTTACACTTCACAATGGTAGTTAGCTGAAAACAATACATCCTTTTGCATCATATATTTTCACAATCAGAATCATTTCATAACATCAAATTGAGTCAACATTTATTATTCATATTTCTAAAACACATAAAGCACAAGTACACTCATTTCAAGCATTTTCACCCAACTAGGTAAAAGTAATTAAGTAGTAGCACAACAGGGTGTAACAATAAATAACCAACATTGAAGCACTGAATGGTTTTGCTAGAGGTTGTGTGAATATTATTTTCATGAGACATGTTTTTGCATTGTGCATGCCTTCCTATTGTATTTGATTGACTATTTCGTAGAAGATAGGGGCTTCAATTAAGCTATTAATGGGTTCATTAATGATGATTGGTCTTTGATGGGAAGTGATGAGGTGGGTGATGTAACTTTATAACCAATTCTTCTCCATGCAAACTTTTGATTGATATCTTACTTCCTCTAATGGGTTTCCTACTTCCTTTTGTTTAGTTTGGATTATTAAATAACTACATGCTTAAGAAATCAACTATGACCTCATTTTAGTGGCTTATCTTGGTTTTATAAAATGTTCATTATCATTACTTATTTGAATCTTGTGAAAGTGTTGATTAGAATTGATAGATAGTAATATTTGTTCCTATATTATAGTTATTTTGAAGATCATTCCATGTCTTGTTCCTATTTTGAAAATAGGTGGTTCTTAAGATGGTTAAATCGTTGCTCCCTTAGCCCAAAGAGTGGAACATGGAGAGGTTAATAAATATTGATTTCTTGTGTTATCTTTAACATGGTATTCATTCCTTTAAGGCTCACTTCTCTCTTGAGTCGATCATAGTTAAGAAAAGCTAATTGATATAAAAAAAATAGAGATTGCTCCTTGTATTTGATACCTTGGTGCAATTGGTCAAAAATATTAAAAATTAGTTATCATCTTTATTCTTAATGCCATGGGTTTTAGCAAAATTTACAATTTGAAGGGCTTCAATAATTAATCATACAATGCAATCCATGAGGATCATTT
The DNA here is from genome assembly GCA_007258455.2 of Sequoia sempervirens. NCBI lineage: Eukaryota > Viridiplantae > Streptophyta > Pinopsida > Cupressales > Cupressaceae > Sequoia > Sequoia sempervirens. The sequence goes on from VDFB02047230.1 coordinate 165,565,132, forward strand.
TAATTTTTCAATAAACTCTTCATTTTATCTATGTGAAGTATATCTTATAGTTGTCATGCTCTATAGAAACTCTCATGTTGGTGCCTCCATACAAGCATTCCTTGTTTCAATATTTACCTTTGTCCAATTATGGTGATATAAATATTCTCTCCAAGATTTTGATCTTAGCTACTTTCAACTACAAACATGTATTGCAATACTCGCTTATTTCTCTTTGTATTAAAATATTACTATTTTTATAAAAAACCAAAGGCATTCCATGATGCAAGGTTCTATCATGGAAATTATTTTGTGAGGCATGATATCATAAAGACATCCATTTGATCATGCCCATATTATTTTTTTCAACATACTAACAATTTCTTGATGTTTATTTGATAAATTGCTAGCAATGCAATTTATCTTTCTCAACATACTAACAATTTCCATATCACATCAAATAATTTATTACAACAAATATTATTTCTATTATCCCATAACCCTTATTTCCTCCTAATCATCAATGCAATAATGTTTCCTACCCTTTCTTATAGAGGGAATAATTTTGACATAAGTATGGTGAGGGTGAAACACATCAAGTGAATTATGGCTAAGAGTTGAGGAATCAAACTTAAGCTTAGACAAGTGAGGGGAAGAAGACTAACTATGATCATAAGACTATTCCACCTTATTGAAATGATTTCATTATTTATATTTTTTTGTGCATTATTCTCCTAGTGCTTCACCTAGGATTTATTGCTTTGTCACCTTTCAAATCTCTTATTATTTGTGCTTCATTGTCAAATATTTGATCATTGATTCCAACATCACTTGTTGTTAGCTTCTATTTTTGTATACATCAATGATCTTAAGTTTTTCCCAAGTTATTGCATCAAATCCTTTGGCCTTTCAAGACGTAATAGACTTCTATCAAAAGGATTATTTTCTATATTTTATGGGTACATCAATACAACATGTTGAATTTTCAAGTTTTTTAGAACTTGTTCATATTGAACTCATTGTGTGGGAGGACTTTACTTCATTTGTTCATGAGAACTAGGATGTTTATACACCTAAAGATGATGATACTTATTTTTTAAAATATTAATAGTGACATACTCTGAAGCTCTATCGATAAATCTAAAGGCCATAATTCTAGATGATGTTATATGTTTAATGAGGTTATCCTCCTGTAATAACAAAAAATATATACCTTACAATTATTTTTACTATGTTTTACACTCATTTTAATTTTTCTCTAGTTTTACCTTTTTAACCCTTTTATACCCTTATTTTCCTTATCCATTAAGTTTTCCCCTTTTCATATGTCTTGACCCCTTTCTAAGTCTTATTTCCCATCCCCATGCCATATTTTCCCCTTTCCATGTCTTATTTCATATCCTCATGTCATCTCTCCCCCCATGTGTCTTTCTCCCTCTTCTATGTGTTCCTTTACCCTTATGTTGTTCTTATTTCCATTTTCAAAGTAATTTCTCAAAAAATTAAATGCTTTCTTATACCCTATAATGACTAGCTACCATCAACCCATTTATTCTATAACTCACACCTCATAACTCCAAATGAGATAAAAATGCCTCCCAAAAATCAAGTAGAAAGTATCCTTGGACTAACTAATCTCATTTCAAGTTGTTCCTCCTTTAAAAAAATATAGTTTTACCTCTAAAAACTTATAAAATAAAGCTCTTTTCTCTCATTTGAGACAATCTACACATTACATGCATACTTAACTCATATAATACAAGCATGCTTATTACAAATGTTGGAGCTTCAAAGCCTTCGGGCATTGATACACTATTGGAGCATCATCATAGATCATTGAAGAGCTCATTCATACAATATTTTGTGGTATTATTCCTCCATTTCTTCTTCTCATAGACCTTCTTCCTCCTTCCTAAGTTAATTACCAATACACCCTATTTTGGCCTAATTTATTATTTTCTTCTCCCCATTCCATATCACTTTTACAATATTTTATTTATATTTTGTATTTTATTTCTTTCTTCCACCAACCCTTATTTACCTTGTTTCTATTTCCTCTTAGTAGGTATATTAGGGTTTATATTTTTAATTTTAATTTGTAAGTGGATTTCATATTTGATTTCAAATTACTATTTCCAATATCATTATCATAAGAATGTATGTTTGAATTACCCACAAGGAGGCTAACTAAGGAAACTTGCCTATTGATCTAACCATCTTATAGGGTTTCCATTATAAAATATGACTTGCAAGTGATTTATGGAAGTTTCTAAGCACTTTGGACCATCGAGACAATTATAAGAAGTGATGATACACAATCCATAAAAAAAATTAAGAGATATTCTAAACTTGAACAAATGTGCCCCCTAGAACTAGTGCCCCTAAACTAGACCTAGGGAATTTATTTATAAAATAATATTAATCATACAACATCCAAATTTAGTAAAGTTTTTTATACATATCCACATGCTTAATTTTTAATTTTCCATAATTTTTTTATGTGATCTATGGTTTTAGTTATTTTTCATCTCCTATACATGTATATTATTTTACACTAGTCTTTTACCAAATATTGATATTTTTTCCTTTTTAAAAAAAAATAAATTTACAAACACAAGTACCCACTAGATCTAACATCTTTAGCACAATATATAATCTCAAACATGAAATTTTGATCAAATTTTAAGGTAGGATGAGGAACTGACATCTCACACTAGTTTCTTTTCCTAAGAAGGAAATTGTTAGAGTAGCAATCAAACACCTATCATAGAAAGATAGAATACCAAAGCTATGGAGGCCAAGAGCTATTGATCCAAAAATGCATGAATCATTATGAATGTGCATATTAATGATTACATAATAGAGAATCCTTATAAAAGTATAATTAACCTAAAACACCTAGGTGAGGATAAAACGAGATCATGGCATGTGTCCTCATCCTATGACATGAGACATAAAAAGAACATGACCTAAGTAAGCTTAAGTAATTAGAGGAAAAATAACCTAATAATTAAATAAATAATTAATTAGGAAATACATTTTACTCTAACACCCCCCTTAAGTGAAACTTAGGGAGAAAATCAAAACTCTAAAAATGAATGCATGATGAGTCTCGACAAACAAGGCTTGGTGAGCTACCCATGTACAAACAATTGAATCTCTCATAATTGGAAAAATGAGAAAACCTAGTAGGAGAAAACTCATCTCCAAAAGAGAGAAATACATGTGAAGGATTGAAAAAGGCTCCAAAACAAGAGTGAAGGACTGAGAAGCCTCCAACCAAGATAGTCCCAAAAAAGGAGGAATAAAGGATGAACATGAGGAATACCATTGAAGCATGAAGAAGCTACAAACATTATCGAAGAATGACTGCTATAATGATGAAAGAAGAACCTTCTCTTAAACAGACGATGATCAGGATCAAGAAGACAATAATATGCATGAGTTCCCCCAATGGCACTACTAAAATGAAATAAAAAATAAAGGCAAAACATCTGGAGCTCAAAGATACAGATGGAATAGGTACCAAAATTCTAAAGAACTGATCAAGTGAAAATGGAGGTCACCTCCAAAAATAGGAATGCAATGCAAGAGTGTCCATATGGTAAATGCTTCATCTCACTGAATTGCATGGGTAACCAACCACTAATATATGTTGCATCTGCCTAGTGCATAAGAACAAATACTAGATACATAGCTCACTCCAACACAAAACAAAGAAAGCATTAGTACAATAGTAGAAACCCCCCATAATGTTGACAAGGGAGAGCCATGATAGGTACACTAAAACTATGTGCCAAAATCAAGGCATGAAGAAGAATCAAGAACATTTGAACGTGCACATGAAAGTACTTGCAGATATAAAGGGTGTGCAAACAAAATTCATACATGCGTGAGGCAAGAATCATTAATGATTCATTACTGTCGTGGAAGGGACACTCACTTGACAAAAGTTTGATGATAAAATAAAGGAAAACATCAACCCACCCATGACACTTTATATCACAGTATGAGTATAATAAGGCATAAAATGATGTGCAAGATCCTAATAATACATGTACAATTTTGAGGCACTTTATTTTAGTGTGTTTACATAAGAGAAGTGCTTACAATGGAAGCTCACAATGTCTAAAAAAAAGGACACAAGATGAAAATACAATTATCTGATAGAAAAAAGGACTCTTATAACATCATAATAAAGTACACAAAAAATATGTACTTTAAAAAATAGCACCCAAAAAGGAGTTTGAATGCAGAAGATATGGCCCATCAAAGTATCCAAAATGAGAACTACACAACAACATTGAGAAAACTAATTTTTGAAAAAAATAGAGCCTAATATTTTAAACCACCTACACCATTGTGAAGAGCACAAAATTCTACCGCATTTCAAAAAAATGCATTGGAAAATACCACTGTATGACTGAGATATAGCCTCTAGAAGATGGGGTGCAAAAATGAAAAGCTCAACGAAGAGGGGCTAGGCTAGGCAAAAAAGACTTCTCCACCAAATTTGGAAAAAAACCTCCAAATGTGGAGATCCGCCAATTTTAGAACTGCGTGTTGGGGAAGCCGTATGACCTCTCTAGCAAAAAAATTACCTCAGAAGCTCCTGACTCCAAAATAGGTTGAATTTAATATCAAAATTCATTGAATTGGTCTCCTAAACTCAACTGTGAGGTTCTTTTTGACTCGAAATACTTTTGAAATTGCAGCTACACTCCATATTTGGAAAAAATCAACTACTTCAAACCCTTGCAAATATGATCTCAGGAGTCCAAATTAGGCCAAACAAAAGAAAATTTTGACTTTTCCAATGGCTTGGATTCCAATGGAAGAATTTTTTTTGGTTCTAGATACACCAAATGATAGCTCAAGAAACAAAATATCTCAAAAAGAGGAGAGGGGATTACATATCTATATCTTTGATACTATGTTAGATTTGTGAATAACACAAGACGTAGGATTGAACAACAAATGAAGACACCTTCGACACATGAGAGTTTTAAACAATAATATGCAATATCCCTCAACAAGAAAAAGCTATATAATTCAACAGAGATAATAATACAATGAGAGTTGAGTGTTATACAGGAGAAAACCTAAATGATAAAGGAATTAGATCATGACAAGTGTCAACATCTCATGAAATGAGATAGAATGATCTAATAATAGTTCTCTAGTTAACATAGAAAATCACTCCTAAGATTAGCTTAAGTGCATGAGAACAAATTAGACTAATAATTAATTAAAGATTAATTAATTATTAGTTAATGCATGATTACTCTAACATAAACAACACCCCTACACTAGTCTTCGAGTATTAATTCTACCTTCCTTTGGCCCATGACTCTACCATGAGTTCTATATCAACATTCCAATAATTTATCAAGACTACACTAGATGCCCCCAGGTTGATCTATAACATCCACTTTTTAATTTTTTATATCTAGTCTTAGTCTAAAATGCTTACTCTTATTTCTAAATTTGTGTTTTCAATATTGCTGCCAATCCTAACTTCTATAAGATTAGATCAAAGTTTCTAGGACATATTTACACACTTTTGATTATTTTTATTTGATCCATTTTATCATGCACTTTAAGAAGGAAAAAATATTTGTTTAATCTTTCACATCACTAAATCTCATTATAGACTTCCTCTTCCATTTATAAAGTATCATATATGCACACTTATTGATTCATTATTCCTTGAGGATAATAGTGATGATTGCTTAATTGATTCACATGTTTCACCTATACATTGATATAATGATAATATCCATTATGTAGCCCATGATATGCCTTGTTCTCTATCCATTGGTTCATGATTTATAAATGATGTATCTAGTGAGGAACATGGTGATAGTTTCTTAAATGATGAACAATTTTACCACAATTTTCATAGCTCCTAATTTTATTATCATTTTGTTAATAATATTTATATTGCACATGTACTTTAAGAGTACCAATCATTAAGAAATTTTGTAAGAACAAAGATGCAATATAATTATGAATATATTTAGATACATCGAAAAAGAATAATAAAATCGTTATATATATACATATATATATACACACATATATATATATATATACACACATACACACACACACACACACACACACACACACACACATATATATATATATGCATACATACATACATACATACATACATACATACATACATATATATATATATATATATATATGTCAATTTATGAGAATGACTTTGGGGTGGGAGTGAAAGTTTGTTCAATCCCAAAAATTAATTAAATTGGACGCAAATTTTTATGAGTCATCGATCCAAATGGCTCTAGATAGAACCCATAACAAGGTCTCAAAAAAAATCATTTTTTCTTGTCTCCTCTTTTTGGGTTTACTAGGAATTTTTGAGGTAAAAATTTCACGTTACCTTGGTAGGAACCTGATACCTTTATTGCCATCTCATAAAATACTTTTGTTCCACAAGGAACTGTGATGTGTTTTTTATGAGATTGTGAGACTATTCTAATTTGTGGTGCACTATTTTGCACAATGTGGGTAGTGGCTATAATAAGTTTGATGAAAAGAAGGAATTTTATGCCTTTTTTGTTGGGGATTTCTTGGAAGACATTGTCATATTTTCCTCCAACTTTTTATGAAGTATATTCAGGAAATCAAAATGGAAGTTCAAGAAGGCATTTTTCCTTGTGATGTTCTTTATATAGAAATAAAGGGCCAACAATACATCCCTTGAAATAATGGGAAAAGAGGAGATCCTCATACAAAGAACTTCAGAACTAAGGGTGTCCCTCTTCCCAATATTTCATTGAAACCAAGAGATTTCAAAGTGTAGAGATTGACTTACAACCCTAAGGTGAGCCAATCAAACCTAAATCTCTAGGTCTCTTAGGACAATAGGATTTGAAATTAAGTGGAAATGAGTTGATGCAACTAAACCAGTTGAACAATATGACCTAGATGATAAAATGTAAGATCTCAAAGCTATAAAAATCAAATTGATAAATTGTAGGAAGATCTAAGAAGGGTGTGGACAGATTTACCTGGCATAAAAAATTTGTTTTGAGCATTGTTGGAGGACAAGGTGTCCAAAAAAAGTTTTGATACTCCTCAAGTACTGGATCTTAGCTTCAGTTTGACATAAGTCCCACTATCGAAAAGTCGAAAAAAAAATATGAATATGAATTTTTTGTGGCTTGACAACAATGATGACAACTTATGCAATGTTCCAAAATTGCTCTTTAAGATCGTTTCAGTCCTTCTTCAACCTATAATATACACATAAAAAGAGAAGAAAAAATATTAATTTTGAATGGGGGCTTGCCTTAGTCAAACCCCATGTTTGCTAATTAAACCTTGATAAAATGATAATGGCAATTGATAAATGAAATAAATGATCAATGAACACTTGCTTGATACAACTCACCAAACCTTTAATGGCTTCCCTTAGAGGATTGAAATCACACACATCACTCCAACGAATCAGATCTTGCTTTACTTGATTTGTTGGATACTTGAATGCTTGGTGCTTTAGGATCAACAATGCAGATTAGCCTTCACAAGATGATATGAACACATATATTCTTGAACATGATGATAGGATCTTCAATGCTGTAACAAATGATCAAAAAAATTGCTCTTAAATGCTCTTAACAATAATATTTTCTCATATGAAGTCTCCAAAAAAGTATGTTCTCTTTGAATTGATAAAAATACTGTGTATTTATAGGTGTTTATCTAATTTTTTGAAAATAAGATTCCAAAAGCCGACAATTGCAAATGAAATTTGAATCATTAAAATACTGCCAAAAACATATTAAAATTTGGGACCTAGGACTTAAGGAAGACCCATTCGCCCTTGGTCCTAGCCCAAAAGTCTAGAACACATTCATTTTGGGGTGTCTAAAATATTAATTACATTAATTAAATATAGATTTCCCTTTTAAAAAATGAGCAAAATAGGGTTTTGGAATGCATAATTTGGTAAATTAGGAGCTTAATTAAGTCCAATTAATTAAGGGACCCAAACATAATATGAAATTGTAAAGGTATAAAATTTCCTACACTACATTTAACCCACACTTTAGTGAGAGTATGAGCTTATGCTCAAACTCACACTAAAGTAGACAAATAGGCATCAAGAGAGGTCCAAGTGTACAAATGTCAGAAATATATGATGATAAAGATGAAAGAGGGTAATCAATCCCCTAGGATCTAAAATCCTATGGCAAACCAACATAAGGACAAAGGGACACACAAGATGTATAAGATATATGCAGCAAGACAAGATACACAAGCATGCAATGTTAAAGCTAATGCAAAAAGGGATGAACTAGCAAGTTGCATTATGCCACATCCATCAAACACGCTCACATGGCTCCATTGGCAAGCAAGTTGTGTTATGCTTGATGGCTATGAAAATATGCTCACAAGGGCTAGTGTAGTCTGGTATACACTAGGTGAGCCCCCAAGGCTAGATGAGAAACACACACTAGGTGTACAAGGTGTGTACCCATAAAAACATGCTTCACAAGGATAGCAAGTTGCATTATGCTAGAAACTCATGAAAAGTGATCAAGATACTTTTCTAACACTACACTAAGTTCAACCTCTATGAACAAAGTGAAGCAAGAATCAATGTAATAATGTCAATGTATGCCCCCACTTTAAAGGAATTGCTAAATGCCATGATGTGAGCAATTACTTTAAAGTAGAAATGATATATGCCAATTAATTAAAGGGCCATGAGAGCTTATTTGGAAAGCCCTATTCCAAACATATGTTTCCAAATAAATTTGCGTCATGAAAAAGGAGGTTTCCCCCACATGCAATCCAAAGATAACACATAAGGGATCCACATATTCAATGTCATCATATGTCTTTGCTATAGTGATATAAAAGAGCTTGGAGCCGTCATCATTCCCCAAATACCTCGTGGAACAATGAGCACAAAGGAAGAATGAAACATAGAGATATGGAAGACAAACAATCCTTTTTGGTCAACATGGAAGAGACCTAAATGTCTCAACACTTTGCATCATCCCAAAAAGGAAAACATGAGACAATGTTTATGACATATAGAAGAATGTAGATACAAATAGAAGAATGTCACAAAAATTTGCTTCCTTTGTATCCTTGCACCAACAGAGTAACAAGGGTCATCCAAATAAATCTCGTAAACATAAAGACATGTCAAGCAACACAATACAAAGGATCACATTACACACACACAATCACAAAAAACAAGAAAATAACAAAGCTAATATGACACATGCGAGCCAACCTAAAGTAGGTCCTCTGCATCCCAATCTAGCTCATCATGTGTAGAAGGTGGATAACTAACCAAAGGAGAAAAAAAAAGTGTCATATTAGGACAATTACTAGGCTCAACACATGGTGATGCACTCTTTTTAGGAGGATCATCATGGTTGGGCCCATCTAAGTTCATGGAAGAGGAAAATAACAAATTCGACTCATTATGCACTTCCTAATCAATCTTAACAATCTCATCATCATCATCTTCCAAGTTAATCACAGTAGGAGGTCTAATGACAATCTCCATGGTATGCTCATGTTTTTGTTGTGGTGAAGGTGGAGAATCATCATGCTTTATTTGAGTTAGTTTTTGATCTTGGATTGTTGGTTTTTTCTTTTCTTCTAATAGATGAGCAATAGCACAACGTCTATGCCTATGATGTTTAGCATTTTGGTTTCTTATTGCATGGTTTTCAAGTTGTGATGGTGTAGGAGCAGGTTTATCAACCATTGGTTTCTTTTTTTTTTGCAAGGGAGGAAGAAAAGGTATCATTGAGGGTTGGGAAATTGTTGTCTCTTTAGGTCTATACAATTGTTTTATTTAGGAGGCACCAAAGGAGTTGTATTGTTATCTCTTGGTCTTTTGTAGGAAATGGGTGGATGAATTGTGTTGGAATTGTCTTGGTTACTTGGAAGGGATTTTGGTTCAAACATTGATTCATCAATGATAGGTTGGGGAGGAGGAACAATCATGGACTCAAGAATATTTCTAAGAGATAATTCGACTATGCACTTTGCCTTGAACTTTTGATAGGATTTGAAAAATAAGTATTCATGAGGCTTTATAGGTTCCATAGGTTAAGGCCAAGAGAAGTCTAATGAAAAGTTTCCACGTCAAGCCAAAGGATTAAAACAACTATGATGCACAGTAAAAAATTCATTGCCAAATGGAAATTTCAAGCATTTATGAATTACCGACTAGATAACATCCATGGAGCATAGCCATGGATAGCCTAACTTCACATGTTCTAACATCGATATGATGGAGAATGAGACATCTAATTGCTTCAGTCCAAATTTTAATGGGAGAGTGATCAAACCTATCGTAGGGCGAGCAAAACCATCATGCATTTTGATCCATTATTTTGATTGTTCATAATAGTATTGGTAAAGTTCATGCACAAATAAGAATTCCTCAACGATCACATTATCTACACATGTAGGATCAATTAAATCCCATTTGTAGGCTTGTCATTGATTCTTTTAGCTATGTAAAGAGGACCATTAGGTGTATGTTTAAGTATATCACTATGTGAGAAAGCAATGTCCATAGACAAGTTGGTTTGGCCCTTATGAGGTTTCATGATAATGAATCTAGTCATGGTATGTAGATCATCCTCATTCTCACTCTTGTCACTATCAGTTATGTCTTGTAGGTTGTCAACACTCAATACATCATTATTAGTATCACTAGCTTTAACAAATGGGATGGAGTGGTTTGGAATTGGATTGGTAAAGATTTACAAATTTTGATTAGGTGGGGTAACAAATTTATTTCCTTGATCATTAACATCACCAATCTAGATGTGATTAGAATCAATAAGGTCTTGTACTAAATGTTTAATATGTATACATTGTTTCATATCATGTCCATTCTATCATTGATATTGGAAAAAATAATTTTGATTATAGTTTGGAGGTAAAGGCTTAGTGGTATCAAGAGTTCTAACGGGAGGTAAGGTGATTAAGTTTTTGCTCAAGAGTTGTAACATGATTGAATGGAGGGTATTGGGTAGTGGGGTGAATTGTCTATTCTTTTGGTATGGAGTTGTTTTTATAGAAGCCACTTGAGGTTCAACATGATGGGTTGGTTGAGGTTGACTTATCTATATAAAACTCTTGTTTGATTTCTTGAATGGTTGAAAATTGTTATGATGCACAGTTTCAGATTTTTTAGGACAGGTTGAAGGAGTTTTGTCTACACGTTGATTAAGTGAGTTGTAATAATCATAGAGTTGTGCATAAGTGTGTAAAAGATGAAAATTTAATCATCCCTTGCTTTCCTTGAATATTTATTTGTAATTTATCAATGAACATCCTTTGAAGATCAACATTAGGAAGCTTAATGTTGATTTGTGAGTAAAACAATTGATGATGAGCTATAAAATCTGTGACCTTTTCATTTGATTTTTGTTTACATTGTATGATATCAGGTAGAGACATCTTAGGACCAATGTGCACTTGGAAATGGTTTAGAAAGGCATCAACAAGATCATTTAATAAGTTGATCGAGTTATTCGATAAGGAACAAAACTATTCCAAGGCTGTATCTTTCAAAGACATAGGGAAAAGTTTAGCCAAGAGTTTATCCTTAAAAATGAAGTCACTACAAAGGATGTGTATGCTGAAACATGGTTACTAGGATCTCCTTTACCATCGTATTTCTCAAATCTGGGATCTCTATACCTTGTGGCATTTGTGTTCTCAATATCTCCAATGATAATGGGTTTCTTTTGACATATTGTGAAGGTTGGCCATTTTGATTTTGGTTGAATGTTGCTATTTGTTGTTGGAGGGTTGAGACATTTTGCAAAAGTTGGTTTATGACGAAATTATTGGTTGTATTTTGAGATGGAAGGGAACATGGTGGAGGTGCATATGTGTTGGGAGGACAAGTGAATTGCAAGTTTGTGAGAGGTGGAGGATTTGGAGATATGATTGAATTCACAAAGCTAAGAGGATTTCTAGTGGAAATACCCAAAGTTGGAGTGACATTGATGGTTGGTTGCATTATTGTAGTGATCCTTGAATTTGTGTATGTAGGAATAGAGGTTATGGTTGAAGGTGGAGGAATTTGATTTCCTCCTTGACTTTGGGTGTAACCCAAAGTTTGAGCACAACTAGCTACTATAGGAATATTGTTATCAATAATATGAGCTAAGCTACGCACAATCTCTATTCCATGTTCATTATCAAACATTCTTCTCATGTTATCTATGATAGGAATGTAAATACCAACAATATATTATATACTCACAAAATCTTGAAGTTTCTCTAAGGCTTTATCCATTTTTTTGATTTTCTCTTGAGGGATATGAGCAACAATATTTTCAACATTATTAGAAGTAGTGGTCATAGGATATGTGATATCAGGGATGGAAACCAACATGGGTTGACTAGTGTCAACACTATGAGTGAAAGAGTTGGAAAACCCAATATCCACAACTAGTGTACCAACACGGGATGCCATGAGTCTCAAACTATGTCTCATTGAAGTATTGGCAATAAGATAGCAGGTTGTAATACTCATACAAGTTTCACCAAACCAAAAGTCTACCCAAAATGGATAAAAATAACTAAATAGAGATAGTAAACACTTAGAACTAGGAAGCACAATGCAATTATTGAAGAAAATATTTGTAATTTTCAAATCTGAAAAATGATAGTTTATTGATTTTAAATGCAAGGACCTGAAAATGATTATTTTGAAATACCAATTGTGAATTTAAACAATGCACCTTATTCTTACTACTTGAACTAGATGCAAACAATTACAGAAAAATGTAGTTTCTAAAATTGAAATAGAGATCTAGAGGTACATCAAAGGAAAGTAGACAAACATTGATAAATGTGCAGAAATTCAGAAAATTGCCTATACTACAAGGACAGGTTTGTCCTAGGGCGAATCTATCCTTGGACAAGGGTTTGAGAAATTAATTTTTGAGTGTTTAATTTGGTATTTAAGCTCACTATTCCAAGTTGTAAATAGATTCTTCAGTGACAAAATTTCCATAAATATATATGAAATGAAAATGCAATTTTGTGACAATGTATGAATAAAATGATAACTTTTTTTAATGTAATTTTTGATATAGTTTTGATCTAAATGACTGAAACACACTTTTATGCAACCTAATATGTAGAATGTATGTAATGTTTTTAGATTTTTATGAATTTGAATGATGCAAATATACAATTTGTAACCCTAAATGTAAAACTAAATAATGTAAAACCTAGATCTAGGGTTTCAATTATCTCCAAATCAAAAAAGATTTTGTACAATGTTAGGTTCACCAAAATGAAATAATGGGAAAAGGGGAGATCCAAAATGGGGTGCCCTAGGTCCTTCATACAAAGAACTTCATAACTAAGGGTGTCCCTCTTCCCAATACTTCATTAAAACCAAGAGATTGCAATGTGTAGAGATTGACTTACAACCCTAAGGTGAGCCAATTAGACCTGAATTTCTAGGTTTCTTAGGACAATAAGATTTTAAATTAAATGGAAATGATTTGATGCAACTAAACCTAATGAACAATATGACCTAGATGATAAAATGCAAGATCTCAAAGCTACAAAAATCAAGTTGACAATTTGTAGGAAGATTTGAGAAGGGTTTGGACAAATGTACTTGGCATAAATTTTTTGTTTCAAGCATTGTTGGAGGACAGGTTCACCCTAGGCCGAATGGGTCCTAGATGGGGTGTTTGGAAAAAAATCTGATAGTCCTTAGTTACTGGATCTTGGCTTCAATTTGACACAGGTCCCACTATTGGAAAGTCAGAAATAAAATCTGAATTTGAGTTTTTGTGGCTTGACAACAATTATGACAACTTATGCAATGTTGCAAAATTTCTCTTTGAGATCCTTTTAATCCTTCTTCAACCTATAATATACACATACAAAGAGAATAAAAATTGTTTGTTTTGAATGGGAGTTTGCTTTATTCAAACCCCATGTTTGGTAATTAAACCTTGATAGAATGATAATGAGAATTGATGAACGAAAGGAATGATGAATGAACACTTGCTTGCTACAACTCACCAAACATTTAATGGCTTCCCTTAGAGGATTGAAGTCACACATATCACTCCAAGGAATCATATCTTGCTTTTCTTGATTTGTTGGATACTTGAATGCTTGGATTCTTTAGGATCAACAATGCATATTAGCCTTCACAAGGTGGCATGAACACACTTATACTTGAACATGATGATAGGATCTTGAATGCTACAACAAATGATTGAAAAACCTGCTCTTGAATGCTCTCGACAATAATATTTTTTCATATGAAGTCTCCAAAAAGTGTGTTCTCTTTGAATTGATAAAAATACTATGTATTTATAGGTGTTTATCTAACTTCCCAAAATTAGGTTTCAAAAGTTGACAATTGCATATGAAATTTGAATCATTAAAATACCACCAAAAACATATTAAAATTTGGGACCTGGGACTTAAGGAGGGGCGAATGGGTTCTGGCCCAAAAGTCTAGGACACATTCATTTTGGGGTGTTAAAAATATTAATTGCATTAATTAACTATAGGTTTCCCGTTTAGAAAATGAGAAAAATAGGGCTTTGGAATACATAATTTGGTAAATTAGGAGCTTAATTAAGTAAAATTAATTAAGGGACCCAAACATAGAGTGAAATTGTAAAGGTATACAATTTCCTACACTACACCCCTTAACTCGTACTAAAGAAAATTTGACCCTGTGTATTCAAACTCAATCTTATCGAGATGATCTACTATCCAAAATATCTTCGTGAATGAACAAATTGGGAGAAAAAGAAAAATCTAGTTCAACAAAAAGTTTGAAAACATAATGGAAGACAAAGCCATAGTTGACCTTTTGAATAAAAAAGAACTCAAGTTTTTATTTTCAGAACTCATGTTTTTAGTTTCTTTTAAGACCCTTCAAATAAATATTCTTTTTGAGAAATGAGGTTTGTTGCAAACATATAGGTCATGCTTATGGCTTTTGACTTCCATTGGGTGGAAATATGCTAAAAATATGTTTTAGCTACTTTTTCAAAAATACCAATAAATAGTAGTGATCAATTGGTATCAATCTCACACAATATTAGGAAAAATTGGAGTCAAATTTTGAATATTTTGTGGGCACTTTCTCATCAATTTTGGACACTTCTAAAGTGGGAATTTAGAGAGAAAATTCTCCTAAAATTTAATCTTTTGTTATTCTGTTGGGATGTTCCAATTTATTAAAATCAATAAATAAAAAATTAGTTGAGGGAAAGGATACACCAATATCATTTGATGCATGGAAGATAATTAAAACCATAAACATATAGAGCAATGGCTATAAAGGCCCAATCCTTAGATTTTATTTGTAATGTTTTAGTGCCTTGGTAATCAAAACCCAAAGGTCTATGAGCTAACTTATTCTTGGCTAGCCAAGAAGATAATTGACCTTGCATTTGATTACTATTTATTGTCAAAGTATCTATATAAGGATTTGACATTTCTAATGAAATTTCAAAATTTTATTTCCTACTCATTACTTTTCACTAAATATTCATTCACCAACAAAATCTAATACTTTTTAATTTTACAAAGGGTATGGTATCTCTGAAATGGATTTAGATGTTTTGGGAGTTATCTTTAAAGTCAATTCAAACCGAGATTCATAAGATTGATGAAAAAAATTCTCCTCCTTTATACACAACTAATTGGACAAAAAGTATGATAATTGCTTGTCTCACATTCAACAGTGGGAGGTTGATCAATTTTCATTGACAAAAATGATTATAACTATGTTGATTAAATTGTCATAAATCCAAGTAAATTTTCCTTATTATTTTGATCTTTCACCTCATCAATAGGATTGGCATAAAGGTCGGAGAGTAAACCGAATAATTCTCGTTCTAGAATCTCCTTTAGCACAATACTTTCTTGTTGTTATAATATTTGATCCACTATGTTTAAACAATATTCACATACATAGTTCGAGCATTTGTTCATATAATCTCACTAAAGGAGTCATTTTTCATGGTCACAGTTCCTGCTATTATAAGGAGGTCAACTTGTCTAAGACCAGATCTTGGCACCAAACTGTAATGATCAAAGTTGAATCACAAACCTATTGCTGAAGAAAATTTAATAAAACAACAACTAGTACCATAAAGGAGCGGTCATAAACTAGAGAGTCTGACCCAATTAGATAGATCATTTAGAGTAGTTGAAATCACTAAATTCAGAGTTCTTGATCAAGTAAAGAGGATTCTATATGATATATTTCCTGCTTTAGATTTACATAGTTTTCTACTCACCTTTTACCACTCCAAAATTTGGGAGTTAAGACCATTCTAACGCTCCTTTTCTCCATGCATGAACTAAACTAATAATTAAGATAATCACGAAAATAAAAGCTTCTATAAATGTAAATATACCCAAAATATCAAAACTCAGCCCATAGATAAAGAAAGAATGTTTCTGAAGAAGAGCATCCTAATAAAAAGAAATAAGAAGATTGGCACAAACATTAGAGTCATCTCATGAGGTTTAAATAACGATGTATGAATAGGGAAAAGATAAATGGATGTGAAGACTATAAGTTTCCTTACAAAAGAACCACTAAGAATCAATTTTCCTATAGGATTAATTTTATTATTAGTGTCTATAATTTTGTCTTGAAATAATATGGACCTGACATAATACATTTGAGCTAGCCCAGTTGGAAACATCACTAAAAAACCATAATATAAACCAAACAATATTATGGGGACACCTCTTTCTATCCAAGAAAATACAAAATTGATTACCAAAATTCTCCTCTTCTTGGTAATTGTTAATTGATTATATATTTAATATATGCAATATTCTTTCTCATATTTTGTTTATTGAATGAAAAAGTGGGGTAGAATAAAATATGGTAGAGTGGGATACTAGTGAATAGCTTTTTGCTATTGTTACTCAGTATTCATTCTTTTAAAAAATAGAAATAAAACCTCTATATAATACCTAATATTTCCTAGTTTAATAATGTTTTTAACGTTCGAAACAAGTCTAAACATGTCTGCAATAAATAAAAGAAGAAAAGGGTTTAACCTAAATAATGAATATTTCAATTATAAAAAAATATTTTTTTACAATAAATATTTAATATTCAAAGAATATTATATTGCATATATTTTAGGCTTGTCAATCTGTTTTTCATAATTATAAATAAGAATCAAGTTCAAATTAGAAAAGAATATTTATTTATCTATAACATCTATTTATCTATAGATTGATTTGTAAATAAATTAGTGTTTTGATTCATGTCATGGTTTGTATACATCATTCTATTCCTTTTCATGTTCTTTGATAGATTATTTTACTCTGGACCCTAGAGTGTGCTTATTAAATGATTATAGTCTTTCAACTCTAGGGGCCATTCTACAAAAGATATTATGAACTTGTCTATTTTTCATGTTCATACATCATTTTTAGATGCTCATGAATACTCTCCTACAAACATATGCCTTCTTAGGATGCATCCTCTGATCATTGTGATATACATAACTATTGTGATATCTCCCATACATATTCTATTGATTGACATGAACAAACACATGGTGTAAACACATATAGAAGAAGAAAATGACGATGTCTTATAATTTTTACTATTTGTATGTGAGGAGTGTGGTCTTAAGAAATTAATGATAAACTAATTATAAACATAGGCCTATAGGGAAAATTATTGATGATGAAATTTGTAACCTAATTTTCTCTTCTAGATGACACAACCTTTCCGTAATGAAATAACTTTCATAAAAGAGGAATACAATATAAAACATTCTACAAATACTTGATAATCACTCATAATAACAAGCTACTTTGAGGGGTCAAACCTCCAAATATCTCCAATGAGAACACACTTCACAATCTAATCATCAAATAAGACTAACTACCTCATATATATACCCTACTTATGCCTAGGACATCAATTAGGCCAACATAGATAACAAAATATAATCCCTACAGTGACCTAATTAATTAAATAAGAATATAATAATGATAATATTAATTATTAAAGAGATAATGTAGCCACAAGACAACTACTCATAAACTTATACACACTCTAGGATTAAGGTTGTAGAATGCCCCCTCCTCAAAGAAATATTGTCCTGAACACTAATCAAGTGTGGATGCTTCTATATGAATTCTTCATCCTCCCATATGACATCTTCAATTGATAAAATTTTTCACTGAATGAGATATTTGGTGAGTTTCCTAGTCCTTAGCTTCTTTATGTTTGATAAGTAGGAGGTATTTTCCATAGTTGTCAAAATTTCATATTACTATTAGGATTTAACCATGTAGTTTTATGAGTTAAACTCATTGACCCATGTTTCATGAGTAGTGGTTCACAAGAGCCCATCTCTCATGATAATGAATGATCCACTTAGCACTCATTACATCTAGGTGATGCTCACAAAGGTGAAGCACTAGGCCTTCTCAGGAGGTCACCCATCCCAGTACTACTTCGGATCAAGCGTGCTTAACCATAGAGTTTTCTCCAAGGTTAAGGCAACTTAGCTTGCAAATGGGGTTGCAAGCTAAGTGGGCTTAACCTTGGAGAAACCTCTATGGTTAAGTGCACTTGAGCTGGAGTAGTACTGGGATGGGTGACCTCCTGAGAAGGCCCAATGCTTCACCTCTATGAGCATCACCTAGATGCAATGAGTGCTAAGTGGATCATTCATTATCATGAGAGATGGATTCTTGTGAACCACTACTCATGAAACATGGGTTGCAAGCTAAGTGGACTTAACCTTGGAGAAAACTCTATGGTTAAGCGCGCTTGAGTTGGAGTAGTACTAGGATGGGTGACCTCCCGGGAAGGCCCAATGCTTCACCTCTGTGAGCATCACCTAGATGAAATGAGTGCTAAGTGGATCATTCATTATCATGAGAGATGGGTTCTTGTGAACCACAACTCATGAAACATGGGTTGCAAGCTAAGTGGGATTAAACTTGGAGAAAACTTTATGGTTAAGCGCAATTGAGTTGGAGTAGTACTGGGATGGGTGACCTCTTGGGAAGGCCTAGTGCTTCACCTCTGTGAGCATCACCTAGATGTAACGAGTGCTAAGTGGATTATTCATTATCATGAGAGATGGGTTCTTGTGAACCACTACTCACGAAACATGGGTCAATGAGTTTAACTCGTAAAACTACATGGTTGAATCCTAATAGCAATATAAAAATTCTTTATGTTTGTTTGAAGAATTAACTCTAGCTCCAATATGATTCTTCCTTCTTCATCTAGCTCTAGTAATACTATCTTTATAGGGATATTATGCCCAATCACTTTTTTAAATTGATGAGAAATAAACAGGCTCTTATAATAATTGTTGGGAAATTCAATCTCTATCCAAATATGACTTCAATGGATGAGATTCAAGGCTTGGAATATAGTAACATGAAAATTTGAAACTTATGCAAATATGAAAATTAAGTTTCCTTAATATGGAATTACCATGATTAGATCCATCTTCTTATGATGCCAAAAATCTTGACCAACATAAAATTCTTATTAACACCACCTTATGCGAACTTATAAGAATAATATAGAAAAAATTTGACATCACCATAAGATAGCATTAATGAGGAAAAAATTAGCAACACAAGAGCATCACATAACCCAATATTTACA
This sequence comes from Sequoia sempervirens, assembly GCA_007258455.2. Taxonomy (NCBI): domain Eukaryota; kingdom Viridiplantae; phylum Streptophyta; class Pinopsida; order Cupressales; family Cupressaceae; genus Sequoia; species Sequoia sempervirens. Next base: position 165,584,810 of record VDFB02047230.1, read on the forward strand.
TTGAAAAACCCTTGTAGGAAAAAATTGTACCAAGAAGAGAGGCCAAGTATGCATTATCTTCAAATAAATGAGATTATAATAAATTCATTTCTATTCTCCTCTTTGCCTCAAACATGGAAGCACCTATGCACATAAGAACAAATTCCTTATACCTCAACCTATCCTTGTTCTTATAGAGTGAAACTACATTCAACTGTTCCACATATTTTCTACATCCAAAGAGATGATTTTATAGATGTGTGAAGAGATCTTAAGCCCAAAATAATGCTTCTAGATATGAATCTTCAATCTAAATGACCCAACTCTTGGAAATCATCCATGAAATATGAAAGGATAATTATTTTGGCTCCAATACTTTCCCTCCAACTTGGGCACCCAAAATTGGAAGATAAACATTCCAAGAATTCACTTGGTTATCCCAACAATCATTCATTTATCATTTCCATTATCTTTTATTATCCCATTATAGGTATCCACATGTAGGGAAAATGGTATTAAATATTTACATCCACAAGTCACATTTACCATTGTTAGTATAACCCATCACCTCTTATGAATGTAATACAAACAATGGTAAGAATAAATATTACAAAATATTTTCCCAATTCATCCTAAGTGCCTAGGGAAACTTTCAAAGGATGTTGGAACCATGTAATATGACATAGGATTTACAAGGTAGATGGCATCTTAATCCTAACATAAACAAGAAACATGAAAAGTTAGATGTATCTCAATTGTTGGACGTAGCTCAAGCTTGTAGGAAACACTACCCATGTTTTGCATAACCTAGTATGAACCATATTTTTTTTTGAACAACCTATTGTTCTTTGTTTATCATTTCAAGTATATTTGCTTATAAGGATGTAATCTCAAGAAAACCTAGTCCCCAACTTTAAAACTCCTTTCACTATGATGTTGGTCAACTTGATATTTTATTCTATTTTGTGTCATGGCTAAATTCTTCTTGATTCCTAAAACTGCCTATTGTTGATGATGCATGTGGAACTTCACACCCTAAACTCTTGGTGGCACCTTCAATGATGATGTGATAGATGGAGGATGGTATCCATATAGTTCTATAAATGAAGACATTTTTATGAACTATGGAAGGAAGTGCTATACCACCATTTACTTAGCAATATCCAATCTACCCATTAACTGAATTGAAATAATGTAGATATCCTTCCAAGAACTTATTGAAAACCTCAATTTACCCATCAAATTGAGGATGGTATGAATAGTTATGAGCCAACTAGCTACCCAAATAAATATATCTAAAAGTTAATAGTAAATATATGATCACAATCACTGATAATAACCTTGGGAGTGCCATGTAACTTTGAATATTCTGCATAAATGATTTTTCCATTGTGTTTATTGTCAAAGTATGAGATAATGCAATAAATGGTTATATTTAGTGAGGAGATCTACCACTACACTCTTACCTTTAGATCTTGCAATTAAATACATGGAGACCTCTTCCCAATATTGGCTAGGAATAACTAAGGGCTACAAGAGACTAGGTGTCTTCATTGTCTTACCTTTATTTCTTTTGACAAATTCGAGAATCATGAAGGTCTACAAGAATCTTTTTTTAATGGAATTATCACATTGGTATAATTTCTCTTTATACCACAAAGCAAGTCCTTTCCAATAAAACTTATATGAACTATTGGGATCAATATGTAATTGTTAAATGGTATTCCTTATATTAACATCATTTTTCCACTCTTCTTTGGATTCTTCTACACAATTTTCTTATAATATCAAAATAACACATAATAATGGTTCATCCTTCCTATAAAATAAATTTTCCACAATATTATTCTTCCCTTTCTTATATACAATCTCAAATTCATACCCCAACATCTTAGTGACCCATTTTTATTTATCTTAAGAAGATAATATTTGCTCTAGAAAATATTTTAGACCATCATGATTTTTCTTACCTTTGAATTTACACCCATTACATATAGCCTCCACTATTTACCACATGAATAATAGCTAGTATTTCCTTCACATAAATGAGTTTAAGTTGATTCCTACCCTTTAATTGATGACTTTAAAAAGTAATGGGATAACCCTCCTACATTAGAAATACTCCTATATTATTACCAGAAGCATCACACCCCATAAAAAAATCAGCAATGAAGTATGGATTAGTATTCACAACCTCCTTCAATCTCTCAAATGTTGTATTAGCTAATTTATTCCACTAAAAATCATCCTTCTTTGATAGACTTGTAAGGGTTGCTACTATACGATCATAGCTCTTCATGATTCTTCTACAGTATCCAGTTCGTCCAAGGAAACTCCTTAATGTTTTAATGTTTTGGGAACATTTCATTCTATGATAGCCTTAACTTTGTTAGGATAAAAATTTACTCCTTTATGTGATACTATACATCCAAGATACTCCACCTCTTTGAGACGAAAAAAACACTTAAAAGGATTAAGATAGAGCTAGTGATCATTGAGAACTTGTATGCTTGATCTACATGCTATAAATATTCCTTCCATATCTTGCTATAAATCAATATGTCATCAAAAACCACTAATAAAAACTTCCTCAAAAAATTATTAAAGATGAAAATCATCAAACTTATAAATTTAGATGAAGTATTAGCAAGACCAAATAACATCACAAGAAACTCATAATGACTTCCATGAGTCTTAAATGTTGTCTTAGGAATATCCTCTTCCTTAATTCAAATTTCAAGATAACTTGATATAAGATCTAACTCTGTAAAAAATATATCTATTTAATCCATCTAGTAAATCATCATTGATTTAAATATGAAACTTATATTTGATGGTATATGTTGAGAACTCTATAGTTTGGGCACATGCACCAAGTTTGATCCTTCTTACACACCATCACCATGGGAAAGGAGTAAACACTCTAGCTATACCTAATAATACCTACATCTCCATCTCCTAAATAATGTTTTCAATTTTTTTTTTTAATGTATGGGTACCTAGAAGGTTTTATGTTTTGTGGTTGTCTCCCTAGTACTAGTTGCATGCCATGAACATGATCCCTCTTCGGAGGTAGTCTTTTAGGTATATCTCTAAAAACCACTGAGTGATGATTTATACTTGCTTGTCGATCTAGATATGTCAAAGCATTTGAATGATAGGTTAATAATGAAAATAATTGGGCCACAAATCCATCAAATCCTTTCTTAATAAAATTTTACATTTGATGAGAGCTTACCCTTCATGGATACTTTTCATGCAACCCTCTTAACTCCACAATTTTTCCTTTTAAGTGAAATCTCATGAATAGCTCTTGAAAGTTCATCTCAATTATTCCTCAAGTAGTGAGCCACTATACTACCAAATCTATATATGTTGCATCCATGGGAATAAAAAAACATTGGGCAATCAAGTTGATACTCTCCCATGGTTAATTTAATATTTTGACATTTCCTGATTAACTAGTAGTACCCCATTTACAATTTATATCTAGAATTTTGGCACAGAGTATATCAAATAATTTATATGAGTAGCTAACTTATTATTAATAAATGTGTAGGAATTTGAAATCAATCAACACTATTACTCTCTCTTTATTTAGGAAACCCATCAATTTGAGAGTTTTTGGAGTACTAAATCGAAAAAGTTCATGACAAGAGATTATTAGGTGAGTATCTTTAGATTCCTCTTCTATCTCATTGCCTCCATATAATATTACCTCTTCCTCCTCTTATTCCTCATTTGGAAGTTCAATGTAGAATAATTTATTTTTAGAATATTTACGAACTTACCTATATTTTCTATATCATAATTAAAACATTAACCTTTTGTTTTCTTATTTTATTTTTATTGCACAATCAATTTGGTAGGCTAAGGCAATGATTGTGTTGAAAATCCTTTCTCTTATCCCATTAACCCCTTTCCTTCTAGGAATTATAAAATTCTTCTCTATCTTACGTGCGACGATAAAATACTTCGATATGAATTAGAGCTAAACATGCATACATCATATTGGATGTGATCTTTGAGACTACCCAAAAACAAGTCATTTAATTTCTCTTTCAAAATTGTATCTACTCTCAAAGATAGGTTTTGGAATTGTTGAATGTAATCTTTAACTAATCATGTTTATCAAAGTTTAACCAACTAGTTGAAGTAGTTGTACACCACACTATTGTTATATTGTGATTGTAGCTCCTTTGAAAAGACAATCTATGAGATAGTGAGACCTTTTTCTTAAATTAAGTGCATGGCCAACAATAAAAAATGAATTTCTCTAGTTCTTTATAAAAAAAATCATTATCGCCTTTTACCACATGGATTTTGATTCACATAAAAAAATCCACTTGATTTATCCAAGTTGGTGGATCTTTTCCATAAAACTTGTGCATATCCACCTTTGGCAACAAGTTCCTAGATCCATGTATGAGTATTAATATTTGGATCTACATTAGTTGAACTAGATGATCCACCTTGATTTCTTGAGAAATTCATTTTGTGAGCCTAATTTATTGTATATAAACACTTAGATTATCTAACATACTTTGCATTCTTGATATATCTCATGTTAGGCAATATATATCTCCTGTCATGTGATACATATCCTCCTTAATCTACTTCTTCATTGATGAAATTCCTTTAGTCATCTCCTTCATTGATGAAATGTATTCCTTAACTTTGTTGATTTTATCATTAGGATAAATATCCTCAATTTTTACGTCATCCTTATATGGAGATTTTGTAATAAATTTTTAAAAATAAGGTGAAACTAAGCTGTGATAATAACTTATGTATGTGTATTCAAATATAAAAATAAGATTACCAAATGATATATATACTTATGTGCTTGTACATTCACCATAATATAAAAATTAGCAAACAAATATGACACCAAATTTCTGTGGAGAAACCCTTCAAGAAAAAACTCAACACGAGAAACAAGGGAACAAAAAATATTTATCTTCACAAGAGAGATACACCATGATACAATTCCTTGATGATATCCTAAAACATAGATGGTTCTATGCATCTGCAAATAACATAAGATGAAACTACCATCTCATAGATCCAATTTATAAGACTTATGAGAGATAAAACCACAATGGTAAATTGAAACAAGAGGTGTCAAAACCACTTTCAAAAACCCAAGCCCCTTCCTTGGAAGACCAAGAGTCATGATAATAAATTAATTAATGTATACAAGGCTTCAACATGGGCACTTAATCCATAGTCTCTTCATCATCTGTCATTCAGGATGCTCCTGTGACTGTTCAACCTTTGTATGGAGAACCAATGGATACTTGTTTCGCTTCAAACTTGGGTGCCCCACTCAAGACCCTTCACATTTCCAATATGGATTCCTAGGAGGGATAATTTATCCTTTGGTGATGTTTTTGATATGGTATGTAGCATTTATAGGGTCTTGTACCCTTTACACGAAGATCCACAAGGGCCAAAAAAGATCAAGTCCAAAAAATATTAAAGACTATGCCAAAAAACATACACAACGGACCAATAGCAGACAAACACACAACACAACAACAAAAGACTAACTGTCATTTTCATTGTTCTTAGAAAGGAGATTAACAACATCATCCCCAACCCATTCCTGACCTTCTTCAACATTCTTCTTGTCCATTTCGTCCTTTATCATAGTAGTATGGGTGTTGGTAACACAATGGACCAACTTGATAGTGAAACGAGTCAAGCCACTGAGTTTCTTGTCCATCTTTTCCATTTTTTCATGCAGCACATAGAGCTACTCCCCATAATCCACAACCTTCACAATATTAGCACACTCCATGTCTAGAGGGTCTGAGGATTGGGATGTCAAGTTCTCCTTATGCACTTTGCTAATATCAGGAATGGTGTGGGGCCCTCCAACATAATCCTCCTCTTCCTCAAACTCCTCATTCCTATTATCTTTGTTGTCAGACTGCTCCTCTTCTGTATCCATGTCATTAAACTACACTTTCATGTTATTCTTAGCCAACCTACCAGACCTCCTGATGATGGTATCACCACCAGTCACCACTATAGTCACGACCACCATGTCCCCCTTAGAGTCCCTACCCACCACATTTTTACCTCTGCTGTCCCTAGTCAAAGGATCCATCAAACCCTTCACACCATCCTTTAATTTCTTCTTTGGGATAGGTTTGCTAATAGTCTTGGTAGGGGTCAACTTGAGCTCATAGAGACTAGCCGCAACACTAGTCTAGGAAATTCCTGCACTCCCCTTAAGCTTCTTAGTAGCAGGTTTAGGCTTATGAGTTTCAGTAGAAATTAGATGGGTTTTCTAGATGGGACCTTTGGACTCAGCTGGGGATATATTGGCCACAACAAGAGGTTCAATTTCCTCAACACATAAAAAAAATGGGTTTGGGTAGGCATAACGCAAGATGGAAGTGGTAGAGCCTCATAATGAGGCCTTGGTGGAGTGGCAGGGGAAGAGTATCCTCAGGGTCTAAACCAACAACCTTAATGCATTTTTCAATAGAGCTCTCTAAATCCTTAAGAAGGAAAAAAGGAAATCTTAACATAATTTTGTGCTAGAGGTAATTTAGAAGGAAGTGATAGAAATAGTAATTTTTGTATCTACCTTCTAGGGTCACATACTTCATTAGGGCGAGGCAGACTTGGTCCCAAGGTTGTGGGAGAGCCTCTCTCTTAAACCCTGACTAGTTATGAATTGGCTTCTCATTCCCCACAAAAAAAACATTTAGACTTTCATTATCTTGGGCCTTGGTATGCTTTGGGTACTTCTTACTAGTAGTCAACAACCTCGTTGCCTGCACAATCACTTCTTCATTCACTTCAAAGGAAATACTACCCATGGTCACTCTTCTATCTTTCCAAGAGTTAGCAAACTATGCAAATAAATTAGGGCCGTGACCCACCAGACTCTGCATCAGGGGAGCCAAACCGCCTTCAACACATATGTGCCACACCAACAAATCCTTGCAAAGTTTTCCACACCCTATCGCCACCCATAATGCCTCTTTGCACACGAAATAACCAAAAAACCTATGAGATCAAAAGATTGGAGGAATTGGTTAAGTGCAAAGTCACCCACACACTTAAGATTTTAAGCCAAACAATGCAACCTTGGGTAGTCAAAGCAATGTATAGATCACACGCATGAGGAGATAAATCCCTAAAGGAAATCTTGGAGAACTCATAAATGAAGATCTTCAAACACTTGCGGCTAGGTAAGCAGGACATGATGGGAATGGAAGGTTTTCCTTCCATGTTGTTATTACACAAAAACCAAGGCAAGATGGCTGTGGGGCCAAATTTAGAAACACCTAAGATCCCGACCTTTAGAAGAGGAGCCAAAATAGTGAAAAAGATAGAACCAATTAGAAGCTTTATCTCATAATTATTAGTCACATCAAAGTTAAAATAAAAAAACTTCATGGATATATGATAGCTTAGCACAATCCCAAAAAGGAGATTATGTAAGGTACGAACCAACTTGGCCTTAATCACTAAGTACCCGCCATAATTCTTCATGATGGCCTTTTTAAAAATGGACTCCACCCCATTATTTAAATTTTTCCACTTGTAGGACACCTTAGCATTTACAACCATCCACATAGCCCATAAGACAAGAATGTGGACTCCCCATAAAGCCCATAAAAAATGCATGATTAGTTATTATCATGGATCAAGTAAGGGATTTTCTTCTTCAGGATTAAACCTTGAATACCTGGCGGTAGGTTCCCAAAATTACGCCAGCACTTAGAGATTTTCCAATGTGTGCCAAATTTGGTTAAAGCATATACCACTTGATTTCCCTCCTGGTAAATGTGGGTAGCAACCTTCAAATTTAACTTACACACGAAGATACTTATGTATAATAAAATGTCTTTGGTACTCCACCCTATTGGAAAAATAAGGACATACAACTGAGAGGGGGGGTGAATCAGTTGTCACAAAATAATAACATTTTCAAACTTTACTTAACTTAATCTCAAATATGATGAATAAGCAATTAACCATAAACAACTAACACATCAGAGAGACATAGAACACCAAGATTTTTTTTACGTGGAAACCATGTTAGGGGAAAAACCACGGTGGATGTTAGTCCACAATATTATACCCTGTTAAAAGTATAATGAAAACAATAAAAGGGAATGCACATGCATTCAAGAACACTGCCTAGAGCTCACTGCTCAGTTACAGAAGGGGCTCACTACCCAATAATACAAAATAGGATTAAATCCAGACGGTACAAACTGAGAAAATAGCTTATGCACAAGCCTGATTACAATTCTAATTAAGCATAGAATTTTTTTTCACTTTTCACTCAAATTACTTCACACTTCGCTCAAGCTTCTTCATAGTCTTCTTTGCAATCGAATGATATTCGCACATACACACATAGGAGCACACCCAACACACAAAGCACACTTTGAACCGATGAAACCATTGCTCTTATATATCCGCTACATGAGATTTCATCAACAACTTAGTCAGCCAAAAAAATAAAACATATTTGCAATGTTGGCCCAAATTTATAATTAAAATTTCAATGTGGATCAAACACCATCATCCAAAACAATGATTTGACCCAAAAAAATATTCGCGAGCATGCCAAACATTCAAGTTTAACATTTCAAGGATCCACAACATGTTACCACCATCATGTCAGCTAGGAACATGAAGACCCAAACATACAGAGAAATTTTTTTGACCACGAGTACATCGATCAATGTGGATGTACCACAAAGATAGAGAATGATCTAGAAGCATCCAAGAACACCAAGAAACAACAGAGAAAGATCCACAACAACTAGAATTACTAGAATCACACAAAATTCGCTTAGGAATGCTGACAGAGACCACAAAATACTGTCAGACCACACCACGATCAAATCTATACACGGACCTCTGAAACTTCTGGTAGATGATCTAGACACTCTCACAAATAAATCCTTTAGTCCACAAAAACTGATCTTCAATGAACAAAACAAGATGCCTTCATGACCTACACAGTTCCACTGGGAACTTGGAACACTTTCTTTTACAAATTTCTCAATATCCTTGACATATACAACCTCTGATGTATTGAAGGCTAATAGTGTTGACATCAATGACAACCACATATCAACAACACATCCACAACATCCAAAAATCTCCCCCTTTGGAATTAATGACAACAAATGATGTGAAAAATACCATCAACCCAACACACTTGCTTCTTAACTGCTTTTCTCCCACAAGACTCTTCTCCTCGAAAGATTTTTCACATTGCACTTCTCCCCCTTTGACATCAATGGAAAAGGTAACCACGAACTTTTCATATACACCATTTGAACCACATATCTGCACATCTGACTACTCCCCCTGAGTAGTAGCCACATAAACATCAATCCAGATCAAAATATAGAAATGTAACTCATGGATTGATGCAAGTAAATGCATCTTTTAGTTCTTATCAGGAGGGGTAATTACCCCTAGCATTCCTCTGAGATACTCAAAAGTATCCTTCAACAACGACTTAGTAAAGATGTCTGCAATCTGTTCTTTGGTAGGTACTCCAATATGACTTCTTTCTCATTCACTTTCTCCATCAAGAAGTGAAACTTGATTGATATATGTTTTTGAAATATTTATTGCACTTGAATTGTCACATTATATGGCAATAGGCTCTTCATATATCACCTGATATCTTTCAACATTTGTTTCATCCATATCACTTGAGTACAATTATTTGCAGCAACAATATATTCCTTCAATAATAGATAGAGAAATGAAATTCTTCTTTTTGCTCAACGGGACACCAACTTCTTCCCTAGGAAGAAAGCACCACCACTAGTACTTTTCCTATCATCTACATCTCCAACCCAATCCACATCAGTATATGCACTCAAAGTGAGATCATCATCCTTTGGATACCAAAGTTAATCAACTTCCTTTCAGATATCAAGATTCTCTTAACAACAGTCACATGTGATTCTTTTGGATCAACCTAAAATCTAGCAACCATACATACAACATTCATAATATTTGGTCTAGTCTGGGTTAAATAGAGCAATCCACTGATCATTGACCTGTATCTAGTTTGATTCACCTTAGGAGAATCATCATTCTGTGTAAGCTTGCATCTGGTCACCATGGGAGTACCAACATGCTTTGACTCTTCCATCCCAAATTTCTTCAGTAGCTCTCTCACATATTTGGACTGAGATATGAAAATTCCCTTATCAAACTGGGTAACTTGCAATCCCAAAAGAACTTCATCTCTCCAATCATACTCATCTCAAATTCACCCTTCATCTCATCAGCAAACTTCATACATAGATTGTCATCTCCTCAAAAATGATGTCATCAACAAAGACTTCTATAATTAACTCTTTATCATGATCCAATTTGAAATATAAGTTGCTATTAGTAGTACCTTTAGTGAATCCAAGCTTCAGTAGGTATTTGTCCAATCTAGAATACCAGTCTGGGGGCTTGCTTAAGTCCATATAGAGCTTTCTTTAGGTGACAAACCATATCTTCCTTGTCAGTTAGCTAAAATCCATCCAACTGTTCAATGTATACTTCTTCTTCTACTTCTCCATTCAGAAATTCTAACTTCACATCCATTTAATAGACTTTATAGTTCTTGTATGTAGCATAACCAAGAAACAATCTAATAGCTTCAATTCTAGAAACAAGGGCAAAAGTTTCTTCAAAATCAACACCTTCCATTTGAGAATACCCTTTACATACCAGTCTTGCTTTATTCTGGAACACTTCACCTTGTTCATTCAACTTGTTCTCAAACACCCATTTAGTACCAATCACATTTTTGTCTTTAGGTTTGGGAACCAGTGTCCACGTGTCATTCTTTTCAATTTGTGTCAGCTCTTCCTTCATAGCTTCCATCCAGTGTTCATCTTGGAAGGCTTTAGTGACATTTTTATGCTCAATCTTGAAAATCGACAATACTCTTATGTAATCTTTCTTTTGGTTTTGCACTCCTTTATTCTTATCTCCTATAATTTGACTTTCAGAATGATTAGATTACATACCTTGGAGTTTTGGGACTTCACAGGCTTGGTTCTTCTAATCTTTCTTACGCACTTGCACTTATACATAGCTTCTGACTTCTTGGAACAATTAGGGTTGCTTTACCGGAACATATGGAATAATTTGAAGTTGTTATATGTTTGAGAATTCTTCCCTTGGCTTGTATTGTCTTCATCTAATCATAACCATAATATCTGGATGATTTGGCAAGTCCTCATCAACTCTGAAATTTGCACTCAACCATCTTTCTCAATCTTACATTTATAGCACGGTAGGCCTTGCTTTTAGTAGAGTAACCTAAAAATATTCCTTTGCTCGCTTCTTGCATCAAACTTTCCTATAATCTCTCTCTTGATATAACATTTGCTTCCAAAGATCTTGAAATATTTAACAATGAGCTTATAACAAACCATAGCTCAAAGGGGTCTTACCAAAATTACCATTAACATTTACCTGGTTTAAAGTATACATAGCAGTGCTTACAACTTCACTCCAATAGATGGGGCACATTTCCTTCTATCATCATTATTTTAGTAACATCCAAAATTTTCTATTCTTTCTTCTTTGCAACTCCATTTAGTTGAGGGGTTCGGGGAGTAGATAATTGTCTTCCGATTCCATGTTCTTCACAAAAAGAGTTGAAATCCCTGGAGGTGAACTCACCACCTCTGTCAGATCTTAGACACTTGATTTTCAGACCTTTCTTATTCTCTGCCATAGCCTTGAAACTTTTGAATTTTTCTAGTGCTTCACATTTTTCTCTTAAGAAGGAAATCCATATCATTCTAGAGTAATAATCAATAATCAACATAAAGTACCTTTCTCCATGAATACTTTTGACTTTGGAGGGATCACAAAGGTTAGTATGTAGCAGCTCCAACAAATCATTTGAATGAAACTGTTTACTCCGGAATGAGACTCTAGTCTGTTTACCCATCTGACACTCCTTACAAATTGTGTTAGTAGGCTTCACTAACTTAGGTAGATCTCTTACTGCTTGGGTGGAACTTACCTTGACAATGTTATCAAAATTTATATGACACAACCTTCCATGCCACAACCAACTTTCTTCTACTTGAGAAATTAAACAACTCCCACTAGTAGAATTCAGGTGAAAAATATTACCTTTTGTCTTTCTACCTGTAGCAATCATATTGCTAGAACTTCTTGCATCTTCCATCTTTGAATTTTAGATCATAGCCTTTGTCCACCATTTGTCCAACACTCAAAAGATTGTGCTTCAAGCCTTCAACATAAAGCACATCATCAATTTTATCCTTACCACCAAGGAAAATGGAACCTCTTCCATGAATCACACTAGAATTGTTGTCTCCAAATCTTACAACACCACCATCATAATTCTCTAGACTTACAAATTTGTTTTTATCACTAGTCATATGATGTGAGCATCCACTTTCAATAACCCACTCATATTTTTCTTCAACTCAAGATGCAAGAGCTTTCTCATCTTTAGCAGATTCAGTGGCCACATGACTATTTTCAATAGTAGCAATGAAAACCCATTCATCTTCATTTCCATTATCTTTATCAGATTCATCATCAATCACTCCAAAAAAAAGTAACAATTCTTTTGGAATCTAGAATTGTTAGGCTTAGATCTAGGAACTCTTTCAGGACATCTTGATGCAAAATGACCTATTTTATTGCAAGAAAAACATTTAGTAGGCAACACTCCTTCATACTTACCTTTTCCTCTGCCTTCTTTCTTTACAATCAGTGCTTCCAATTCTTCTACCTCTCTTTCTTTATCTTCATGCTATTTCAGTTCTTCATCATACTTGGATATCTTTCTGGAACACTCTCCTAGACCATATCTTTGCTTGCTACTTCTAGATACAGTAGCCTTGAATGTAGATTCATTCTTCGAAACAGATTCACCAAATTCACTTAATTCAAAAGCAACAAGCTTACCAACTAGTGTGTCTCTTGTCATCTTTGTTACTAATTTGAGCTCTTCAATAGCATGAGCCTTCACTTTGTAGGAGGGATGCAAGAATCTTAGTATCTTAGCCACAATTTCATCCTCATCAGAGAATCACCGACACATGTAATACCCATCACTATTTCATTTACTCTTTGCATAAAAGAAGTGATATTTTCATCTTCACCCATCTTCAAATTTTCATAATTTTCTTTCAAACTCTGTAGCTTAGCCATCTTCACCTATGCATCTCCTTCATACAAAGTTTCCAGCTTCATCCAAATATCATGAGCTCTTTGTAGTCCTATCACATTTTCCATCTCTGAATCTATCAGAGCATCACCAAGCTTCAATAGCCCTGCTATTGTTTTCAACATCTTTGATCTCATCAACAGTGGAGGGACCATTCTGAGGAATAACATATGGATCTTTTGTAATCTTCCAGAAAGCTTCACCAATACACCTTAGGTGACATTGCATCATGACTTTCCACAGTGAGTAGTTAGTTCCATCAAATCTAGGACTATCCTTCTTGTATGTTTCCATCTCAGATCAGCTCAACCTTTTAGACTTCTTCAAAGGAACCCGCTCTGATACCAATTGTTGGAAAAATAAGGATAGACAACTGAGAGGGGGGTTGAATCAGTTGTCACAAAATAATAAAATTTTCAAACTTAACTTAATCTCAAATCATGAATAAACAATTAACCATAAGTAATTAACACATTAGAGAGACAGAGAACACCAAGATTTTTTTACATGGAAACCCTGTTAGGGGAAAAACCACGGTGGATGTTAGTCCACAATATTATACCCTGTTAAAAGTATAATGAAAACAATAAAAGGGAATGCACATGCATCTAGGCACACTGCCTAGAGCTCACTGCTTAGTTATAGAAGGGGCTCACTACCCAACAATACAAAATATGATTAAATCTAGAGGGTATGAACTAAGAAAATAGCTTTTGCACAAGGCTGATTACAGTTCCAATTAAGCAGATACAAATTCTTCACTTTTCACTCAAACTACTTCACACTTCGCTCAAGCTTCTTCACACTCTGCTCTACAATCGAATGATATTCACACATACACACATAGGAGCACACCCAACACACGAAGCACACTTTGTACCGATGAAACAATCACTCTTATATAGCTGCTACATGAGATTTCATCAACAACTTAGTTGACCAAAAAAATAAAACATATTTGCAATGTTGACCCAAATTTATAATTAAATTTTCAATGTGGATCTAAATATCATCAGCCAAAACAATGATGTAACCCAAACAATATTCATGAGCGCGCCAAACATTCAAGTTTAACTTTTCAAGGATCCACATCACATTACCACTATCATGTCAGCCAAGAACATGAAAACCTGAACATACAAATAATTTTTTTTGATCACGAGTACACTGATCAATGTGGACTTACCACAAAGATAAAGAATGATCTAGAAGCATCTAAGAACACCAAGAAACAACAGAGAAACATCTGAAACAACTAGAATTACCAGAATCACATAAACTTCACTCAGGAACATTGTTAGAGACCACAAAAATACTGTCAAACCACAACATGATCAAACCTATATGCGGACCTCTGAAACTTCTGGTAGATGATCTAGATACTCTCACAAATAAACCCTTTAGTCCACAACAACTGATCTTCATCGTATAGAACAAGACACCTTCATGACCTACACAGTTCTACTGGGAACCTAAAACACTTTCTTTTACAATTTTCTCAATATCCTTGACATATACAACCTCTGATGTATTGAAGGCTAATAGTGTTGACATCAATGACAACCACATATCAGCAACACATCCACAACACCCAACACACCCCATTAATCTTCCAAAGTTAACAACATCAATAATAGATTTAGAATCACCTTCGATGTGAAGGTTCTCAATCCCCATAGTAACAACTAACTGAATGCCCTTTAGTAGTGCTCTAACTTCCACAATCATAGAAGATTGGATGCCAATCCCCCTAGAGTAACCAACCACAAAATTTCCCTTGCAATCTCTGATAACACCTCCTATGCTAGCTCTACCCGGGTTGCCTTTTGGTTGCCCCATCAAAATTAAGTTTATACCAACCACTATCTGGAGGCTTCTAGATAGTGTTTCTTCTAGCCAGGGATCTAGAGTTTTCATAGGAGTTGGCATCCAGGTTTTGGTGCCAAGCTTTGGCCATAATAATTTCCCTCTTAGTTGGACCTTTATCTGGGGTTTTCCCTTTGAAAAGAGAAATGTTTTCTGTAATGAGCCGAGAACTAATACCAAAATCATCCTTCGGATTCATCTCAATGTTTCTGAAAATCCTATTGTTTCTCTCTTTCCATAAGCACCAACAGATAATAGGGGGAACCTGGTTCTAGATTTCACAAGGTAAGGGGTGGATGAAGGGTCCAGTCTAGCTCAAGATAAAGGATTTAATATCCTTACACATAGTCCACTGAATGCCAAAACGCTCTAAAGCCAAATCCCACACACCAACAACAAACATGAAATATTAATTTTCCATGGGCAATATTAATATCCTCTAGTGATGTTGAACCTCCATCGACATTAAATTTCCTCATGAAAATATAATTACAATATGCCAATATTAAATGAATTTCTCTCATGTCCGCTAGGAAAATTTCTAAGAAATATGGAGATAAAAATGACATAGGTTTACAAGGTAAATGTCACCTAAACTAAAATTCTCCCACTTGACATTATATATTGCAATCACATCTAAGAGTACAATGATCAAGGCCCATGACCTTCCTATACCAAGAGAACTTATCCATGGTCACTGGGTTCGTAAGAGAATTTGTAATATTATCCAAAGTGTTAATGTTATCAATCAAGACCTTATTATTATCAACCATTTCTCACACAAAGTGATACTAAACATCAACATGTTTAGTATGAGCATGATACATAGGATTTTTTTCCAAATAAATAACACTCTGACTATCACATCCAATCCTCATTATCTTTGAATAAAAACCAATACTATTTCCAAGTATTTGTAACCACACTGCCTCCTTAGAGGCATGTGTAGCAACCATATACTCTACTTTAGTCATGGGAAAATAAAATGTAGGTTACCTCTTACTCATCCAACTCATTGCTCCTCCAAACAAAGTAAATATATAGCCGCCAGTGGATCTTCCACTATCCATGTGACCTACCCAATAAATATAAAAAAACCATGTATATCCAATGACTTGACCACATCATCGATGCAATTATAAAGTAAACAATAATCTAAAGTACCACACAAATATCTAAACACCCTCTTAACAAAACTCCAATACTCTTTACCAAGTTTAGACATAAACCTGCTTAGAACTCTCATTACTTGGGCTATATCTAGTCTAGTGCAAACCATTACATACATTAAACTAACAATGGAACTGGCATAAGGAACATTAGAAATATCCTCAAAATCATCACTATAATTAGGACACATATCCAAGCTCAAATTAGTACCAACTAAAAATGTAATATTAACTGGCTTATAGTCATGCATGTTAACCTTCATAAGATTGTATCAACAAACTTACTCTAACTTAACCAAAGCTTTCTATGATCCTGATTTCTGTTGATTTTTGTCCTAAGAATATCTTTTTCAACCCCCAATTCCTTCGTGTCAAATGTGCCAAAAAGCTATATCTTGAGCTCTTTAATCATCACCTTGTTGTTACCCATGAACAACATATCATCAACATATAAGATAATAATTAGAATTTGATCATCAATAATCTTTATACAAACACAATGATCCTCCTTTCTCCTATGAAACCTAACTTCAATACAAAAGTATCAAAATTTTGGTACCACATAATGGGTGACTATTTCAAACCATACAAAAATATCTTCAACCTGCAAACCAATTGTTATTTTTCTTTCACAAAAAAACCATCAGGCTATCATATATAAATTACCTCCTCAAGATCCCCATCCAAGAAAGTAGTTTTAACATCCATTTTCTCAATCTCAAATTCACAAGTAGCAACAATAGACAATAATAATATAATAAAAGTTGATTTAGCAACAATAGATAAAATTTCACCAAAATAAACTCCCTATCTCTGGGAGCATCCCTTAGCCACAAATTTTTCATTGTACCATTCTAACCAACTTTTTCTACCAAATTTATTTTTAAATACCCACTGCAACTAATGGGCTTCTTTCCATTGGGAAAACTAACAAGATCATAGGTGTCACAGCTATCCAAAGACATCATCTCCTCTTACATGGTTTTCTACCAAGACTCACTTTCCCTCAAAGAGAGAGCCTCCTTGAAAGATCTGGGTTCATTATTATTACTCAACAAAGAAAATACACAATGGTGATGGGATATACCTATCAACTCGATTACATTGTCTTGTGGACCTCTTTAATGTAGGAGTAATATGATGGCCTATACCTATCAATTGGATTAAATTTTCTTGTGGACCTCTTTAAGGTAGGAGTAATGAACTCTACTTGTTCTTATTCTTTTGTGTGCTCATCTTCCACATCCTCTAAACTATCTAAAACCTCTTCTTCTCCATCCTCAGATCCATCTGATTGTTCTTCCACATGTGCATCTTCTTGCTTCTCAATCTTTATCTCAAAGTGCATTGTCTTTGTCTTATCTTTTTGATTTGCTTGGTCTTCTCCTAAGTAATCTCTAAATTCTCTAAAAATCACATCTTTAGACAATATTATTTTATAGGTTAGAGGATTCCAAGTCTTTAACCTTTTACATTCTCACCATTACCAATAAATATACATTTTTGTGCTTTTGGGTCTAATTTAGATCACTTCTCTTGAGGCACATGAAAAAAATCCCCACAACCAAAGACACTTAAGTGTGAAATAGAAGGCTTTCTACTTATCTACACTTCATAAGGATTTTTATCAACACGATTTGAATAGGGAGATCTATTAATTAAATAACAAGCAATACCAATCGCTTCTGCCCAAATTTTTTAATCAAGCTTAGTACTACTCAACATAATCCTAGTTCTTTTTAGTAGGGTTTGGTTCATTATTTTTGCTACTCCATTTTATTGTGGAGTATAAAGAGTTGTCTTTTTTCGAACAATACCTACATGGTTACAAAATTCATCAAATTCTTTGGAACAATATTCACCCTCATTGTTAGACCTCAACACTTTTATCTTATAATCTATTTATTTTTCAACTAAGGCCTTAAATTCCTTAAACTTAATGAAAAATTCATATTTAGAATGCATAAAATAAATTCAAATGTATCTTGAGACACATTAATAAAAGTGACATAATACTAAGATTTACCCAAAGAGTCAACATCCATTGGTCCACATAAATTTGAATAGATGATCTCTAATAATATATTTACCTTATTAGTTCCATTAGAAAATGATAATCTATTTTGTCTTCCAAACACACAATGTTCATAAAACTCATTTTTACCAATAGAATAATAAAAAATACAATCAACTAACTTTTTATTTAGAATAGTCTTTGGTCAAATTTCACTTATGTGGCCCAATCTATGGTGCCACAACATACAATCATTTTTAGTGTTAGTTACATTGGTAGAGTTACATAAAGTAGAGTCGTTTCGCCTAAACAAAGTCCCTATCCAAGATCCTTTAGCTATCACCAAACTATCTCTTACCAACCTACAACCAAACTTATCAAATGCCACATGCATTCTAGAATCATTCAACTTGAACACTAAAAGTAAATTTATTACAAGTAGTAGAATATGCAAAATATTATCAAGAGTTGTAATCCACCCACCACTAAAACATAACTTTACTTTTCCCTTACAATTTTTCTGTGTTGTTATCACAAAATAAAAATTATCCCCCATCATATGCTTTGTAAGTAGTAAACCACTCCTTGTGAGGAATCATATGGTAGGATAAACTTGAATCAATAAGCCAAATATCATCACTGATAGTGTTATCTATAATAAACAAAGTATCAAAATAATCATCGAAGGAATTTTCCATAGAGGAATCAAAATTATTTTTATTATTCCTACATTCCTTCTTCACATGCCCTCTTTTACCACAATTCTAACACTTTACTCTTTTTGAGGGTTTTAGAAAGTCCTATAGATTTATCCCTCTTATTATCCCCTTTAGGCCCTTTCTCTTTGGACCTAACCTACACATGCAAGGCATCTTGGGAGCCAACATTCATAGAATTTCTCCTCATCTCCTCTAAAAGAAGTATGGAAATTATGGTTTCCATATTTGGTTTTGTGTTTCCACTACTTATGACAATAATTAGGTTTTCCCAAGATTCAGGAAAAGAACAAAGAAACAAGATACATTTATCTTCATCTTATGTTTTAACATATGTGGATTCGAGATGAATTATAATTAAATTAAAATCATTTAATAGATCTGCAATAGATTCACCATCTTTCATTTTTAAAGAATATAAACATATGTTGAGATATAAGTTGTTAGATAAACATTTAGTTTGATATATATCACCTATCCTTTTCCATAACTTATATGCATCGTCTTTGGTGGTGACATTTAAAAGGATGAAATCTATAAGATACAATTGAATGGTACCTCATACCTTCTTGTCTATTTTTTTTCAATCTTCATTAGACATTGCAGTTGGTTTACTTTCTTGTGAAACTGACAACCACCAATCTCTCTCTTCAAGGAGGTCTCTATTTTTAATTTCCACATCTCCTAGTCTATTTCATTAAACTTTTCAATATCCTAGTGAGAGGTAGAAGCCACGGTATACAATTCTCTTAAAAAATATACAATATACCACAAAAAAAAAGCTCCCACTATGGTAGAAAAAGCTCCAACACTTAAGAGAAAGGTGTCTCTTTCTAAACAAAATCGACCTTAGCTTTGATACTAAATATTGAAAACAAGGTGAAACTAAGTTATAATACTAACTTATGTATGTGTATTCAAATAAAAAAATAAGATTACAAAATTAGATTATATGTATGTGATTGCACATTCACCATGATAAGAAATTCAACAAACAAATATGACACTAGATTTACGTGGAGAAACCCTTTTGAGAAAAGAATCCACACGAGAAAAGAGGGAAAGTATATTATTAATCTTCACAAGAGAGATAAACCACAATACACTTCATTTTTGATCTCCTATAATCCAGATGCTTCCATACACTTGAAAATAACACAAGATGAAACTACCATATCATGGATCCAATTTATAGAATTTGTGCTCGAGGAAAAGCACAATGGTAAACAAAAAAAGAGGTACGAAAACTGCTTGAAAAAAACCACACACCTTCCTTGGAAGACCAAAATTCATGATAACAAATTAATTATTGTGCACAAGGCTTCAATATGGGTGCCTAACCCATAGCCTCTTCATCTTTTACCATTCAAAATGCTTTGATGACTGTTCAACTTCCAGATGGAGAACCAATAGACACTTATTTCTTTCTAAACTTGGGAACCCCACTCAAGACCCTTCACATTCCCAATATGGACACCTAGGAGGTATAATTTGTCCTCTAGTAATGTGTAACCTCCACCAACATTGAATTTCCTCTTAATAATTATAAGAAATTTCTTATAATATGTGTACTCAAATCCAAAGGATAGATATATTAATGATGTAGAGGTAAAATGTTCTTATAAATTTCCTTGAGATATCGAAAGGTTGTATCCCTCTAGATTTTGGCTCACTATCTAGTATTTGAATATGGGTATTGATATACATAAATGTTCTTTCTACTTTGTTTGTAGTGTTTGGTACTTAAATTTGTATGGTCAAATTATCTGTCTTTTTGAGTAATTCAATGGCATGGGAAAGTCATAGGATAACCACTTTCTAGAGCTACTTAATTTGTGCTTTGATTGCCTCCCTTTGATCCAAAGTTGAATTTGATTGTGTAGAGTTTCTATTTGCACTCTTGTTGTACTATCCATATATCATTACATCATATGTACTTGAGATTTTCAAAATCTTAATTTCCATATGCTCAATTTGGTTCTTTAGGGATTTTTCATTATCAATTATTATAGACAAGATTGGTAGAGAGTGTTGATGTCAATAGTTGTAGTATGAAGATTATCATTTTGAGTTTCCAAATTAATATGAGATGCCACAAACCTTTTCCTTATGCATGCATTTCTTTTCCATTTCCTCTAAAACTTTATTCATAATTGTGACTTCTTGATTATCTATTTATGAGATCAAGATATTCATGAGTTATTTCAGTAGTTCCCCTAATGATATTCTTGTATCACTTTGAGCACGAGGAATTTTTCCTTGAACTAAGCTAACTATATAACCTTTATTTGTTTTATGTTTTCCACATGTTTCTTCAGTATATCTTCTTTGGTTGTCCTATAGAATATGTACCCAAGCTAAAACTTTTGTATGGAGGATATACTTGATAAATATATTGGTCTTCTAGACTAGGGTAATTGTAATAGATGTGGTGTGGCTATTAGTTTTTTTGATTTTTTTGAACAAATATGTCTTATGTATATTACATAGGTGAAGTGGAGGTTGATGTTGAAACCCTATCCAATGATGTAGATGGTTATTTTTATGGCTCTTGAACCATTTGTTGTTCTTATTCTTCATACATTTCTCTAGATTCTTTATATTTTTCTTCTTTGGCCTTTTTCTCCTCCTCTTGCATTAGTGTTGTGTAAGCTTATTTTGTTAGCATTATGGCTTCTCGTTGAATCTTAGGCTTAGCTTCTTAGCTCTACATCATTAATATATCTATCCTTTGGATTTGAGTTCTTTTTCTTTTAGATGTGCTAACATCTATTTCTATTCAACAAATAGGGTTGGGTATACTTCTCCCAATGCTTGTCTCCTTATTCCTTCCTCAATCCCTAACACTTTCTATTTTTTATTTTTAATGGATGAGGCTATCTATTATAGAAATTTCTCCATTATATTATCTAGGGTGGTGGAGGAAGCCATAATATGTTTAATTATTTCTTGTTCAATTATTGGCTAGTGCTATGGGTAAAATTGATTATACATTTACACCTTATGTTGTAACATCCCTTTTCTAGTGAGTGCATTAGTTAGGAGTGAAACATACATAAGCTATTCTTTCTTTGTATATTGTTTATGGTGGTTGTGGTATTTTTGGCACCTAATTTATAGTTCTTTCCTTTTTTCTTTGCGGTTCTTTCCCTTTCTAGGTTTGTTCTTCTTATATCTCCTTATCATACTATATATTTGGTACTTGAATTGGTTTTTGTTTCTTAAAATATTTTTTCTTTTTCCTTCTCTTCTCCATACTAAGTGGAATAAGAGCTTTAGTATCTTCCTAGACCATGGGCTCCTCTTGTGTTGCCTCCTTAGGCGATATTGTTGGAATATTCATTTTTTTCTTCACAATTCCTTGTTCTTCCTATTGTTTGGGGTCTCTTATTTGGAATTCTAGAGATCCCACATTCAATATCTATAATCTATTAATATATGACATGACATTTCCCTATTCTACTGGTTATGATTTTTAATGTAATTTCCCTTTTATTTTCTCTGGGTGCTCTTCTACCTTCTTCTTGCTTAAGTTGTCCATGAACTCCTTGTATGTTGTGAATTTTTGTGAGGTGGGGTTAGTGAGCAATAGTTTAGAAATGGAAATAGAACCAAATACAATGCAAAAGGAACCTATCTAAACTATCACAAACCTCAAATAGAGCTCAACAAAAAAAGAAAAATAAGATAACAAAAGAAGCAATAAACGTAAAAGTTATCATAAACCTCCATTGATGAATGATTTACTCCTTGATGTATTTGAATGTAGATGCTTTGTTTCATTGAATATCACCAAATTGGCATCATGTACCTAGCTTGAATGATAATGAATTGAAATGAGGGATGGAATGCATTAATTTATAGATTTTGGGAATGAGAATGGATAGCCAAGATCTAATTGTGATATCAAGGGTGGAGAATGGTTGAGAGGAATTCCCTAGGATCTAGGAGAGGATGAAGGGTGAAAATGAAGGTAGTTAGAATGTGCATGGGTAGGATTAACTTACCAAATTTAGTAAGTAGTGAGGATGAGGGAAATTAGGGACATGTGCTCCTAAAAGGGCTATAATTGTGGGATGTGTTTAGAGAATAAGAGGACCATAAGGACAAGTGTTCCTAAGTGCCCAATATTCTTGGAATATATTGTGATAATAATGGGAGCACAAGGATAAGTGTTCTTAGGTCCCCATTATTTTTAGAAAATATTGAGAGGATAAGCCTTAAATAATAATATTATTTAATTAATTTAGCCACATGGGTGAGGTGGATAATATGTGGGTATGTAATTGATTATTTATTTATGGTCATCAGATAGAAAAAGGTGGTTAATTAATAATATACTTATTTAATTAAAGTATGAGACTTTAGGTGAAAGGGATATGTCCTAGGTCAATTAAGACTAGGTGATGGCTTTAGTGATGAAATTAGTCCTAGGGAATATTTTAGGTATCTACATTTTTCCCCTCTTTGATACAATACAACTGAGTAGTTGTTAAGCGTTTTTTGCATTGATCGTTTTGTTTTTTGGCTGGTACAATGTTTTCAGTTTTGGGTGTGCCGGTGATCAAGTAGAGTTATCAAAAAGGTATGCAATGCGCCACGTGGTGGCTACACAACTTTCATCTTTTGTCTACCTTTCGGGAGAGTTTGAAACACGTGTTGGCTCGTCGGGGATTTTCTAGGGAGCTATATTCATGAGCTCAAAAGTTTCCACCTTTTTGACACATCACCTCTTTGCTGCGGGTGGATTGCGTCTCCTATGGAGTGATATCTTTTGGGAAGTTTGTCAGAGCTAGCTGGATTTTTTCTTTTCTTGGTTTTTGGGATGGAAGCTTTGAGTTGACGCCTTTGGGTGATGTGATCGATCAACTGGACCTTTTTTTAGGCTATTGTTTTTAGGATTTGATCATTTACGGGCCGCTATCTTTGCTAAATATCTAAAAAACATCAATGTGGCAACTGAGAATTGATGAGAAAAGATCATTGTGACCTAACCAAAGATCTACAATCGGATCGTGTGCCATTAACTATCAAACACCTGGAAATATTGACTTTTGTGCTGAGGCAGTGTTTTCTTTTTCTACAGCTATATAAGGAAGGCAACAACACAATGAGGGGTTGGAATTTCAAGTTTCATTTTCCTTAGCTAAGTAAATTTTTTTTAGTTTTCTTAGGATATAGAATGACTTTCAAAAGAATAATTGTAGAGCTACTTATCTCTAGCATGTTATAACTTTTAAGGCTTAAACTATTATTGGATTGAAATTCAACCTTTGTTTTAAAGTTCATTTGATATTTAAAGCATGAACTATTGAGGAGAAATTGTTGAGACTATGCATGTATGGCCTTTTTCAAGCTTTCTTTCTTTATATTGTCGTTTTGAATGAAACACTGTCTTGCAAGTTGAATTTGAATATTTTAAGTAGTTGATTTCCATGTTGTATGCTCCATTGGTAGAATAGTCACTTGTGAAAATTGGATTATGTCATTGGACTTCTCTATTTTTCTGAAGGGTTGTTGTTTTACTATATTATGATGTATTAGGAGAGAGAGCTTATGCAATTTTTGAGTGTTCTTTCTGTCACCCTTAGAAATATTTATGTTTGATCGGACCTTAATGAACACTGCCTGTGGGAAGATTTGAAAGTCCGCATTATGCTTGTTGTTAGACTTTGTTGTTTGTTCTCTTTCCAACAATGAAGGGTTGTGGCGTTCTATGTCTAATTATATCAATCATAGGAATGGTTGGGTTTGAAATGTTGTAAAAGCATTGGCGTATTGCCCTTTTTATGTTTTATATTTACATTTTTTTCTACCCTTTACTCCAAAACCCCAAAGAAGAGACGACTTTCTATAAAAATCCTAGAGGTATTTAGTGAGGCGCAAATTGGTCCCCCTCTTACTGAATTTCCCATAAGACTGTCAGAGAGGCGCAAGATTTAAATGATCAATAGCTCTTTTTCTGGCACGCTCAGTGGGACAAGAAGTTTTCCAAATGCCTAATTAGAAGTCAGAAATATTTCTTGAATTAGGTTGAGGAAGGAAACTGGAAGTTTCATGCCCAGAGTCCAAACAAGAACATCTTCGAGAGGTCACTTCCAGTACTCTTAGTTACCTGCCTCAGTACCTAGAAGGAGAAGAATTATAGGTTTTGTATCACTTGTAAGGAGCAATAGAGTAAGAAGTAAAAGCCCAATATCCAGAGCCTTATCTACCCAACCTAGAGGCTTGAACTTCCAAATTAGAATACCTGTATACCCGATTCACAGGAATCTTTTCTCTATGGACCAAGTACCTCCACCTACCCCTAGAAATTTTGTAACGTGGGATAGTGGTAGTCCACTATGACCAACCACACCCCCAGACATATGGCTTGCTATACCTGCTAATGCCCTCAAGTCTATTATGAGATTCTCCAGAGAAGACTTCAAAAACCCTTCTGAACACCTTTAGGATATAGCAGAGGTATGTAGGGTACATAACATATCGGAGGAGAACATCACCTTAAGGTTGTTAGTTGCCTCTTTCAAAGAGAAATCCCAAGATTGGTATCGATCTTTGGTCTCAGGCTCTATCATCTCCTAGGATCAGCTTGGAGAGCAGATTTTTGAATGCTTCTCAGAGAAAGGAGTCCGCTCTTCATTGCTACAACAACTAATTACCATCAAGAGAGCTCTGTAGGAAGCTGTGAGTGAATTTAACACAAAATTTCCCAAGACATGGCAAAGGATCCCCTTGACTGTTCGAACTCAAGCCGCAATGGTGTTCATGTTCTATCTGAAGGATTTCAATCCAGACATTGTAGTTATAATAACCTCCATGAGAGGGGACATCTTGCCTGATGCATATGAGGTGGCGGTGCGCATGGAGAATAGCCTAATTGATGCTAGAAAGATTCTTCTTTGACCTACAATGCCAGTATTTGCAGAAATCTCTGATGCCCCATGGGAAGAAGCTACTCCAAGCACTTCCACTGCACAACTGACGTCAGTCGCTCCGCATTCTATGTATGTGTATCCCGCTACTCTAACAAGCACCTCAAGCTCTTCCTCAATAGTGACAAATATTAGCGACATGAAGAGTCTCATGCATAATTTCACCAACGAGTTGGTCCTTATCAAGAGACAGGAAGCAATGCCTCCGAAGTAAACTATGCAAGCCTAGGGCAGAGGAAAGTCGTCTTATCAGCAAAATCCATACCAAGGATCCTCTAGAGGAGGAGGTCAAAAAACCACATCTACAAATAAGATAATATTGGTCACCATGCCATTACAGATAGTCAAAGATAGTATGGGTAAGGAGCTAATTCTGAGCTAGAATAATTTGGCGAAAGATGAGAATGTATGGTGCTTCCTATGCAGTGATAGTCGTCTGCCCCGAAATTGCCCAAGAGGGAATATGAAATAGAGCATAGCGGAACAAAGAAGCAAGGGCGTGCTCTTGAATTTAGACGAATATGAGTCTTTTGAAATGGGGAAATGCTTGCTTCAGAGCAAAAATTCAAGGAATGTCCTTGGAACAAGAACTAGATATTGAACTCGACCAAGCTCTATTTTCTTGGATGGAAGAAGAAGATGCAGTGATATCAAATGAAGCTCTGATAGCTAGTGTTCCACAAGTGCAGTCAAATTATCACACAAGGTCCAAAAGAAGGCTTATGGGAGAATACGTGCAACAACCTTTTCCATGTCTAGTACCACATCAACTGCCCCCACAGGAAAAGTAGGCTTCATCGCCTAGAATTTGACCTTTTCTACAGCTGCATAATCCGCCATTGACAAAGGAGGAGGTAGATAAGGCACCGAGAAAAATCACAACAAAAAATTTCTTTATGAAGACAAGAGAGATACCACTGTACAAGCCTAAGACTTAGCCAATTAGAAAACTCAATGTAGTAGAACAACTAAAAAAGTTGCCTGCCAATGTATCATTATGGGATGCCATATCCATTCCTGAACAAAATACATTGCTTCAAGAAGCATTAAAGAAAGAAGAACAAAGCCCATAGGTGGATGTAACTCAGCCATACAATCAAAGTGGTGACAAAGGATCCGTGCCACCCCCTCAGGCTCTAAAAGCAACAACTTACATGAATGATGTAGGCAATGCAAAAGAGAAAGAGGTAAGAAAACCAAAGCCCACACCTTTCCTTGAATGAATCTTATTGTGGGAGATAAGCTATTGCATAATAATATGATTGATTCAGGTGCTAGCACAACTGTTATGCCAAAACAAGTGGTAGATGCTTTGAAACTTAAGTATGAGCCCCTTGAAAAAGGAATGGTGCAACTGGACAAGAAGAAGGTTCCAACCATTGGTCAGATAAAAGATCTATCTCTGACCCTCTTCTTGTGTCCAAGCCAAATGGTCACACTAGAAATAGTAGTGATAGACATTCCCCCAATTTTTGGAATGTGTCTTTCAAGAGATTTCATTTCAAAGCTTGGTAGATACTTAGCGCTTGACTGGTGCCACCTAATATTGAGAACCAAGCATGGGGCAAAGATGAAGATTTTGTCTGAATCTTTTGTATCTCGAACACATTGCTGACAACACAAACCCATGCTTTGAGGCAACACATACCTCCATCTCTCAACAAGAGATATTTTGTAAAAATTCTAGAAGATGAAGAAGATACAAGTGATCAGACCCCTGAGGAAGAGGTGTTGCTCAACCAATTCATTGACTCTAATCCATTCAAAAAATTCCATGCAACAGGGCTAGGCACATATGTGATTTTTGATGATGATCAGGTCTTTCTGAAACTAATGAAGGATTGGGAGGAATCCAATGATCCGTCTGATAATCGTCTGTGGAACCTATATTTTGATGGTGCTAAGTGTAAAGCTGGCTCTAGAGCAGGTGTCTGACTAGTGTCTCCAATAGGATCAAAGACCCTCAAGGCTTACCATTTTTAGTTCTCATGCTCCAATAATGATGCTGAGTATGAAGCCTTGGTTCACGAGCTGATTCTAGTAGAGTGGATGGGTGTGAGAAGGATACAATCTTTTGGAGATTCATAACTAGTGTTGAGCCAGGTCTGTGGACAACCGACTGCAAAGAACACAAGGATGAGATATTACATGCATCGGGTTTGGGATCTGATTGAGAGTTTTAAAGCTTTCAACATACAAGTTATTCCCTGGTCCTAAAATAGTGTTGCTGATTGGATGACTTCTGTCAATTCGCAATTTGAACCAATTTCTAACTCGACGAAGCAAAACGCAGTACAAGTCATTGTCCAATCCTTAATTCCTAACAATGATCAAAACTAGCAAGTCTTTGATGATGACATCCAAATTGCTTCTTTCATTCAAAAATTAGGGACAACTTCTGACTATTCATCACCAAGGACATGATTTCTCGAAGATCAAATCATCCAATTGAAAGGGAACAAGATTCCTCGAGTATTAATTTCTCTCAAAAATCTCTTTGATTGTGAAGATTCAAGGAATGGAAAGCAAAGATTTACTGCAGATGCAAGGGATTATGAAGAGATTGATGTCAAAAGCAGCAGAAAGCTGAAATTTAGATGGGAAGTTCCTCACAAGGACAAGAAAAGACTGAAGGATCTATGTTTCAAGTATGACAGGGTTATCACTTGGACCTATGACTATCTTAGAGGATATGACCTAGGCATAATCCAACATACCATTGATCTAGCGGAAGGATCCAAACCTGTTAGATAGAAGCAAAGGCCATTCAACCTGAAGGTCGAAGCGTTGATGGCATAGGAGCTCACCAAGCTGGTTGAATCAAAGATCATATATCCTATCAAACATTCAACCTGAGCATCGAATCTAGTTCTAGTTCAAAAAAAATTGGTGATATTCGACTTTGTGTCGATTTTCAAGACTTGAATAAAGCTTCGTTAAAAGACCATTATCCTTTGCCACTGATGGAGCAATCTTGCAGATTGTGGCTAGATTAGAGATGTTATCTTTGCTAGATGGTTTCTTAGGGTATAATTAAGTCTATGTGAAGGAATCAAACCAACATAAAACAATTTTTACCACTAAATGGGGAACGTTTTCATATTCAAAGATTCTATTCGACCTTTCCAATGCTAGTGCAAATTTTCAATGAGAAATGGATATTGCTTTTGAAGGATTGTTCAACCAGATTATCCTCATATATTTGGATGACCTAACAGTCTTTTCAAAATCAAAAGATGATCATTTTGATTATTTGGAAAAGGTTTTCAAGAAATGTCTAACAGCATTCAGGATTTCTTTGTAATCCCAAAAAATGTGTCTTCAATGGAGTACCTCAAGGGTAACCATTGCATTTACCTTGGCTTGTGGAGTGGGTATCGAAAGGAAGGAATAGCAATAGACCCCAAAAGGGTTAGATCTATAATGGAATTACCCTTGCCGGTAAACCAAAAGGGACTGCAATATTTTCTGGGGAAGATTATTTTTTTTAGTAGATTCATATTAGATTTCGTAAGCATTGTGAGACCAATCACCCTGATGCTTTAGAAGAACCTACTTTTTAGATGGACTCTAGAAGGCAAAGAAACTTTTGAGTAGCTAAAACTAGCCCTCTTCGAAGCCCCAATGCTGGTTAATCTGGATTTTCCCAAAGACTTCCTACTCTATGTGTACAATGGCCAACATAGTATAGCTTCCATGCTCACTCAAAAGTGCGAAGAAGATAATGGAGAGCATCCTATCGCATTTCATTCAAGGACCTTGAAAGATTGCAAAGATAGGTTTAATTTTGTAGAGAAGCAGGCCTTTGCCATTGTCAAAAGTTTAAGGAAATTTTGACACCCAGTGTCAGCCAACAAGATCACTATTCTTGTAGCTCATCCTAGTGTGCAAGAGTACATCACAGAAGGAGAAATAACAGAAAAAGGGCAGATTGGATCACCAAGATCCTAGAATATGATGTGGACATTAGACCAACCAAGTTGGTTTGGAGAAGAGGTATGTGTGAGTACATTGCATGGGAATCAAATCCCGAAGCAAACAAAGAGACTGATCAAGTCTACTCAAACCAATTTGAGTTTGAAGAGTCTTGGGTGGTTGATCAGACATAGTATATGCAAAAGGGATATTACCCAACCAGTCTTCCACTTCATAAAAAGGAGATACTACTAATTGCAAGGCACCAGGTATGTATTAATTGAGGGTGTATTATTTAATAGAAATTATGATGGTGTACTACTCCGAAGTCTTGACAAGCTACAGGCAGAAAGAGTTCTTAATGAATTTCATCACAGTCCTGAGGGTGGGCACTTCTCTGCCAAGACTACCACCTTAAAAATCATGCAAGAAGAATATTATTGGCCCTCTATGTTTTTTGAAGCACATCATTTGGTGCAAAAGTGTACCCGATGCCAATATTTTGTTGGAAAAAGAAATAATGCAGCTCTTCCCCTGAGCCCGATTGTAACTGAGGAACCCTTTGCTTAATGGGGTCTAGATTTCATCAGAATGATAAATCCTATTTCTAGTGCTAAAAAAAGTGGATCCTCTTGGAAAATGACTACTTCACAAGGTGGATGGAGGCCGTAGCCCTAAAAAATGCCGCAGAGGGGGAAATCGTTAATTTCCTTGAAGAGCTAGTAGTTTGATTTGGCCCGCTCAAGACCATCATATCTGACAATGCCCGAGCCTTTGTAGGGTCAGGAATTTTAGAAATTTCTATTAGATATTGGATTTTCCTCAAGAATTCATTGAATTACTACCCACAAGGGAACGGGTTAGCATAATCAACCAACAAAAACTTAATTAGGTTAATCAAGCATATTGGGTCAGAATGACAAAGAGATTGGCACAAACATCTACGAGCTGCTCTATGGGTGGATCAGGTTACTCCCAAGCAAATTCTAAAGACTTCCCCTATGAATTGATGTATGGAAAGGAAGTAGTGCTACCTATCTCCATAGAGATTTGTGCCTTACAACTACTGAAAGCCCTAGAAATTGAGGAAAGTGGCGGAATGGAAGTATGGCTAGAAGAGCTCCTCAAGTTAGAAGAAGACAGAGAAAAGGCCTATGACTCTATGATAAACCACCAACAAATGGTGAAGCACTTGTTTGACTAAAAGACTTCTAACCCATAATTCAAAGAAGGGAGCTTAGTGCTAAAGTACAATGAGCATACTGTAAAACCAAGGCAACACACAAAATTTGAAGCGCTATGGAAAGCACCCTTCCAAATTAGCACACACAAGGAAAAAAATGCGTACGAACTAGAAGAAATGGAGGGAAATGCTTTAGATATACCGATGAACAGTATTTTTTTGAAGTTATTCCATTAAAATACACAGTTCTTTAAAAAAAATTACAATTATGTACCATATGTAAATTTTTGTAAATACATTCTAATTTTGAGAATAAGCCATCCGAGAAGAACACTAAAGAAATGAAAAGTTGTATTATATTATATTCATCAA
Organism: Sequoia sempervirens; assembly: GCA_007258455.2. Taxonomy (NCBI): domain Eukaryota; kingdom Viridiplantae; phylum Streptophyta; class Pinopsida; order Cupressales; family Cupressaceae; genus Sequoia; species Sequoia sempervirens. The sequence goes on from VDFB02047230.1 coordinate 165,616,181, forward strand.
AAAATTTACAATATAATGCATGACCCAAGGCTTAGATTGAAACATGAGGCACTCTCAAGCAAACCCAAAAGAGTAGCAAAGTAAAATGAAGTGAGAGAGAGGAAACACACAAAAAATAGTAAAGTAAATCCTCCAACCATTGTTGATGAAGCAAAAAGGGCTCGTTATCAGGTTCTTCTTTTTCATCAAGTTGCAAAAAGGGGCTAAAAACACGATGCACACAGGAAAAACAATGTAGACCTAGGGTCTACTTGCCACAAATTTGAACCAGAAAGTCAAAGTGTTTCCTCCAGGCGAGTCTCAGAATGCGCTCCATTCTGTACTCTTGTAGCAGAAAAGTGGCCACTTGCTGAGAAGAGTAGTGGTGTGTCTCAATGTCCATAGTGCAGAAGTTGGAGAGGAAGGGAAACTAGGTTATGTCTATTCCAAAGTCCACGTGCCTATGAAGATCCATGGCGCTTGGTATACTGATGCCAGGGATAGCCACTTGCACTACCTCGCCAAGCCCCTCCATTAGCGAAGTGTCAAACATTTGGTGGCACAACTCAATTATCATGGGCTTGGACACATTCAAGTCCAACAGTGAGGCCACAAAGTGGGAAAGCACATTGCAGTTTCTCCAGAGCTGGTTTTCATCATTGATGAAGTCCTGACCAACTACCTGTTGGAAAAGCAAGGACAAAGAATTGAGAGGGGGGTGAATCAGTTGTCATAGAATATTTAAAATTTTGAAATTTAACTTAACTTGGCCTTAGATCTGATGAATGAATAATAAACCACAAACAATCAACACATCAAAAACACAAGGAACACCAAGATATTTTATGTGGAAACCTTGTTAGGGGAAAAACCACGGTGGACGTTAGTCCACAAGATTATACCTTGTTAAAAGTATAATGAAGAATAATGGGAATGCACATGCATTTAGGCACACTACCTAGAGATCACTACTCAATTACAAAGGAAGAGACACTGTCTTACAAATAGATTCAGATTATAGCCATCCACAGGGATTTGAACTGATAAAATAGCATTTGCTAATGCCTGATCACAGTTTCGGTTAAGCGCATGAACAACTCTTCACTCTTCTTCACTTTTCTTCACACTCTGCTCTGCCTTCAAATTATTAGGACATTATTCACACACATACATACATTCAACATACTTCAATTCCAACAAACAATCACATATATCCGCAACATGGAATTACATCAACAACTTCATCGGCCAATATATATATATATACAATGTCGGCCCAAATTTAGAAGTAAATTTTCAATGCGAATCAAACACCGTCAACCACAACATAATGAAGACTTAAAAAAATTTCCTTGAGCATGCCAAACATTCAAATTTTCATCTTCGAGGATCCACAACATGTTACAACCACCATGTTGGCCAAGAACATAAAAACCCAAGCACACAAGAGAAAAATCACTGACCACGAGCACACCGATCAATGCAAACATGCAACAAAGATAGAGCATGATCTAGAAACATCCATAAGCATCATGAATCAACAGAGAAGCATCCACAACAAGTAAAATTACTAGAATCACATCAACTTCAATTAGGAACACTAATTGAAGCCACAAAAAAATTGTCAGAACACAATTGTTCATAACACAATTAAATCTTCAACTGAAACTCTGAAACTTTTGGTGGATAAACTAGATACACTCAGAAATAAACCCTTTAGTCCAAAATGACTGATCATCAATGTATTGAGCAAGACACCTTCATGACCTTCATTGTTCCACTATCAATCTGCAACTCATTCTTTAACAATTTTCTCAATATCCTCGACATATATAGCCTACAATAAATCAATGCTAATAGTGTTGACATCAATGACAACCACATATCAACAACACAACCACAACATCCAACATTACCCACCTAAACAAAACCAAGATGAGGCAGTCACATTTCTTCACTAGGCACTTAATTCAGTCATTAGTGACCTCTCCCACAAAGCAGTATTGTGGCCTCTATTGAAGGAGGCGAATGGGAGTGCCTAAGCCAACATACATTATGATAAGCAACGAATGATGGCATAATGGGAAACAATGGAAAGCTTTCTAAACTACAATATTTTCGAATGAATGTTGCAAAAGGTGGCATAGCTATATATAGAATGGTGGGCTGATGAACTCAACAAATGAGAGGTCTATTTTTGGCTAGACGACAATGGGAGAATTTGAAGGCAAAACAAAGAAGGGAAAATAAATCATATAGAGAATTTGACAGAATACCTTGAGAAATAAATTTGAGAATTGGGAGTAAATGCTCTTGTATGTTGATTGTTGGCATGTGTCCCTTTCCATCATCGGTACCAACCAGCTTACTAATGAGAAAAAACATGGATTAACACGCTAAATCTCTGACAAATTAATGGGCATGTCTTTTCAAGAGTACCTTGTATCACCTCAGCACGTTTCACATAGCAAAAAACACACTTTTTAATGCAATGAGTTTATTTGATAAAAAGACGGTAGAGGGAATGTACTAATTCTATTCTCATGTCATTTTTGGCATTCCTGAGGGATACAAATCTCCAATCCACATGTATCACCTTGGTGGCAACATTTAATGGACCAATGATAATGGCGTAGCATTAATTGCATGTATGAGTGAGAGAATTAATTGCACTCAAAAGTAGATTTCTTCGAAGAAGCAAAAGGCAAGTGGTCATTATCACTAGAAAATCTCTTTGCAACTTTCTCGTACAACCATGGCAGAAGCATCGACCTCTGGTAGATAAGTCGTAGTTTCAAACAAAAGACCTGGTTATGCCAATGTTTTTGGGCACAACTCGTTCGCCAATGCCCCAACAGTAGAAGAGCAGCCTTTTGAGAACTGTAGAAAGGCCCAACCTAATAAACACATCCAAAGAGAGGCTTTGCAAGACATAACTAATAATGTTTTCGACCCTTAGTTATTGACTAACCCTAAAAACCTTAAGGAAGGTGCATTTTAGAGGATGCTGGAGCATGAACTGTCAAAGGGTTTTGCGTTTTGGCTTTGGAACAGTGGCCTACCATAGTTCATGCTGCCTACTGTACATCCGTGCCCAAAGTTGGTTTATGCATGTGCAAAGAAGTTTAACAAAAATAGAGAGGTCATTGAGGGCCGAGGGGTCAAGATTACCATTTCTGCTAAAGTTGTATGAGATATGTTGTGTATCCCTATGAGCTGGGGTGCCGATCTTTTTGACAAAGAGTGGATGGATGTCCTGGGAGAGGATATATTCAAGCAAACAATTTTTTATGAAGATGAGATGAAGGAAAGACTGCAAAGAGGGTAGATTCACTGGCCTCTTTCATGAAATAAATTTAAGGACACACAGTCTATGTTCTCAATGTTGGCCTAGGTTTTTAGCTTCAGTGATGATGAAGAGGTTAATCCTTTTTAGTTTTCCCTAGCTCTTACGCTCAAATAGGAAAAAGTTGAGAGGTACTATGATTTTGCTAAAGTAATAGCTAGGAATATGAGGGGGTAGCTAAAGAATTACAGTACCGAGTCCAAATTTAGGTATTCTTTTGTCTTGGCTCATTTTCTTTTACATCATAATTTTGAGTGGTTGGGAAGGAATGTACCAATATCTGGCTAGATGAAAGGGGTCATCTCTAGCCAATTTCTGTATGGACCCCTGTGCTTTCAAGGATAGGGGATTATTATCGGTTTGTAAACAATTTTCTGAGGCCAGTGCTCCATGATTTATTTCCCTGCCCCATTGGTTATTTCACTCAAGAGGTTATGGAATGGATAAGAGATTCGCTGACCCGACTAGATTCATCAGATTTCATGGATTTCCTGGGGAGGATTTCCAACTCCCTAGATTTGAAATGGACAAGGTCTTTGTGTTGGAGGCATACCGTCAGGTAAATGTCGTCAACAGGATTTATCGTGTTGGGAGGAACAAAACAAAGCTTTATGATCTCCCTCTTGTAATTGCTAAGAGTTAGGTGATACTGACTAAATGAAAGGTTGAGGATGAGATTACAAATTTATTGGTGACCTTGGGCTTGGTCCTCATTTGGGACAAGTGGAATTATAACCTAAATGAGATTTATAGTTTGAGACACGAGGTTCAAGATTATTTCTAGAGAAGGAGGAACCCGGATCAAGAAAGCACAGAGATATACATTGACCTGGCTCACATTCTAGAAGAGCGACCAAAATGGCTAAGTTTCTATTAGCCATAGGTAGAGTATCAGAGGAATCTTCTAATGGGAAAATCTCTCAATGAGCAACTGAAGCATAGGGGATGGTTAGAAAGGAAAAAGGAAAACTTCTAGAGATTTCGATAGGAGATGAGGTGCCCAGGTGCCCCATTTAGTAACTTTTAGCCGCTTGATGATGAATTCAAGGACTTATATGATAAAGAGGCTGATTCTGACAACAACAATCCTGAAACCAGCCATGAGATTGACAGGGAACAAGTTCCACCTTAGGTTTCTAGACCTCAAGAATCTCATAGTTAGAGAGACTCAAGGTGAAGGGATTCACAAGCTCTGTCTACCTCCAACACCTGAAGTAAAGGTAAAAGGACCCGACATTCTCCAAGAGGATCCACAACGACTGTTGAAGGCCTAGTTTTAAAAGGATTTGCTGCTATAAGATTGGAATATGCTAGTTCTGGTCATACAAAGCGAAGAAGGATTTAAGATCTAGGTGACCCTAATGTATCGGTTTGACAAGAAGAAGAAGTGGAGTCCATCCTATAGAATGTTCCAACCACTATGACTCATGTAAATTTCGCTCCTCCTCTTCTTCCTATTTTTGCATCTTTGGTCAATCCTCTACCCCTTCTCATGGAAAGGAATCCTCCATCCTCAGACCCCAAGCTAGTAATCTTGAATGCACCCCTTGCCATTTTAAATGAGCCCATTGAAACCAACCTGTGCATTGAAGGAGCGTCATCTACTGCGACCGCTGTTGTGTCTTTAATCACCTTGTCAAAGGCCCCCATTGAAATGGTTGATACCACTTCTTTACCCATCACTCCTGGCCCATCTACTTCTAAGAAGGCACCTCTCAATCAACCTATTTCTGTGTTCACCCCTATTAGTTTTTCCCCTGCTTGATTTGGTGTATTGCCCTTTTCCATGATCATATTGCCTTTTACGTCCCCTCATGCTCACACATCCAAATTTTCCCCTATTGTCACCCTTTTTGGACTGCCCCCTAGTGCTTCCATTGTAGCAAAAAGTGTCGATGTCCCTCAGACTCTTTAGGGTCATTTTGATGTTACCAAACAGGCCCGAAAGGCCAGGAAGCAGAAAATATTGTTGAAGAATGCCGAGAAGCCCACTACAAAGAAGATTGAAGCTTGCTTCAATGAAGAGTGGAACTCCTTGCTTATTAATACCATGAAGCCGCTTGTCTCCAAGCCTGAAGGGAAAATGCAGATGCAGGAATATGACATTCATGTAGTAGGCCTGGATTTGAATGAGACTTTCCCATGCGACAAAGTGGTCCTAGCCAAAGCAACTTAGAAGGTGGTATATACTAACTATGAGAGGCTGGATAGGAAATTAAAGAAGCGTGACGTAGAGTTGGAAAATGTAAAAGAAATAGTAAGAAGACTATAGAATGAGATTCGAGCCAGAGAAGCTGAAGGGACCCACGTAAAGAAAATTCAAGGCTAGAAAGGAGACGTGTCTAAGTTGCTTGTGGAAGTTTGGAGTGAACAAGTTCAACTTCATGCTAAAATTGAAAATCTGAAGAGAGAGCTAGATGATGCCCAATCTCGAACTTTCGATGATCTTCGGAGGATCCAAGTAGAAGCAGAAGAGTCAAGACAAGAAATCAGAAGACTAAGCTCAGAATTGGCCAACGCCCTTCAGGAGAAAAGTCAAATGGAAGAAAGCATAAGGTCAAGAGAGGCCCAATTTAACCAAGAGTTAACTACTACATGAGGATCTTGATCCCTTCCGATAATGAAGAGGATGATATCCACACAATGGGAGCGGATCACAGTTGGTATTGCCATTCTTGGGCCTGCTTTACAATTTCTAAGAGATGTTCAGGAATTGAATGCCAAAGTTGGCCTGATGGCCGATCACTTCATGCAAAAATGTTCATCCCGAGTGGCGGATTTACAAAGTTTCATTTCCAAGTTGTGTATCTCCATCGACTAGGCGCTAGAAAGAGTGAGGATTCCCGATTGGTGGATTTCCTCCATTAGAGTCAATGAGATCATAAACTATCATAGGGTTGCAACAAAATCTAGAGAGTGCCAGACAGTGCTGAATAAGCGGGTTGTCAAGATCAAGAAGGAATTTGGTGTCTTGGTTACTTACGAGCTGCCTCTTCTTTCACTAGATGAAGATACATTGACAGTAGAGCAAGTCACTAATGCAATCTGACACAAAATCTGGACCTCTACAGAACTCCCAAGTTCAAGTGCAATGCCTGTGGCAGATGATGTTGAGCGTGAGGTCTATCCTCTTTCTCGACTCTATAATCTTTTGGGAGTGGTTCCTTCTAGATGGGGATTCATCTCTTTTAAGGATATTTTCGATCTCGAGCAAGCATATAGGCAGATCTGAAACCTCCTCCTACCAATTGATTCAGAACTACTCTCGTCAAAGTCCAAGAACAACTAGAAACCTAGCTTCATGCCTCCACAAGCTATGACCCACTGTGAGTAACCAGAACTGTGAAGCATTTTTTTTTCTGTAATCATTTTGATTTTCAACTTGTACAATGTTTTCAGTTTTGGGTGTGCTCGCACTCAAGTAGAGTTATTGGAAAGGTGCGCAATGCGCCATGTGGTGGCTGCACAACTTTCATCTTTTGTCTCCCTTTCAGGAGAGAGTTCGAAACACGTGTTAGCTCATTGGGGATTTTCTAGGGAGCTATATTTATGAGCTTGAAAGTGTTCACCTTTTTGACACGTCACCTCTTTGTTGCAGGCCGATTGTGTCTCCTATGGAGTGATATATTTTGGGGAGTTTTTTGGAGTTAGCTGGCCTTTTTCTTTTCTTAGTTTTTGGGATGGAATCTTTCAATTGGTGCGTTTGGGTGATGTGATCGGTCAACTAGACCTTTTTTCCAAGTTTTTTTAGGATTTGATCATTTACGGGCCTCTATCTTTGCTAAATATATGAAAGACATCAATGCGGCAACTAAGAATTGATGAGCAAAGATCATTGTGACCTAACCAAATATCTACGATCGGATCATGTGCCATTAAATATCAAACACCTGGCAATATTGACTTTTGTGCTGACGCGGTGTTTTCTTTTTCTGCAGCTATATAAGGAAGGCGACTACACAATGAGTGGTTAGAATTTCAAGTTTCAGTTTCCTTGGCTAAGGAAAGTTACTTTAGTTTTCTTAGGATACAAAATTACTTTTAGAAGCATAATTGCAGAGCTACTTATCTCTGGCATGTTATATCTTTTAAGGCTTAAACTATTATCAGATTGGCATCTAACCTTTGTTTTAAAGTTCATTTGATATTTAAAGCACAAACTATTGAGGAGAAATTGTTGAGACTGTGCATGTATGGCCTTTTTCAAGATTTCTTTCTTTATATTGTTGTTTTGAATGAAACATCATGTCTTGCAAGCTGAATCTGAATAGTTTAAGTAGCCAATTTTCATGCTATATGCTTGTATGGTAGAATAGTGACTTGTGAAAATTGGATTATGTCATTGGAATTCTCTATTTTTCTGAAGGGTTGTTATTTTACTATATTATGTTGTATTAGGAGAGAGAGCTTATGCAATTTTTGAACGTTCTTTCTGTCACCCTTAGAAATCTTTATGTTTGATCAGACCTTAATGAACACTGCCTATGAAAATATTTGAAAGTCTACACTATGCTTGTCGTTAGCCTTTGTTGTTCATTCTCTTTCCAACAATGAAGGGTTGTAGCATTATGTGTCTAATTATATCAATCATAGAAATGGTTGGGTTTGAAATGTAAAAGCGTTGGTGTATCACCATTTTTATGTTTTATATTTACATTTCTTTCTACCCTTTACTCCAAACCCCCAAAGAAGAGTTGAATTTCTATAAAAATCTTGGAGGTATTCAGTGAGGTGCAAATTGGTCCCCCTAAATTTCCCATAAGACTATCATAGAGGCGCAAGATTTGATGATCAATATAGCCTTGTGTCAAAGAAGAATAAAAATTAGGATGGAATGGAATGAAGCTTCAGTAACAAGTTGCCCTAGTCACTTAGGGATGATGATGAAAGTGATGCCCCCTCAAGAGAACAGTTGGGTGAAATAGAACCCAATAGGTATCTTGAAAAGACATGATGTGTCATAAAGGATAAAAGGTGACTTGAGAGAGAACATGTTAGAATGATGTACATGCCATGAATATAGGACTAATTATGGAATAAGGATTGAGCATGTTTGATGCTGCTAGGATGATTGGATTATATTGGCATGGATGTACATGTTGGATAATGAAATCTCACAAGGATGTAATGTAACAAAATGACACATGATTGGGATTATGGATAAACGATGAGATACAAGATGAAATGGATGATGAATACATGTTGTCATAGTAATTTCATGTGCAAGGAGAAACTTTTATTATGTTGCAACACTTAGTATTATGCACCATGATGATGATGTACCATGTGCATATGGACTGAAACACAAACAAAGAAGTTGCAATTAGAATAGTGATCCAATAAACACATTGTCGTGGGTACACCACACTAACTCATTTGACTACAAAATCCAATGAAAATTTCTGACGAAATATGTATAATTTGATGTATCATCAGGTGCTTGTAAAATTTGATGTGTAATTTCCAATTTTTTAAAATATTATCCCTGATGTTCGTCAAAATTTTGACGAACCTGGGTTTTGTCAAAATTTCAACTAGCAGTTTCGTTGAAATTTTGACAAACATGAAAAATAAGAAAAAAATTAAATTATGGCCGACATAAAGAAAAGTGAGTTTGTTGATTTATTGTGACAGTGTTTTGCTCTACTTGAGACAGTTTGTAGAGAACTAAGGACGATTTTCTTGGGAAAAATTAGAAAAAATTCAAGAAGATATCACCAAGTTGAGGGTAGTCATTGTCTTTTTGCAGAATTCAGTTGTGAAGTCAGATTTGTACTTCCAGGTTTGAAAATCATATTTTAAAGCAACATCTCATCAAATTTCATTTTTGGAGGTTTAGGGTTTTGAGAATTTCATGTCCAGATTTTGTTGTGTGGAATCACCATAAGATCACAACCAAGGAACACATTCTTTAGACTGTAATTATGTGATCCATAATTCTATTTGTCATGTGGCACAGTTGTGCTATAACAAATATAGGATGCATTCATCTGTGACCCAAGTCTAATGTGGCTATGTTGTGATAGAAATGGAGGCACTCATATAATGTAGTTAATTAGGTTGTATAATGTAGGTGTCAATCATCATTGGGTGCATTCAGGTTGTCTCAAGTTTAATAGGTTACGATGTAATTGTTGCTCAATTTTCACCTACGGGCTCAATCAGGCAGGATAAATTATGTTTCAGATGTTCATAAGGGCCAAATGGGACATTTGCATTGAGGGTTAGGTCATGCATCTAATGAAATTTCAAAAGGAGCTCAGTTGAAAAGCATGCCTCAATCGGTCTTGGCACAAAACTTACCAGAGAGGAAAGTCGACAAGACCTACCTGTTGTCTTGCCGACTAGCAGTGTGTTCTATTTGTTTGAATACACCAATAACCGGGACATTCGGGTCATCAAGAGTTTTTATGTATCTCTATGCTGGAAGAAAAGTCACATTGATAGTTATTCACCGGGTTGGCGTCGGGGAGAGTGGTTTGTGTTCGCTGTGAGGTCTGGCTGACACAAAGAAGTCTTGGTTAAGAGAAGAGGTGGAGCTCACTATGATATCTCAGCAACCGAATGATGTCTCACCAAAATAGAATGCCTTCGGCGTAAGACGGTGGTATCGGGTAAATGTCTCATTGACAGGGAGAGGTCTTAGTGAAGGAAAAGGAGCTCGGCGAGAGGTCTTGCCGAACAAGGGAGTCTCATCGAGAGGAATGATCGAAGCTTGAGGAAGGTGGAACTCCTTCGGCGCAATATGGTACTTCGATGGAAGGTCTCACCGACCAAGAAAAGTCTCCCCGAAATGAAGCGAGCTCGGCGAACGAAGGAAGTCTTGATGAGAGAGTTTATCATCGACATAATGTCTTTCCAACCCGCGGGAGGTCTTACTGAAAAGATATTGTTATCAGGGAAGAGACCTTTGTTTGCCATAAGGTCCTGCCGACAGACGAGGGTCTCGGCAACATATTGTTCACAAAGCCGTCGACAGGGAGGGGAAGTATTTCCTTTGGCAAGAGGTCTAGCCGAAGGGGAAAAGTCTCACTGACAGGCTGGATTTTTGCCAAAGTAAAGTGGCATCGGCGAAAGATTTTGAGCTCATCGTGGCGTCTGGACAACCGGGTATAGTCTCCCCGATAATGAAATGAGCTCACCTAATGGAGGTGCCTTCGTCGAGATGTCTCACCGACACAACAATGACTCCCCAAAATAAAGTGAGCTCGCTGAGAGAGTTGCCTTCGGTGTAATCTCTTGCCAACTCGGAGGGGTTTCGCCATGGTGTTTTGAGCTTGCTGTGATGTCTCCTCGACCGAGAATGGGTCTCACCAAATAGAATGCTTTCGACATAAGATGGTGGCTATCGGGGTGAGGTCCTGCCGACCAAAGGTGAGCTCGCCTAAGTGTTGTGCTTTTGGCATGAGGTCTTGCCGACCCATGTGAGCTCTCGCCGAAACAAGATGGCTTCAATGGGAAGTCTTTCTGACCCGATGGGGTCTTGCCGAATGAAGTGAGCTCGGCGAAATGAAATGATCTCGGTAAGAAGTCTTGCCGACCCGATAGGGTCTTGCTGAGATGAAATGGGCTCGCCGAGAGATATTGCCTTCGGCATGAGATCTCACCGACACATGGATGTCCTGCCGACGGAGGAGCTCAGTGGTATAACTCACAAAGATCGGTATGACCTCCTGCTGATTGAAGGAGCTCTTGCTGAATGTGGATGACTAAGTGATGGAAGAGATATCAGTATGAATCTTGAGGGATCTCCATGAGGTCTTCTCGAAAGCAAAAGGTCTTGTCGACGGTCTAGGTGACAGCCACTGTTGATTTCGTTATAAATTTTGAACTTGCTATGTGGTCTTGCTGATCATCATGAGCTATGTCGATAACCGCTGAAGGGAATAATTGCATTAGGGAGACACAGTTAGTGTCTCATTGACATACGATTCAATCTAAGTGACCTTTAACTGCCTGAAAACCTATGTGGTGTGAGTTCGATGAATCAGAGGGAGCTAAGGATGCACCATGAGTCGTTTGACTACCTGAATCCCCCTTGTGGATGAGATCGACAAAGTATAAGCAACGTGTATCTACTCTAAGAATAAAGCGATGAATCAGATTGATATCTAGAGAGGTGTCATCGAGCAATAGAAAGGAGAGACCACAGGGACAGCTGGGATGTCAACTGGCAAGAGTTGATCAACATTTATGGTAACGCTCAGGAGCATTCAAGATAGCTTGGCAAGGAGTTTGAGAGTGGGCACGATGACTAGAAGTAAATGCTATGGTTGCAAAAGGATCTGATGACTTCTCCTCAGGACGATCTTTCACACTGACAGGGACATGGGGGATACACTTGAATGCAACATTAACTTAATTTGAAAAGATCTAAGGGGGAGATCTTTTTGAAGATTGATATTTTGTAAGCCCTAGGGGGTTGACATATTTTGTATATATGGTTTATTTTTTTTGCCTTTTTTGGTAGTTAGTTCAGACTTGGTACTTTTCTGCTTCTGTAACTTGTAGAGTTCTTTGCAGAAGAGGCTACTTTTTGTAGCTCATGACAGACATGTATATCAGTGTTCACCATTGAAATCAATGAGTATAAGTACTTTACCTTTTCAATCTCTCTATTAAATTGTGTGCATTCATATAATTGATGAAACTATTTGTGAAACTGTATGATTCCTTGTAGTTATGTCTTATCTTATCACCTTTCTGTAGAGCAATATGTATTTTTTGCAGGTTGTGAGATGTGTTCAAAATGCAGTATTCTCTAGTTGTGGAGTTATTCCTTCCTTCTAGGAGTGTAGCCATATGAACCTGTTCATGAAATGTTTATGCATAAAACATATGTGATTGAGTTGTGTATGACAAATCTTTTATCATTGATTGCAATTGTGTTTAAACTGTGTTATATGCCTTCTTATTAAATTTGGTGCATCACCATAGAGTTAGTGTTTTTCATTAGTTTTAATGTATTCTCCTTCTACCCTTTTCCTTACAAGATTAGTAGTCAGGTGATACCAAAGGAAGTCGACCTTCTCTAGAGGTTGACCTTTGTCTATAAGTGACCCAAAACTTTGGAGGTCTTCCCATATTACACTGAGGTGTTGAACATTAGGTTCAACAGGGTGCAACTTCAGATTGATAACAGTTTTTGGCACGCCCAGTGGGACTGTGAACTACTTCTCAATTCATGTTTATGCATTTTATTGCTGCTATTTGGTGTGTGCAACAATATTTTTAGCATTTTGGAGGAAAATTTTCAACACACTTGGTGACTCTAGAAAAATATTAAATGGTTTCAAGCAAACAAAGTGCTATTATGAAAGATCAGACCTGGTTTCTTGCTTTACCAGAAACTCCAGTGAATTTCTAGTCTCTTGAATGAACAAATATGTCTGCATTTTATGGAAATATGTCATATTACCCACCATTTCATGAAAACCATGCATGGGTGCTCTCTTACCAACCATCTCACATAGAGCAGCTTGCTGGTCTTATACCAAATGTCCCTGTAATAGCAGACTACCAGTAGCCTCATCATGTTTTCCACCCTCCCATCCCTGCTCAGTCTCAATATCAACCAATCTATGATCAAAATCAACCCCATGAAGAGGTCTTTGATTCCAACCAACATGATTATCTGCATAATCAGCCTCAAGAGCACCCTTACTAGAATGTATTGGGTCTAATTCAAAATCTTGACCATGTGTTGTGGGATTTAAGCCAAAAACTTGAACATATGAAAATTAGTGATGCTAGTAAGGTGTTCTCACATATGTATTGGATGTTGGTTGACATCAGGAAGTATAACATTATCATCTTACAGCAACAAGAGTTGGCTGCTCAATCCTTTATTTATGATCAAGAGCGGGTGACAAAAAGAAGGCAATCTGAGGAAAGCCTCGAAAGAGATATAGCTGCTAAAGAGGAGTAGATCAAGTCTCTGTCTGCTCAAGTGCAAAGTAGTTAAGATTATTTTGATTATCAATGCCAATTAAGGTATGAAACTTTGAGTCCTAGTCTTAGCTCAACTCTTCCTATAATATTGAACAATCCTGTCAATAAAGGAGTTTCCAAGTCCAATTTTCCAAGCTTCAAACAAGTTGAACCTCTTCAACCTGCTAAATTTGAGTCCCCAAGTTTTAGAAATCTTGTTTCAACTCAGGAACCTATCCTTAAGCAAGCTCAACCTGTGGAGAAACCTAGGAAATTTACTTTCCCAAGTTTTAGGAGCTCTCCTTCTATTCAAGAGCACTTTATTGAATAATGGCATCCTTGTGAAGAACCCATTAGGGAGGCTCAACCATCCCCTTATGTTGTAGAGCAACCTAAAGAAGAGATTCTTGTAGAGGAAGAAACAAATCTTTTAGCTTCTGTTATGTTTGAACAAGAGCTTGGGAATGACAAATCAAATGTGATAATGGAGGAAAATGAGGCTGTAGATGAAGAGTAGACCTTTGGTCTGTGCAACACAATCAACATGATGGAGAATGGAAGTGTGAACTTGTTGTATTTAGCCATGGAGGAATACAGACTACAGCTGCAAAAGGCTAAATAGGAGAAGAATTCTTAAAATGTTTCTGGCAATGTTTTAGCTGATGATCCTCCCACTGTTCTACAAGATGGTGAAAATGTTCCAACAGGACAACAAGGTGAAATGGTGGAAAAGGCTGACCAAGAGGAGCAGTGTACAACTGGATTTGATACTTTTGAGCATGTTATGCTTGAGAAAGTTGATGCCGAGCTATATGAAGAAGTGTACACTGATATATAATTGAACAATTTTGTTCAACATTGGATGGAAAGAGTCAGAAAAGGCTGATAGTCATGATGATCTGGAGTAACAGCTTGAACAAATGCTGAAACAATAGGGGAAGCCTCATGATCCTAATTTACAAAACCATAACTAGTTGGAGGAACTTCCATTCCATTATATAGAAGAACTTGAGATTTCATCACCACTTGAATTGCTGTCTTCTTTCGATGAAAAGGACAAGCCTAAATTAGAATGTAATTCTTCCAGTAATGATGAGAATTATAAGTAGCTTCCATTTTGGTCTATAAAAGAGCCTGAGGTTAATGAATTGATTGAAAATGCACTAGAGGAAGTTATTTCACTATTCTCCATTGAAGAAATGAGTGATCCTTTGACAAAGCATGAACATGCTGAGGAGGTTTCTAATTTTTTACCAAGTCATCCACAGGGATTAGGCTTGTCCAACCAACAAGGTGATAAAGAGGCTGCCCATGAGCAAGAAATCAGCAAGGAGAGCTCAATTTGTGTCTTTACAAGAGGCTATCCGATCAGAGATTTAGCCCAAATGGAGCTTGATAAAGTGCCAATGGTTAATCAAGCACTCAAACATGGAGCCATAGCTGAAAGTGGCATAAGGGATGTACTTGCAGTTGAAAAAGAGTGTGTTCAATTTACTTATTCTCCTTTGAATACAAATGAATATGATCAGTTTAAGGAGGTAAGTGAACTTGTTACCCTCTTTCATGAGGCAGTGCATTTCTTTTTTAAACATTTTTCAGTGTACCATCTCTATTCAGCTGCCATTAAGCTTGAGAGCCATTGCATATTGAAGAGAAAGGACAACTATTTCAATCATCTTGTAAATGGTTTTGTTTGACCAATTTTATACTAGTTAGTGTAGGGTAGGTTTAGATGCAGTTTTCATTTCCTAAGTGTTGTCCCAACACAGTAAATAGTTTTATTTTAGTTTTTTCTTGTTTTCAATAAGTTTCCAGGTGTTCTAATGAGTTATAAATAAGTTACTGCCATGTACAAGCTACTTTTGATCTATTTCTGAGTTGTCCCAATGACTCCATGCCCAATGGATAGGCCTAGGCTACTGGTTTTCATGTTTAGTAGGCAAACATCCAGCTGAGGTCACCATAAATGTTGCTCAATTTTCACCTATGGGCTCAATCAGGTAGGATAAATTATGTTTCAGATGTTCATAAGGGCCAAATGGGACATTTTCATTGAGGGTTAGGTCATGCATTTGATGACATTTCACAAGGAGCTCAGTTGAAAAGCATGCCTCAATCAGTCTTGGCATAAAACTTATCAGAGAGGAAAGTCGGCAAGACCTACCTGTTGTCTTGCTGACTGGCAGTGTGTTCTATTTGTTTGAATACACTAGTCGCTAGGAAATTTGATTCGTCAGGAGTTTTTATGTATCTCTCCGATGGAAGAAAAGTCACACCAATAGTTATTCATCGGGCTAGCATCAGGGAGAGTGGTTTGTGTTCGTTGTGAGGTCTGGCTGACACAAAGAAGTCTTGGTTAAGAGAATAGGTGGAGCTCGCTGTGATATCTCGGCGACTGAATGATGTCTCACCAAAATAGAATGCCTTCGGCATAAGACGGTGGTATCGGGTAAATGTCTCACCGATAGGGAGAGGTCTTAGCGAAGGAAAATGAGCTCGGCAAGAGGTCTTGTCGAACAATAGGAGTCTCATCAAGAGGAATGATTGGAGCTTGGGGAAGGCGGAACTCCTTCGGCATAATATGGTAGCTTCGGTGGAAGGTCTCACCGACCAAGAAAAGTCTCCCCGAAATGAAGTGAGCTCAGCAAACGGAGGAAGTCTCGATGAGAGAGTTTACCATCAACATAATGTCTTGCTGAACTGTAGGAGGTCTTACCGAAAAGAGATTGTTATCAGGGAAGAGACCTTTGTTTGCCATAAGGTCCTATCGACAGATGAGGGTCTCAGCAACAGATTGTTCACAAGGCCGTCGGCGAGGAGGGGAAGTATTTCCTTTGGCAAGAGGTCTGGCCGAAGGGGAAAATTCTCACCAACAGGCTGGATTTTTGCCAAAGTAAAGTGGCATCGGCAAAATATTTTGAGCTTGCCGTGGCATCTAGCCGACCAGGTGTAGTCTCCCTGACAATGAAATGAGCTCGCCTAATGGAGGTTCCTTAGCTGAGAAATCTCGCCGACACAACAATGTCTCCCCAAAATAAAGTGAGCTCATTGAGAGAGTTTCCTTCAGTGTAATCTCTTGCCAACTCGGAGGGGTTTCACCACGGTGTTTTGAGCTCGCTGTGATGTCTCCCTGACTGAGAATGGGTCTCACCAAACAGAATGCTTTCGGTGTAAGATGGTGGTCATCGGGGTGAGATCCTGCCGACCAAAGATGAGCTCGCCTAAGGGTTGTGCTTTTGGAATGAGGTGTTGCTGACCCATGTGAGCTCTTGCCGAAACAAGATGGCTTCAATGGGAAGTCTTGCTGACCCGATGGGGTCTTTCCAAATGAAGTGAGCTTGGTGAAATGAAATGATCTTGGTAAGAAGTCTTTTCAACCCGATAGGGTCTCGCTGAGATGAAATGGGCTTGCCGAGAGATATTGCCTTTGGCATGAGATCTCACCGACACATGGATGTCCTGTCAATGGAGGAGCTTAGTAGTATAACTCACAAAGATTGGTATGACCTCCTACTGGATGAAGGAGCTCTTGCCGAATGCGGATGACTAAGCGATGGAAGAGATATCATTATGACTCCTAAGGGCTCGCTATGAGGTCTTCCCGAAAGTGAAAGGTCTTTCCTATGGTCTGGGTGACAACCACTGTGGATGTCATTATAACTTTTGAACTCACTATCTGGTCTTGCCGATCGTCATGAGCTATGCCAATAACCGCTGAAGGGAATAATCACATCGAGGAGACACGGTTAGTGTCTCACCAAAATGCGATTTAATCTGAGCGACCTTTGACCACCTGAAAACCTGTGGCACGAGTTCAACCAATCGAAGGGAGATAAGGATGCACCATGAGCTGTTTGACTACTTGACTCCCCCCTATGGATGAGATCGACAAAGCATAAGCAACATGTATCTACTCTGAGAATAAATCGATAAATCAGATTGATATCCAGAGGGTGTCATCGAGTAATAGAAAGGTAGAGACCATAAGGATAGCTGGGATGTCAACTGGCAAGAGTTGAGTGAGATTTATGGTAACGCTCAGGAATATTCAAGGTAGCTCTGCAAGGAGTTCAAGAGTGGGCACGATGACCAGAAGTAAATGCTATGGTTGCAGAAGGATCTGATGACTTCTCCTAAGGACAATCTTTCACACCAATAGGGACATAGGGGATACACTTGAATGCATCATTAACTTCATTCAAAAAGATCTAAGGGGGAGATCTTTCTAAAGACTAATATTTTGTAAGCCCTAGGGGGCCTACATCTTTTGTATATATGGTTTTTTTTTCCTTTTTTGGTAGTTAGTTCAGACTTGGTACTTTTCTGCTTCTGTAACTTGTAGAGTTCTTTGCAGAAGAGAGGCTATGTTTTGTAGCTCATGACAGACATGTATATTAGTGTTCACCATTGAAATCAATGAGTATAAGTACTTTACCTTTTCAATCTCTCTATTAAATCGTGTGCATTCGTATAATTGATGAAACTACTTGTGAAACTGTATGATTCCTTGTAGTTCTATCTTATCTCAACACCTTTCTGTAGAGAAATATGTATTTTTTGTAGGTTGTGAGATGTGTTCAAAATGCAGTATTCTCTAGTTGTGGAGTTATTCCTTCCTTCTAGGAGTGTAGCCATATGAACATGTTCATGAAATGTTTATGCAAAAAACATATGTGATTGAGTTGTGTATGACAAAGCTTTTGTCATTGATTGAAATTGTGTGTTTAAACTATGTTATATGCCTTCTTATTAAATTTGGTGCATCACCATAGAGTTAGTGTTTTTCATTAGTTTTAATGTATTCTCCTTCTACCCTTTTCCTTACAAGATTAGTAGTCAGGTGATACCAAAAGAAGCTAGCCTTCTCCAGAGGTTGTCCTTTGTCTATAAGTGACCCACAGTTTTGGATGTCTTCCCATGTTACACTGAGGTGTTGAACATCAAGTTCAACAGGGTGCAACTTCAGATTGATAATAGTAATTATAGCATGATCCAAGAGTGATTACCTCTTGCTACAATAAAGATCCTATAACTCTAGTTGATATTCAGAGTGGTTGTGTTATATCATTTATGTAGTGCATTCAAGCACAACCCATGTTTAATAGGCTATTCTAGAGAGTGATCGAGATTTTTTAAACCTTATGAATGTTACTGAAAAGTGTATAGCTTAAACTACAAACCAAGTTTGTTACATACTTGAATGCAATCTTGGATTACTGCAAACTATAATAATGTGATATGCTAATAACCATTATGGAAAGTATTAAAGCAAAACCCATGCTATATAAGATACATTTCCATGATCAAGTTTACATACCTTAATGATGAAACACAAGCTTCCCACACACTCTAGGATACAATCCAAGATCATACCACAACTTTGTCAAGACAACTAATTTTCTGACCCAAGATTTAAAGTTGTTTTTTAATAACAACAAAAACATTGGTAAGAGCATGATTAGGGTACAAACCCTAGGCCTCTGTAGAAACATAAACAATAACTCTAACGGATTAGTGAGGTTGCAATACCAGAAAGATTGAGACATTGTAGCTAATAACAAAATCTTGCAATCTAAAGATTGTAGCCAATAACAAGCACACTATGTAGCTTAGTGACATTTGTAAATGCAATCTACGTAAGAAGAATGACAGTCACTTGAGATGTCAGTCAAAAAGAGCTGAGCAGTGACAAGATAATAAAGATCAAACCTTGCATAGTAAAGTGGAGATTTTAACAGTGAGTTTCCTTACCCCCTTGTTGACCTTAAGGGTTTTTCAAATACTTTTGGTAGTGTTAGACAAGGAAAATGCAATCAGGGAATGACTGTCCAAATGAAGTAACAGTGGTAATCATAGGTTCAATGTTTCTTCTTAGCCATTAATGTATAATGGAGGTAGTGGATTGCATGTTTGAGCAGTGTTTTGAGACTCATCAAAGATGGGAGAATAGTGAATAATACCTTGTGGATTGTGAAGTAGTGTCAATAAGGTTGAAGGATCTTAAGATCTACAATACCATGAAACAATGATTCCCTTGTAGTAAGTAGGCAGTAAATAGGGCATAGTTTGATTTTATAGAAGGATGCTTATGAAAGGAATCTTCAAGTGATAGTGAGTTAGCTGTTTAAGATTGCAGCTGAGGGTGCAATACCCAGTCTTAAAGGAAGTTAGCAAAGCAGTAAATATGCAAGAAAATCAAATTGTACACAACAAACAATTCACAATGTTATCTTGCATAATGCCTTGAGTTTGAAGACAAAAATCTCATTGTATCTTGATGAAAGTGGCGACCTTAATGGTCAATCACTGGAAACCATGATTTAAAACATGCTATTGTGCTTATGGAGACAACATTTTAAGCAAGGAAGTGAGTGGTGGTTTGGAACAATGGAAGGTATGAAAGACTTTCTTTATATGCATACTATGCAATCTAGCTTAAGACAACGTTATTAGAAGAGATTGAAGGTGGATTATGGAACTTAAGGGTTACCATGAAAATGATTAAAGCAAAGAAAAGTCACGGTCATGAAGATATTAAAGATGTCGCATGCAAAACCCTAGTAGCTGGAGTAATGAATACAGTGCCAAAGAGGATAGTGTGCTGGGGCAGATTTAGGAGGTCTCCACATTATCTAATTATAGGGAAATACATAATTTATTTACTTTTTTAATTAAAAGAAATCATTGTAAACCCTATATAGGATACATTGATACTTCAAAAGGCTCTAAAGGAATTTGAGATTATGAAAATATATGTCAAGTAAATACCTAGATTATAAATAGTAGCACGAACAATGTAAGATTTGTTGAGCAGAGTAGGAAATAGATAAGAAGCAATGAATCCTATGCCTCCTTTCACTCACATCTCCTCATCGTTCTTTGTCATTCTTTACTGAAACACTTCTCCATTTTGGCGGTCTATGCTTGAAAATAATGTTTTGATGAAGGTTTTAGAGTATGTTTATTAAAATGAAAACTCCATTCTAGTGGGCTATGCCTGAAAATAAAATTTTGACAAAAGTTTTAGGGTATGTTTATTAAAGTTTTAGAGTATTTTGGTGGGCTATATTCTTGATTCCTTGAATGATTTATTCAAATGGATTGTGACTAAATAAATGACTAACTATTTAGTCATCTTTATTTGTGTGACTAAATAATTTTTAATCAACGACCAAACTAGTAATTTATTTACTCATTTATAGCTAAATTGCAAAAAATGAGCAGAATTTAGTCATTTTTAGTTGTTGTGACTAAAAGATTTAGTCACCTAGTCATTTATTTGCCAAATTCTACTAGTGTGTGCTTCCCTATGCGATTAGGTCTCTCTCAATGTTGAGGGCCCTAAGGATAAGCTCATCATAAGAAGTGACACATTGCATCTTTAACTAAAATGATAAATCTGTATTGACATTAGCAATGATGATTCCGACTTGTTGCTCCTTAGGAATGGGTCACTTGCTCTTACTAGCTCGCTACCTCCATCGTTGTAGGAAGTTTGCGATCAAGTTCAATATTATGATTTTAGGAGTCTAATGGTTGGAAATAATAGTAAAACTAGAATTTAATAAGTTTTGGAATTAGCATTTTAAAGTGTTTTTTGGGGTCATTAACTTCATACTATCTTCTCTTTTGCAGGGGTGGTTGCATGCCAATTTTTTTTGGTGTAAAATATTAGAATTATTAGATTTTGTTACCTGTCTATGAATAAAAATTATTGGAGTGTGAGTTTTATATTTTTTGAAGATCTAAATAGTCAAGTTTGGTAAAGAAAAATCATGTCAGATAATATTAGTCCAGAACAAAATGAAGAGACACTTGATAGATTGTGGGCTAGATTGAAAAGAAAGGGTGATGGGAAATGTTATTGTCCTTGCAATAATTGCAAGGGCTTAAAGATGAGACAAATTTTATCACAATAGTTGAGAAATATTGTAGGAAGCATGGTCACATTGAAGGGGGGCATGATTATCATCCATTGGTAAGTTGTTCTTTATATTTTTTTATAGTGATTGAATTTGTAAATGTTGATATTGTTTAACATTTTATATATATATATAAAATCACTTGATTATGATCATGGTTTATTTGTATCTATCATTATTATAAAGGTGGGGCACCCTAGGGCACATGATATGGATTATCACGGCCTAGAGAATGTGGTTTTGCAAGCAGACGAACATGGAGCTATGAATATTGAAGATGAAGCTAATGATCCTATGGAAGAAGATGATCATGCACCAGAAAACACAGTTGAAGATGATGGTACAAATACATTGATCCATGAAATATTTAGTGGCAGAGTTGATCATGATGATCGAGATGACTTTGATGATGTTCATGATTTACCTGTACTTGAGAAGGCATACAAGCCCCTTTATGAAGGCTCCCAAACAACTCTTCTCTTTGCTGTATTGTTGCTGTTGAACTTGAAGGTTATGAATGCTTTATCAAACATGGAAATCTCACGAATGTTAAGGTATGTCATATATGTTATCTTTTTTCATCTATTTTAATTGTTGTTAGTTCATCACTAGTAAATAAAGGATGAAATATGTACCATTAATATTCTTTATATTAACAAATTATTTTTTGTTGTAGATTGATTGGTGAATTTTTGTTACCACCATCAAATATTTTACCTCACTCATACCGAGATTTATCTAGCATTATGAAAGATATCGAAATGGAGTATCAAGCAATAGATGCATGTCCTAATGATCATATTATATATCATAAACAACATGAATTTGCAATTGCACAAATGTCATATCAGTAGATATCGAACAGATCAACTAACAAAAAAGGTGTCTCACAAGGTTCTTCGTTATATTCCCATTATTCCATGTATGCAATGATTATTTAGGTGTGAAAGCTTAGCGCAATTTATGGATTACCATGCATAGAATAGAAGTGGAGATGACATTCTTCGAATGCCTAAGGATGGTTATGCATTTAGGGACATGGAGGAAAAATAGACACACTTTAAAGAAGAACCTAGTAATCTCAGACTTTCATTGGGAGCGGATGGTGTCAATCCATTTGGAGAGCTGAGATCTATTTACTCGGTGTGGCCTGTTTTTGTTATCAACAATAACATTCCTCCATGGATGTCAATAAAGAGGGAGCACATAATGTTGTCAATGATTGTTTTAGGTATTTTTTACATCAATTTTCTTTAACGTAGTATCATCTTATTTATCTTATTTGTTGCATAATAACTTATATTTTTTTCATTCAATAGTCATACATTAATTTATATATATTATAGTAAAATGGTCATAATAATTATGTAATGTTTATGTTCATTCAACTAGGTGAGTACCAAGATAAAGATATGAATGTATATATTGAGCCTCTTATCGATGAGTTACTAAAGTTATGGGATGGCGTCACTATGTATGACGTCTTTAGACCAATAGGACAAAGACAATTTCAATTCCATGCAATGCTTGTATGGACAATTCATGATGCCCCAGGGCTAACACATTTTTGTGGTATGCTATAACGTTCGATTGCACTTTAAAAATATTTAATTTTATGAAGTAGATATCATGCATATTTTTAAAATAATATATTCATTATATATAATTATAACAATTGACATATTTAATCCAATTATATATGATCTTGCAGGTCTTCAAACAAAGGGAAAATTTGCATGTCCAATTTGTGGTCCAAAGATGAAATCTTGTCATTCAACAAGTTTAGGAAAGTAGGTGTTTGATGAGAATAGACACTTCCTCCATAGAAATCATAAGTATCGAACTACTGAAAAATATATTTTCAATGGGAAAAAAAAGACTACATCAAAACCATGAAGAATGACACCTTGCCTATGGAAGTTGGAATATAATAGAATTAATCGTCAAGGTTATACATCAGATCAAATTGTTTATCTATCATATATGATATGTTTTGAATTTATATTTTTATATTGTGTTGTGTTTACTCATGCTGTAATTGAAAATGATTGTTGTTATTAATTTGTTCAACTTATATGCTTCATAAAGGTCATTAAGGCATTAATGGTCGGCTTCCATAGGAACAAAAAAGTTATTCCAGACCATTTAATAGGTTGCCCTACTATGAGCAGCTACAAATTGTGCATTTGTTTGATACAATGCATATCGAAAAGAATATAACAGAAATGTTATGAAAAATATTGGATGGAAGGCATGACAAAGAAAAAATTGTCAAAATTTGTAGTGACATTCAGGAAGCCAATCATGCAATGAAAAATGTCATTCAATTAAATAGCGATGGAGACCAAATTAATATAATTTCCCTTCCTTGGTTATTAACAGAGTAGGAAAACAATGCTATAAAAGAATTCATACAAAAAAATTGATTTCCCACAACATTTGCTGCGAACATAAATAATAGAATAACAAATAAAGGTGAATTTGGGTCAAGGATGAAAACGCATGATTGACATACCTTTATTAAGGTAATTATTTTGGTATATTATATACACTTGTATAATGCATGTACTTTTCACTGTATTATGTTTACTACTTTTGAAAAAATAATGAAAAGATCATTTTATAATTGTTGCAGTACGTTCTACCTCTATCTCTCCCAGAAAACTTTGACAACAATGCCAAAAAAGTTATATATGATCTTCAAAAATACATGAGGTAAGTAGCGATATTTTTTTAATTTGTTGTATACATCTTATAATTGCCATTTGTTTTACTTGTTATGTAATATATTGTATATTTTTGTTAAATATCGTTAATATATTTGTGCCTTGAATCACTTGTAGATGGATGTCATCTAAAGAAATCTATAAAGAAGATATAAATTATTGGAAGAGAAAAATTCCTCGTTTAATGTGTGAAATGCAAAAGTGTCTACCTTCTACATTTTTCAATGCACAAGAATACTACCTCATACACCAAGTTGAGGAGATTGAATTGTGTGGAGCTGTACACACAAGGTTAATGTGGATGGTTGAGACACTTGAAATTTTTGAATGCTTTGGTTAGACAAAGAGTACATCCTAAGGGTTCTATGGTGGAAGGATATATGGTATACCAGACCATGGTGTGCATTAGTGAATATCTTTCTAAGTTTGGAGCAAAGATCTATGTAGATCGCATTTGAGATCCCAACTCCATTAAAAAATTCGAAGGGGAGTACCTGATGGGGAAAGGTAGATTGAGGAAAGTGAGAGGTAATTATAAGATGGTCATGAAGATTAATTGGAATACATTTTACATATGGTTTTTATGTACATTGTACTTATTTAAATTTTTAATCTTCAATATACATCAATTATAAATTAAGGTCGTATACTGTGGTATTTAACTAATTATATGTCATTTGTGAATTTCAATTTTTTTGATACAGTTGGTCAAGAGTGGGATGCACTACATTTGTACGTCACAAACAATCTTGATTGGATGATGGTATGGATTGAATGATATCAGAAATCTGGTCGCGCATTAACATGGGAAGGTGTGGCTTCATTGGTTAAAGAAGCTCATTGTAATGGAATTCCAATGTTACACAAAGGGAAATTGATTTAGCATATGGTTTAAGAGATAAACAAGTACGTATAAATATATTAATCACCCATATTATTTAATTATTTTCAATTATATTGATGTATATATATGTTGAGATTGTTTTCTTTGCATACATTCGGCCAAGAATAAATATGTTTATCAATTGACAATATTGCAATAATTTTTATATGTTTGACATATTGTAGGTGAAACACCACAAAGCTATGTGGTGCAATGATCATAAATTTTGAATCAAAATGTTAGATGACATGAAGAAAACTTGTGATTCTGGTATAACTGTAGTCTTTCAGGTGACTAATGTTTCATCTAGAAGCGACATACATCCAAAAGTCTTAGAAAATTGATACTATAGGATTTTGGATGATATACTTGAGTGTGACTTTAAGTCCTTCAAATTAATTCTATTTGTCGTCCTATGGTACATGCTACAATTGAATGAAAATGATCTCAAGAGAATCGTTATTGAACATGATAATGAATTTACCATGCTTAATACAAGGTCGATCGAGCGAGCTGAAAATGAGCCCTATGTTCTTCCAAGCCAATGTGAGCAGGTATTTTACTCAAAGGTTCCAGGTAAACCAGGTTGGTCATTTGTTGTTAGAAATGATCCAAGAGGAAGGCCAGTAAAGTATAATGTGGTGGAATAAGAAGATACCAAAGAACTAGAAGATGATGTAGATGATCAGGATCAACAGTTAGTTGATGATATCCTTGACGAAGATGTCGAAGAGGAGGAACTAGATCATAATGATGTAGGAGTTAATGTTCATGAAGATAATATCCATGTGGATGATGACATTATCGATATTGATATCGATGACGATGATGATGATATGACCAATCCTTACAATGTCGAATCTGGATTGGATGATACAAACAAAGAGTTGGATGAAGAAGAAGATCAATGACATTAAAATGTACGAGTTATGCGATTATATTATCTATTTGATATTAATTTTTTGATAGAATTATATTTGACTTATGTGGTTACATAATTAATTCATGATGTTTTTAATTTTTATGCCATTACATAATTAATTTAATGATGTACTTTTTAATGTTTGAAAGGTCAAAAAATTAAAACATTTCAATAGTGATGTTAACAACTTTGAAATTAGTTTTTGAAATTAGTATGTTTTATGTTTCATGTGATCATAAAAGATTAAAAAGTCAGTTGTAGAGGTGGTTGTTCAGTGGTTGACATGTACAGGCCTTTAAAAGGCATAAAGTGATCATTGTAATGGTTTTTGATGGTTGAAGATTTAAAATACAAGCTCTTGGCATTCAAAAATCTATGTTTTTCTTCAAAATTTATGTATTTTTCCTATTATGCACCACTGTATGGCCACATGCAACCATATTTTGAGGTGAAATCAATTCAAAGTCATGAAGATATGTGTTATCTTTGATTTGAATCTGATTTGAGTTAGAAAGCTTCATTTCTTTGCATACAGCCTGATTACCCTATTTTTGAGGGTTTTGGAGTCCAAACATGATATAAAGGGGCTCTTACACTTTTTGTGATTACTGTAGCTTATGTAAGAGGCCCCATGGATATTGTTGTAATTTTAGGATGCATGAGTAGGGTGTAGAATGAGAAATAAAGAAGGTATAATTGTTGTCCTCAAGAGTTTTGTGAAGAAAAGCATGTGAAATGAGAGGTACTTTCTGGACCGATGCTTGTTTGCTCCTTCATTTTCTATAAGAAGGATTTCAAGGCTAGAAGTACAGGTTAGCAAGTTAGATTTTTTTGGTCGAGTCTAGGTAGAGTTGCAAAGCAAATTGTAAAGTTTGATGGTTTTAAGGAAAATGCAATTTAGGTTTTGAGTCATTCTGTAGTAGGTTTTGAATTCATGGGGATTTGATGTTTTATGATAGTACTGGCATATGAATTGAAATGATTAATTCAAACTCATGTCTCTCCATTGTACATGCATATTTGAATTTTGAATAAGATAATTAAGGGTTGTCTCGTTCATCTCACTGTTGTGGTGTGTATGCTTTTTGTTTTGGATTTAATTCAAGGAATTAATTAAAATGCTTGAATGGGATTGTAGGTGGATATGTTCTGATAAGGATTTGATAAGTAGTATTGGATTAGAATACATGTTGATGAAATTGTAAAATAATGTTCTCAAGGATCTTATATGTTATGTTTTAAATCTGTCTTAAACCCTTAGATGTTTATGAATTTGACTCCCTCAATGGATATATGGCACTTATCTAAGTTGTACTAATTTGTATGGTTTAGTATTTTGTTTGTCTTTACCTAGTACTTGCTACAAATTGAAAATCAATGACTATTTTACACTATGGAATGAGTTGTAGTTATTTCATGCTCCAAATAGTTGATATTATTGATGAACAACCAGTTCTATTCATTATTATGCTATTATGTTGAGCTATTAAATTTGATTATCTGTTGTTGTTAATGTTGTTTACGATAATGGTGCAGAGGTTGTAAACGCATTAAGGGATCACTCTCCCAGGTCTTGCAAAGCCCAAAGTGTAGGAGGTCTTTAAAATCATCGTCAGTTGGTCCAGGTCTTTCGAGCTGCCCTTGATTGGAATTGGCAATTCCATAGGAAAATTAGAAGACCAACCTGGTTACAGTAAAAACAACCAACAGGTAGAGGGGAGAGAGATAAAGGGATTTATTG